>CM067075.1:26532649-26915149 GCA_033980235.1 Diadema setosum | reverse complement strand
ACGCGATGTGTTACTACTGACACATTAATTTCTGTTGTCTACTATGAAGTGAGGGAATAACTCTCCAATGACTTCCAATTGTCTCTTGTTAGTGATTGTTTAAATGCTATTACATGTAATAAATGTGAGGCAAAATGGGGCGAATCTGTGGAAAACGTCACAAGTAAATGGTCATAGTAGGACTCTTCACCAATCTGTCTTTCATCATTATTGTGTCAGGGTTTTCCCTTTCTTAATTCCATTTTTCTATAATATTCTGTTCTTTCTCTTTCTTCTACTTCTTTTCTCTTTTCTTCGTTTTCTTCTTCTCCTTATCCTTCTTCTTCTCGGTCTCTTTCTTCTTACCCACTGTACAGTCCGAGTCCAATTCAAACAAAACCTTATATAAGTATGAAATAATTATTTCAAATTCATCAGATGCTTATACATTGACTGTGCGATGTGCCCTTCGTGTAATTCACATATTTTCCGCCTGAATAATGGCTCGTTTCATGGAAGCAGTGAAAAAAATAAAGAAACCACAGTGATATTACAAACACACACACAAACACACACATATATATATATATATATATATATATATATATATATATATATATATATATACCAAAACAACAAAACAACTCCTAAATGGTGCAAATGTGAGAAAGAGGTACATCATCAAAGAGAAAAAAAAAGAAACGAAAAGACAGACCGAAAGACCAACAAAACAGATAAAGAGGCAGTCAGATAGACGGAAATGGTTAGCTTAATGACAGAAACATCGGTTGATATCGGAACAACATAAAACAAAAGCCTGATCTAGAATAAAAAGAAAGGAAGCGAAGAGTAAGAGACAGACAGACAGACAGACAGAGGCAGAGAGAGAGACAGACAGATGAAGAGATATGCTTAAAAAAAAAAAGAAAAAAAAAGAGGAAGAACTGCCACGGCATAAAATGTAAGAGAAGGGAAATGAGAAAGATATGGAGGAACAAACTGATTGAGGAAAAAAAAAACGCTTGGATGGTGGTTTTAAAGGAAGAAAAAAAAATGAAGTTTAGGTGTCGAAGCCTTTCTTTGGTTTCGCCATTCACGCAAAGGAAGCCCCGCGGGGAGTAGACAGCGATACGTGAGTGGGGTACAATTCATGACGGAGGCCGCTAGCTGCCTTCCGCGATTTTTTTTTTGTTTGTTTCTCTCCTTTTCTAGTCGAAGAGCACTAAAGAAGGAACGATCTCCTCGAGCGTTTGTCTTCCACCCCGATGTGGCCCCCGTGGATGAGCACGAGCTCGCTCGCTGATGAGGTGTTACATTAAGAGTGGGTCGAGGTGCGGCGGGAAATGCATGGAACTACGTGTGGCGTTGCGTTGCGTTAATGGAAACCAGTGGCGTGAAGTGATTCGACAAAAATATTGTTTTCGTGGAACGGCGGCACCATATAGGAGTGACCATAGCAGAATCAAATCCCAAAAGATTGACTAATGCCTCTTCTTGCCAATGACCCTCTGATATTCACCTCGACATCACGCTTCCAAAACACACACAAAAATAGGTTATTCAAGATGTGAAAGAAGAAGAAGAGGAAGAATAGGAAAAAGAAAAAGAAGAAGAAGAAGAAGAAGAAGAAGAAGAAGTAGGAGGAGAAGGAGGAGAAGGAGATGAGTAGAACGTAGCAGAAGAAGAAGAAGAAGAAGAAGAAGAAGAAGAAGAAGAAGTAGGAGGAGAAGGAGGAGAAGGAGATGAGTAGAACGTAGCAGAAGAAGTAGATAAGAGCACATGGAAAATATGCCCGTAACCATGGTAACCACTCCCAGTTAATAGAACAATTATCAACAACGACAACAAACATGCTACGTAATGTATCTCGGAATAAGCATCATCGCTAATGATTGAAGTTCATTCCGATTTTCAATATTGAGTAGACAGTGTCTAAGTGGGGGAGTGGTTAATTCGAGTAGTCCATAGCGAGTAGCAAAAAAAAAAAAGAAAGAAAAAAAATGTTGAGAGTGAGATGTTCCACTTGTCTCTACATGACGAGACTTGCTGTCGGTGTCCACTTTTTGGCCACGCTATAGGAAAAATCACAAGGCTTTTTGGTCTGTTTTGCTTGTTGTTCTCCGATTCCATTTTGCCGTTATCATAATCGTTGCTCTTGTGGAGTCAGTGGAGTCCATGCTTTTGTAGAACAGACAGAAACGAGTATGTTCCTGTCGTCAAAATGATGTCATTCTATACTACGGATATCCTGCCTAGAGATACCAAAATGGCCGAACTCTTCCCATGTCTGCCCGTCTCTCCCCCTCTCCCTTTGTCCCTCTCATTCTTTCTCCCTCTCTCTTACACACACACACACACACACACACACACACGCGCGCGCGCGCGCGCACACACACACACACACACATACACACACACACACATCTCTTCGTCTCTCTCCTTTTTTTTTTTGCGTTAATTTTCTACTCATCTATCTATGTATCTGTCAAGTATGCAGTATAATCCCGGGTATAGTTTGAATTCGAACGCGAGTCAATCATATACCCATGATTAAAAAAGGCATGTCTAAAATGTCATGGAACCTTAAAGAGATGATATGGTTTTGATGGAGGTGAAGATTGGGCTTTTAAACTTTTTACCAGATACCAAGAAACCACCTATGAAATGATACAGAGCATACCCTTCTCAGAGGAATTCAAAGTTTATTAGGATGAAAATCGGTTTTGAAATGGCCGAGACACCCAAAAACAAAGTAAAACACAAGGTGATTCCAATAAAAGGAGGGACCCACCCTTTATTAGGATTGCTCTGTTTTGGATATCTGAGCCATTTCAAAACTAATTTTCATCAAATAAACGTTGAATCCCTCTTGGAATAACATGCTCTTTCATATTTCATGAGAGGTTACTTAATATCTCACCAAAAATGTTAGAAACCTAAAATTAAGTCTCAACCGAAACTATACGATCCCTTTAACAGAGCCTCACGCCTGGAAATATTCATGTACCCACAGCCGCTCATTCTATAAAGCAAAATGGATCCACCAAACTATCATGGGATGTGTCTCAACTCATTCATCGTTGTTGTGGGTGTTTGTGGATTTTTTTTTCTCTTTTTTTGTGCCACTTTGTGTATCTTTTCTCCACACAAAGGTAAAATCCCAACTATTCCCTGCATGGTTAAATGGATTGTCTAGTTTTGGATGAGATTGGGATTAAGGTATTAAATCTTTTCGAAACCTTTTGGCACCATGAATTATGTAGTACAATTATCACACTAGAGGAATTTAAAGTGTTTTATTTTGAGTAAAATCAGTTCTAATCGATAATTTAGATGTCCAAACACAAAGGAGAAAAGACATGCTAATAAAAGATTGGTCCAACCTTCTACTAGGACCTCTTTGATTTTGGATATGTTAGCCATTTCAAAGCCATTTTCATCAAATAAACTTTGAATTTCTCACAGAATTTAATGTTCTTTAATGTTTCTTAATATGTTGCTCATTATCTCACAAGAAAGTTGGAAATCTGAAGATCCTTCTCACTCAAAACTATACCATTCCTTTAAGAGTAGCTCAGTCTATACCAATGACAGCAATGGCATCAAGTTTGAATGGCATTCAATGGAGCTCATGAATAACTCTCTCACAAAGTGAGGTGCAATGAAAAAATTTTCCCGGAAACACGAAAAAAGAAAAGAAAAAAAGGTATAAGACGTAAACAGTCCTACTTTCTTTCTCAACGGGTGTTCTTGGCAAACAAAAGGAAACTTACATGAGAAGGTGCAAAGAGGAAGAGACAGAAAAACAGAATGACAGGAAAACAGACAGACAGACAGACAGACAGCGAGAAAGAAAGGGAGAGACAATGGGGCAGAGAGAGAAAAAAAATCAAAGCGAGGGAGAAAGAGGGAGATATTAATTGGATGCGTCGATGGCAAAGCAACCTTGCAGCGAACATTTAAGAGAATCAACACATGGCATATCGTGATTAAAAAGAAACAAGACGGGGATTGTAACTGCCATTAGCTCTTCAATATACTGGCGTTTTAAGTGAAGCATGGCGTAATTATTCTCAGTCACGTAATCAGGAATATAAAACGCATTGTCTACTATTAAGCACACACAAGGACAAACACGGCAATGCGTACTTCCATTTTTTTTTTAATCTCTTCATCCGAAAATGTATAGATCTATCCGTTTATTCCTTCAGCCAATACTTTCCCTTATGTATTTAATTATTTATTTGTTTATTCATTCAGCCAATAACTTTCCCTCATGTATTCAAAAATTTGTTCGTTGATTTATTCGTTAATTTATATTTTACTCTCTAAAAAAAATCGAGTAAAAATGTTCACTCTTGAAGGATTGAATAACAGAAGAGAGTGAATTTAGAGTGAAATTGGGGTGAATTTTGAGTGAAATTAATGTTCATTTTCACTCGTTTTAGAGTGACGTCAGGATCACTCCGAAATCTTCGAGTGATCCCTGAGGTCACTCTAAAGACCAAGTGAGTGAAAATGAAAATTTTCATTCTAGATTCACTCTTTTCTGTTATTCACTCCTTCAAGAGTGAACATTTTCACTCGATTTTTTTTTTTTTTTTGGAGAGAGTACAATACTTAATATCTATTCATTCATACATGTATCTACACACATACGCAACACACAACACACACACACACACACACACACAAATACATTCACTTATCAGACCTCTATTCTATCTCATACTGTCACGTCCTGTGACTCGGATCACGCAAGACAAAAGTGCAGCTACTCCGCATTCTGATGGTACATACCTGACCTAATTTCATTTCCACGGTATGATACGCGGTCGTTAGTGAAGGGGTCTATTTTCGTGGAGAGGGGTAATGACAATCGCAGGGTATTTCGCGGGACAGCATCCGAGATTATTAAATGCCCCGAATATCATGGCGTCCGACTTGGATTAAACAAATACCAACAGCAAACAGAAAGACAAATAAGAACGGTAGTTAAGCCTATCCATCACATTATTACTCCACAATAGTGAATGATTGTGAATAGAACTCTCATTTTGTTGTCTCTGGCGACATAATATGTATTGTGCTTTACTTTTTTATTTTAGTTGTTGTTTCTTGCTGTTGCTAGCTTAACCCCTTCCCGATGAATCACTAGATTTCTATCAAAGACAGTAAATCAAATAGGACAAGTGGCAATAATAGGGCTGTAGAGCTCGTTTCACATAATGACATTTAAATCGACCGTGTCGGCCGAAATTTGACCGGCTCCAATGATTGAAAACGTTAGATTTTTTTTTTTCTTCGTGCGTGTGTATCTTTGTTTTTGTTTGGGATTTTTTTTTTGAACCATGCGTAATCCCTCGAGTACGATTCTCCCTTGCACGTGTGCAATGATTTCTAATATACGGTTTTCGTTCAGTTTTCAACTGTAATAATTGTTCTTAAAGTGCAACCGAACCCGAGATCACGAGTAAAAACAAACAAAAAACAAACAAACAAACAAACAAACACACAAACACACACACTGGCTTTTGAATGCGGCTGGATGCATATAGAAATGACTTATGGGTATTAAAGTGAGGTCAATCTATCGAATGGTCACTTGAAAACTGATAAAGAAAGAAAAACAATAATGTAATAAATGAATAACTGAACCACTAAGTATGGAGATCAGTTCTGTATTCATTATAATTATTTCCACGGGCTACTCAGGGATGGCGAACTTTTTTTTTTCTTTTCCGCATTTTCGGACAAGTTTTATCAACCGAATTGTTTAAGGTACTTTGTTTTCCCTACCACAAACAAAACAACAAAAAAAAAAAAACGAGAGAAGAAGATACAATATATTGCTTGTAAACAATACATTCAGCTGTAGCCGGAGGAAAAGACATAGTAATGTAACCTGTCTTTAGAGGTTATAAACACGATATGCTTGCTTACGGCAATAATGTAATGACAAAGAATAGGATTCCACATATCACTTTCTATCAAAAATGATATTGCGCTCTCATTTGCATCGAATCGAGAAGAAACAGAAACGGAACTGAAGACGAAAATTTACAATAATCACTTCGATTTGCTTGTGCCAGAGGACATTGAATATCGAGGGACATCTAACATCTAGTCATATATAGGTTCTTTTCCAAAAATGTTTTAATTAGGCGTGTAATTTGTATGAAACTGGCGATTAAAGATGAAAGTTACCGTTGAATTATGAGATGGCCGAGTTCACACAAGGAAAGGGGATACATTGTGGGCGAAAAGAAACAATAGATAAAACAAGTTCAAACATTTTAATTATGGCATACAGATCAGGCCAGTTAATGGGTATCTATACATTGACCACCGACCATCGCTTCGAGGTACAACGTGGAGTACATAGAGTTGGCGATCTCCACAGAAATAGCCAAAAACTGAATGATTGGGTCTTTAAGGGCGCTATAAATGACAGAGGACTGGTTCGTATTACCGCTTGCACTTTGCGTGGGACTAATTTCTCAGGTTTATTGGATTCATGGCCTGCCGATTGAAAACATGATATCAAAATCAGATAAAAGAATGTACACGAAAAAACAAAAACAAAACAAAACAAAACGAGGGAACAAGAACCAAACCGTAGACAAGGCAGCGACATAGACAGACCAAGTACCTTTATAGCAAATGCTGCTAACTCAGACCATGTCCGAGCTGATGGTAGCCGTAGCTCGGGCGCAGTTAGTGAATTGATGCTGGAACTTTATTTGACTGATTTGAACAAGGACGACTCGTTTATAACGAATTTTCAAATTATAAAATTATTGACAGCAAAACTGTCATAAGTCATAACGATATCGTTTATCAATCCTTGTCAGAGGCTTCGAACCGTTTCGACTTGTGTGTGAGGGGGGGGGGGGGGCGCCGGGGGGGGGGGGAATGGGCAACTTTATAGGGCCGGGAGGGGCGTCAAATGCCTATGATCACACCTTCCCTCCCCCACCCCCTCATGCGTTCGCACGGAACTCTTAAAGAGTCATGTTTTGTCGTGATCTTTTAAGATTGTTTTTGTTTTGTTTTGTTTTTCGAAGAGCCCAAAGTGTGGGTGTGTGCGTGTGAGTGTGTTTGTGGGGGCGCAGCAGTTCCCAAGCACCCCACCCCGCTATCCCACGGTCGCTGCTTACATAATAATAAAACAACACACATCAGTGAGGTATTCGTAAGGATCGCCAATACAAGTAACCCTTGGAGAAGTATAGCCAGGGAGGTTCACCTCCTTCGTCTAACATGCGCGAGGTGATAGCAGAGGGTGTTTGGATTGTCGAAGGTACCGGGTGTGGGCAATACTAGCTAAAGCCCGAACAAAAAGGTAATGAAGTGTCTTATTTGTTTTATAACAAAATGAGAAGTAGATTTGTTTTGTTTGATCTATCACCTTCTCAATATCGAAATCAAAATCTAGCACGGTCACCACAGCGTCGTTAAAGTGCAAGTTATTATACAATGTACTTCACTTATACGACAGGTCATGTGCAAAATTACATGCTTGCACGTATACGCTCTCAGCCCTCATTTAATGCGATTTGCTCCATTATTCTATACCACAACATCAAATTTACACACACCTGCACATTCCGTATGATTTTCGGTGGATGCATTGGTATCATGAATGTTTAGAGCAGTTTTGTGAAATGCACGGTATATAGCATCGGGTTTTTTTTTTTCTTCATTGTTATCTATAGTATAATCTGTGCCAAATATAAGCACAGCATTTCGTGTTGTCTTTGCACACGGCGGACATTCGTGATGATTCAGCTTGCGTGCAATCGATTAATGTATGACCTCGGATACATTTTCCGGGTCCCATCAAATTAATACATCCACGCTAAAAAGGTCAACTCATGGTAATTACCTAAATTGATCTCGTTGTGTAACAATTTAGATTTTCAATAGGCAACCTAATCAAGATGGTGTATTAACCGTCACAGAAGGAAATGAAAGGGCATAGATGAGGCAACAACAACAACAACAACAACAACAACAACAACAACAAACACAGGAAGAATGGAAGCATTTCTTGGTTTCTTGGCATTTCTTTGACGCACTTTCAATCGAGAAAGTTCGCGTTGCATCAAAAGCCAGATTAGACAAAAGCGTCCTGACTCTTCGCTTTTACATCATTCTTCGACTAAAATAACA
This sequence comes from Diadema setosum, assembly GCA_033980235.1. Taxonomy (NCBI): domain Eukaryota; kingdom Metazoa; phylum Echinodermata; class Echinoidea; order Diadematoida; family Diadematidae; genus Diadema; species Diadema setosum. Next base: position 26,906,995 of record CM067075.1, on the reverse strand, counting down.
AGAACCCACCCCCCCCCCCAAAAAAAATGTCAAAAACAACAACAACAAATAAACACTTGCTTGGAAACGGATCAAAGCTGGCATAAAGTTGAATGTATGCACCTGCATGTGTGTCAGGGTGTGTGCGTGTAGGTGTCTGGGTGTCTGTGTATATGTGTGTATGTGTGCATCTGTGTGTGTGTTTTGGGGAGGGGAAGATAAGTTGTGGCAATATTTTGAGGACTCTATACTTTAACGGTATGAAAGAATATGGAGAACAAAAAAAAAGACACAATATTACATACGTGACGTAATTCAAAATGTTAGTCATGGGATATTACGTATGTTAAGAGGAAGAACGGAGGCTCGTAAAGGGGGAGAAGGTTTAAATTTAGTTTGGCTTTGTTTTATTTATTGGAAAACGCCGTTTCGTGCATTTTTATTTCGCTTCTGGTATTGTGTATGCGCCTTATTTTACATAATATGCGCCGTTATTCGAGTGGTGTCTGATTTTGCTCATTTTAGAGTATATAGCGTCTCAGCTTACAGTCTCTAGCGCGTCGACGGCGTTCAGGTATCGCTCTGAGAGGGGAGAACATCTTTAGCGATACAGAATCAACCTGTTAACTAGATTGCCCACATGAGTGCAGATGCGTTTTCCTTTTGGATGTATAGATTTGGGAAATGTGGCCGCTAACGGCATGGTGAGCAGGTATTGTGTGACTCCCGCACTATCGAAAGCTGTGGGGGGAAACGGGGTAAAGCAGCGCATTGGTAGGAATAACCGCTGGGATGAGGTTAAAGTAGAGAGGGCAAGATTTTTCAGAAGTGTCTGTGACATTTCGGAATGGGGTAGGGGGGCAGGTTGGAGCAGTTTGTGGATTACCTAAAGGGTCTCGAGTGCCGCTTTATGTTTCACGAGGATAAACATAGAGAGGCTGCGATATAGAAGTTCGACAAATGCGTGGATGTAAATATGATACCTGGATTTGTTTTGAAGACCACAGAGGACGGGGGCAAATGTGAAAGAAAAGGAGAAAAATAGTGTGAATGATAGAAGTCAGAGAAACACCGGGAGGGTGTGATATGATAAGGAATTTAAGATGCACAATAATGGTTGCATGTACTTCAGCGGTGTGTGATTGAGTTCATAGGGACTATACTGTTGCCTGAAATGTTCACATTTTTAAAGGATGGAAAACAATGTGAGATGTGAAATGTGATAAAAAGTGATATTGTAACCATTTATCGCCACAGTGTGTTGAAAGAATGTATCTTAGATGATGTAATTTTACAAGTTTCCGAACTCTAAGCATACCGGAGGCGGATTGTCAATTGCAATTCATTTCAGAAAACTTCTTTTAGAGACAGTTTGATAACCGGCCAAATGGTATCCACCGTATAATGAAGAATTTAAAGAGAAAACAGAATCAAGATGTCTGTCGTCGAGCGTTTGAACGATAAAGTATACCCAATTGAAGCCCATTCAGTATTATTACAAGAAGCGTTTGATGGAGATATTTCACACACAAAAGTAATACTGCAGTATTCTCCTATGCTATGTTCATTGAACGATGGCGAGAAACAGAGATGTTATAACACATGTTGTCAATATAAGACACTGTCCTTTTTTGTTACTGTGTCGGATCGTTTCTGTGGTTATTCCGTTCCCTTACCCTACTTTTTGTTTATTTCCTCTTTCTTTATTACATGAAGGATAGTGATGTATTTGATGTAAACATACACAACACAAGCGCAACGCAGCGAAGATAGACAAAGGATGCCAAAGAAGGAGTGATTCTAGTCAAAATACCTAAAGCTGGTCGAAACGTCGAACAAGTAGGTTCTTTCCCGTAGCAGACTCGTCAAAGAAAGAATCTAGGTAGTGCACCGCAAACAAATGGAGCCAAAGTTAAGGTGCACTTAACAAGGCCTATGAGAAGATCAGAAAATACATTATAAATACAGACCGTGGCCAGGCCAAGTTGAAGGTCAAAACACTCTACCAAGAGATATGACTAAAATGAGGCGATATTGAATCCCTGATGGGGGCAAACGCCGCAACGGTAAAATGATCTTATACCAATACAGCATTGGAAGAGGAATACCTTTTAGTTTTTGTATTACCCAGGATCACGGAGAAAATACGGTAGTGGGGAAAGACCTCAGGTAAAATGGAATATCACGAAAATAAAGGCAATTTTAGGACCACCGATAACATCATAATGGATAGTCAATATATCCTGTGTTGTTTGTTTGCCTAAGTTCAACCTATGTTGAAGTCTTTTCCCCAATGTCCTGAATTTATCCTATTCCTTTTGAAATTCAAGGGTGCATTAAAGGATTCCAAAAGCAAATGGGGGAGAGCGAGGGTCTGTTATCATGGCTGCACCACGCTGGCGAAGTCGCAGTACAATGTATGCCCCAATGACAAAAGCTTACATTCCGTGAATTGAGAGAAACATAAGCAACGTTGGAGAGAAATTGAAAGAAAAATAATACTACAGCAAGGATCGTACAGACTTCCGCTGACTTGTTCAACAGGATGTCCACCATGCACTATGTAAGCTTACTCTTGGTGTTAAGTCACTGCGTTATCGCTCCATACGGCTTCACAATTATTACATTATGATTCTATTTCTGTTTCTGTAAGGAAAAATATTCAGATTTTGACGGGCCTTACCTTTCCTATTATAGCACACCATACATTGCAAAGCATCTCATGGGGAAAATGTGACGCTATCTCCAGTAGATGTGAACAGATCACAGTGTACATTTCAAGTTCAAGTTTCAAGCAAGGAACATATCAAAAACAAATTCATAAATCAATATTCGGATACGATTACAAACATATCAGTAAGACAGTGAAAAGGGAAAAAATACATAAATAGATAGATAATACATAAAAATACATATATAGACAATTACACGTACATAGGTTGACAGTTACGCTATGGTAGGTAGCAGCCAGAAAGGATGTGTCCCATTATTTTTAGCTGACCTAAAATTATTCATTCAATTTCAATTATCTACAATGTGTTCGAGTGGAAGTAAAACGCAAGAACAGGACAAAACAAAACGCACAATGACAATAACAAAATACAGGATGTCTCGAAACATAAGAGATAAAAGATTATACTCTTGACCTCAATGAGTTTGGCTGTAATTATAGAGGAGAGCTTTTTTTGTAACCAGATATAAACGTATTCAAAGAGTTTCATAGCATTAGGAATTGCACAGGGGAGAGAATTCCACAGGGTAGGACCGATGTAAATGATAGATCGTTGATAAAAAGAACTACGAGATAGAGGTAGGTGAAAACCATTCGCGGATCGCATGCTATAATTATGAAATATAAATATTACGTTGCTGAGTGTACGTTGCTCACTCCCTCGTCTTCGTACGTTTCATTTTCTACAGGTTACTCTCCTCAACAAATATCCTCGTGTTCGTCATTACCTACAAGCGTTTCCTTTTCCTTCTTGATATTATCTTCTTCGTCATCTTTCCGTCTTCGTTCTCATCATCTCTCTTTTCTTTCTCATCGCCATCTCCTACTTCTCTTCTCAAATCATCTTTTCCTCCTCCTCCTCCACCCGCACCACCATCATTTTTTTTTTCGTCTCTATAGTACCATCGTCATCATCTCATATTTTTTCATCCTAACCATCACTGACATTTTGTGACCATATTTCATCTTACTCTGCTTCTATATCCAGCTGACATTCAAGTCGATTTTATGGCCAACTAAAAAAAAAGAAGAAGAAGAAGAAAAAAAACACACAACAAGAGCCAACTTTGATCTGCAAAAAGGAAAAATCTTGAGTATGCAATTACGCAGAGATCTTGAAAAATTTGTAGTCGAAAATTGCATTTCCGTTTGGATAATCCAGCGAGACCTTGTCATCTCGGTAGGACGACAAGCAATTATGGAAATATACTATAAATATGTCCATAGCCTTTCGGAGGGAGAATATGCACAGCATGATATAAAGAGAGACAGTTGAATCATTGTGTATTTCGGGGTAGGTGTGTGTATAATGTGCATGTGATATAAAATTATGTTTGCAGGTATATCTACTTATCTTTCTATCTATCTATCCATCTACCTATTAATCAATATTTCTATTCAACATGTATATATACATTATGAAGAGCTTGCTTCCAAGCCCTAAATCCATCATTTTCGGTGGATTTAGCGCCTTTTGGAAGCAAGGTCTTCATATATATATATATATATATATATATATATATATATATATATATTTCTTACGATATCATATGAATTTATTTACCACTTGTGGGTTTGTAGCCCTTCCAGTGGGCGCTGATTTCCAAATGGGTCCACCAAATATTGAAAACATAGGATATTACCATCCGTTTGATACATAGATAATTGTTTAAATATGAAGTAGAAATGAATGCATAAATCAAATCAAGGGCATAATTTTGATTTACAAAGTCAATTGATGTTGCAGTAAAAGCAAGCATTATGTTTGATACCACATTCGCATTAGAAGCGACAAACAGATGTACACCTAAAGAGGGCTTACAAATGTATATCCTTATAAAGGATGGAAGGTAGGAGAACCGCATTGGATGACAACAATGATACTGATGAGATGATTCCAATGACGCCCATCATATCAACTGGCTTAAGAGTAGCAGTGATAATGGATATTTATATATATATATATATATATATATATATATATATATATATATATAACATTTGTTGCATCTCGTTGCCATGTTACGAAGATGGTAAGGTATGTTTCCATGTGTGGGAGATAATGTCAGCGTGTCTGTTTGTGCCTTTTGGTGCACCTGTTTGCGCGTGCGTTATTTATATATATATATATATATATATATATTATGTATATATATATTATTTATATTTATATTAATCGATGTACACGTGAAAGCAATCGAGTTATGCAAAATAGTTATGTCAAAGCAAACAGAAAAGGCTTGTTAAAGAAACTAATAAATATGATTATGATAATATCAAAATAATGATAACAGGCAGTAATATAGAATAACAATTGTGACTGCGCGACCACACAAACAGGCATAAATACAATAACATTTTAGTCACCTTGAAGACCATAAGATTTAACGGTAGTGAAGACAAAATCACTCTTTTTTTTTTCAACCAGACCACAGGCATGTGAAAGTGACATGGAAGATATTTTGATCAATAATCATTTCCATTTCATTTCATTTCATTCATTTTTTTTTTCTACATGGTTCAATAATTAATCAATAAATCACTGCCTTATGCGAATAGTATCTCGATTACCAGCGGTTTCACTCCAAAACTCTATCTCACCAAATTTTCCGTCAAAAGAGAGGGTAAAAGGAAACACGACAAAAGAAGGAAGAGAGATTGATAGATAGAAAGAAAGACAGACAGATAGACAGATAGATACAGATAGTCATAGAGAAAGGGGGATCTAGAGAGATTGAGACAGAGACAAAAAAAAAGTGGGATATCGAAGGAGAGTATTAAAAAAGAAAGAAAGTGAGTGATATGTTGAACGATATGCCATGGGCGGATTGAGCGGTGTGGCTGCCGAGATCTGAAGCATTGGCCGGGTCGAATGACCGCTTGCCGAAGAAACGCGACCCTGACAGCGAAGAGTGGAAGACTTAAAATCTGAGCTCGATTTGCACAAATTCAAGGGTCTGATACGGGGTGATGAATGACAAATGGCGCGAGTGTGGAAACATATTAAAAGACTACACAGAATGATTACCGCCGAGAAATTGGGATTTGAGTGAGAGGACGTCGTCTCGCATTTTGGGGGGCTCGATTAAATCCACGGATGGACGGAAAGCTACCTCATTGATCAGTGTAATTCTTCCGTTCACAAGGTCAAAATAACACATTAAAACACACAGACAGACAAACAAACGCGCAAACACAGACAGACACACACACACTTAAACGCATCGTTACAGGGCACGTTAATCAATCTATAATACTATTATGTTTTTGTGTGACGAGGATTTGTATTTTGAAGATACGATATCATGTAGATCGAAGTCTCAACCAGCATTTATTTTTCCGGGGGGGGGGGGGTTCCCTTGTATGTATCTGTGGGTATAATGTACGCGTGTCCTTGTGTGTACGTGTGTGTGTGTGTGTGTGTGTGTGTGTGTGTGTGTGTGTGTATTACGATGTTTTTCGCTGTCAAGGTTTTAGATCCTAACAAACATGAAGCCAACGGTGACTGGATATTTCATTTGTTTTCTAGTCAATCCAGCTAATGAGCATCACTGTAACTCTCTTTTTCCTTTCTAAAGCCAAGAAGAAATTGGGCCAGTTTCAACTTGTGTAGCAGAAAATATGGTGCAGGTGGCGTTACGCTCCTGTGTAATTAACCATCAATGTTCGCGTTTTATTTTTAAACAATTCAATGATCATTCCCAAAATGCCTGCAACTGTAGTGTATGCATTTTTTTTTTCTCGCTCCGCCAAACAGAGAAATAGAGAGGTAGACAGATAGAGAGAGGGATAGTAAGAAACGAACATAAGACTCCGGTGCGATTTCTGTTCAAATCCTCTCCTCCCTCTCTTCCATCTTATTTCGACACCTGCTGATGCATTTCTTTGACACAGAAACTGTCAAAACTAGGTTGGCAAGGCGGGGAGGTGGTAGTGGGGGGGGGGGGGGGAAGGAGGGGTGGATGGTTGATGGGTTGCGGGCCCTTCGTAAACCTGCACCAATCCCCCGTATAATAGAGAAACTAGATTCATCACACTGGTTAATGTTCAACAAACACTAACCTTTTCCATGGTGGCAATTAACCTATCATTTACCATCGTATAGTTCAAACATTGCCAGCAATCGACACGCCCGTAATACGGAGGACACAACACTCCACAGCTTGTATATCACCAAAACCAAAGAAGATGTACATGAATTTGGCTTCACCATAGCAGCGTTTACAAGCATTGTGTCAGCGTCAATTCGAAACATCTCTCCTTCTGAAACGAAGTTAACCTGCAAATTCTAGTATATTAGAAGCGAATGCTCCCCGTCCCTCTCGTCCTTTTTTTCCAATATCAACGGCAGTTTATCCGATACAACGCTATAAGACTTTTCTTCTACATCTGCCAGCTTCGCTGATAATGCACTTTCGATGATTCTCTTGAAAAGGGAAGGAACTACTTTCTCGCGCTTGTTTTTTTTTTCCTTTCTTTTTTTTTTTCTTTATAGTAATTTCTCCCACAGTGAATTATTTTCACGACGACAATAAAGACAGATTGATGCGCGGCAGTTACAGCTGAAAAGGTTAATGTAAGTAAACGCTGATCCTGAAACGTCGTTCAAGTTGGCGTCTTCAAACCGAGTACGATTCTGGTTTTCATCCCTCCCCCTCCCATTCTTATCTCTCCTCATCCGACCTCTCCGTCTCCTTCTCTCTCCCTCCCTCTCTCTCTCTCTCTCTCTCTCTCTCTCTCAATTCTATATCTCTCTTGTCTCCTGCGAGCTCCATGCATGAATCTACTCACGAATAGACATAACATGTTGTCAGTATGTTTACCCTAATGATGTTAAACGAGAGATGCGAATCGAAGATCGTTGGGTTTCTCAATCCGCCGAAGGCATTGCATGCGGACTGCACGCTGGGGGAGTGGCACGGGGTATTATAGGGAGAGGGGAGGGGTGGTTTTTACAGAGGAAAACATACTTTTTAATCGGATTATATAGTGCGATTCGGAATCATCGGGGAAATTATGTTGTCACAAATGTACACACAAGTGGTTATGTACGTATGTATTAAGGCTGTATGCATGGTTGTTTTAATGTGTATGTACACGAGGTGACCAGATTAATGGAGAACATTCTATATGATATAGATATAGTACATACAGGCTGACCAGATCAGTGGAGAATTTTCTAGGTGGTATACAATGTAACTACAGTACATGCATGTGACAGGAAATACATTATACCTCACTCAATCTAGAATGATTTCACCCATTCCAGAAAATTCTAGGAAGTGCTTACATATTTGGCTGAGTGAGGCACTGCCCCTGTAACCCAATGTGATTGGTAGTTAATTTTGGCAATGATGTTATGCACATAGTTAGGCAGTGAGTCATCCAGGATTCCTGGAACTTGGACTTGCTAGTATGTTCAGGTATGTGGCCCCAGGTTGGAGAAAATTACAGAATGTACTAGAAAGGGTTGAATGGATAGTATATAAGCCGGAGAAATTCTGAGGTAGGCAGAGTACCCAACACCTCTGCTCTGAGAGTTACGTCACTTCTGGCTCTGAAGCGACTTGTTATAGTCAGTCCTGTGTTACCTGCTGACCTGCTATACAAACTGTGTTTGTGGAGATAAGGCCTGGGAGACATTTTGCCTGCAGAGAATTAATTTGCCTACGTTGGAGATAGACTCCATATTTCAGTGTCAACGGACATTATTACGGCAAAGCTGTGACGGGCTGGATTCCTTGCTGGACATTATAAAGTGAATCATCATTCAACGCATCAACTGGACGTGGTCGTCATAACGTTTGGATTCTACACGTTTCGCTGTGAACATTATACCGTGGACAAATATCGCGGATTTTACCCCGGATTTATACTGTGGATTAATGCAACCTGTGTCTCTGGAGTTACGTCGGAGGAATCATTCATCGGCACGTCAAGAATTATTCATTTGTGCATCGAACGTCGCATTTGGACCTTTTCAATTAAAGGATTACCTTATTTCAGATACGTGTAAGTGATTCCATTACCGATTTGTAATTGTTTCTATTGATCATTATTGTACTGATGTGAAAACCGATTACGAGTCTGTACCCACAATATCACTGTTAATAAACCGCCTGAACATTAGTTGATGGTTTCTTTTGTGCGATCATTCTCAGAGTAATTTTGGTCGTAACAATATATATGCATAATCTTGTATACGAGTCACCAAAAAAGAGGAAACAAAAGTAATGTTGACACACGCGAAAATGCAACAATCATGTAAAAATTTGGATGCCGTAATTATTGATAGATATGAACGCTTTTCGCAAATCATTAAGAAGAATATTTCCTTTTGAATAATATTTAATGATTCTCAATAAATGTGAATGTGAATGAAACTATTTTAGAAGTACATCTGTAATTATTGCCAATAAGTAATATAATTTGTTTTATGAAAGGACTGGCCTCGACTAGCCGGCTACCCATTGTTGGTTCTGTTTTAATTATTTTTTCTATAGCTTTTGAGTATACTTTTTTGTTATCGATGTTATTGATTGGTAAGTAAATTTCATTTCATAAAGCTATCAAACTGCAGTAGGATAACGGAGATTTTGAAATAAAATGGTTTGTTCTTTGTTTGTTTGTTTTTTGATGAAACGTATACGATGTAGGCATTGGACAGTTGGATAAGGAATTACTCCGTCTCCACCTAGCTATTCGTCTATTAAAGAAAAAAAAAATATACAACTCGCTGATATAACAAACGACAACTTGCGAATAAGACTGTTATTATATCATGAATGACCACATCATTTGAAGCAAGGAAAAAAAAAAACCTTTTGTTCTCACAGTGGTGAATATTTCATTACCGATTGTGCTGCTTTCCAATGGCCCAGGGCAATACTTGATATTTCAATAATTAGTCAGTGTCGCATTTTCAATCTGCTTAGGAATCACAGGTAAGATCACAAAGCATTAGAATGTTGAGAGTTATTGCCTTGCGTGATGGGCAGTCAATATTGCACGGTCACTCGACCGGGCAATAATATTGCTGTTGAGGAGTATATTCGGCCCTGGCTGTGCCTTGCACGCACGTGTTTGCTGGGCATGTATAGCCGTTTTTCGCGCCTACTACCCACTTGCGTCTTCACGGACTCTTGAGGATCTCCACGGGATGGTGAATGCAGGGAAGTAATTAGCTCTGACTTCCTCGAAGAGTAATAGCAGTGTGTGGACGTCCACGTGATGAAGGTACGAAGCCGCGGAAGATGCATCTCGGGCCTGTTGGTTGCGCCTCTTTGTTCTTTTTCCCCTTCTCTTCCTTTCCCTTTCTCTCTCTCTCTCTCTTTTATTCACAAATCCGAAATCATTTCTCGCTTTCGGAGCTTATCATTCTCAGTTGGTTACTAAGGAAAAACCTGTTGCTTCTATTCCATTTTCGGGCAGGCGGCTAAATAACGCACTGAACGTTGTGAGAAAGAATCTGTGGCGTTCAATACTGCTGCCAGGCATGGCAGCGCCGATTGGGGTGTGGCATGTTGTAGAACCGGGATGGGGACAGTAAAAAAAAAAAAAAAAAAAAAAAAGTAGTGCAGGTGTGGGTGGGGGTGGGGGGGTGGGAGGGAAGAGAAAGAAGAGAGAAAGGAATGAAAGGAATGAAAGAAGGGAGAAGGACATGTTAATAGCAGACCTATTCATATACCAACACGATGTGCAGATGAAAGTTGAATGGCCGAACAAGATTCAGCTGCAGTTAAAACAACATGAAGCAAGTACATACAACAAAAACAACGTATCGAATCCATTAAAAAAAAGAAAAATGAAAATTGCGAAAAGCAAACGCCATTGATAAAAACAAAAATACAAGGAAGGAGAAGGGGGGGGTGTTAAGGATTGTGTGGAAGAAAGACCGCAGTATAGATAAATGTCAGTGCGAACACAATTGGAATTTGACTGACCGTTCAACTCACGTTCGTATCAATGTGAATATTTCCGGTACACATAATGATACATTCTCACTCAGAATATGTCATACATATATTAACAGTTTGTGTCTTTGCGTCTTTGTGTAGACATATCAAAAGAAGATCTGAGAGAAGAGAGACAGAAAAAGAGAAAGAGAGAGAGAGAGAGAGATGGAGAGACAGAAGGAGAAAGATGGAGAGCAATAATGAGGAAGTGAGGCGGGACATTGTGTGCGCGAGATATTATGAATACGATTTCTTACATTGACTCGAAATGCATTTAACCTTTAGAGAAATGCAAAATATTTTATCTCCCCAACTAGTGGTCTTCCTTTTTTTTTCTCTCTCTCTCCTTCTCTCTCTCTCTCTCTGTCTCTCTCTGTCTCTCTCTTTCTCTTCTCTTTATCTTTTCTATTGGCCTGCGAATTACGGATGGAATATGATCACTTGCACCCAGGAGAATACCCACTTTCTGCCTGAAAACCGCGCAGTCTGATGCTGTGCAAAGTCGTGGAGAAAGCAAAAAGATACAGTCCAACCCCGCCCCACCATTGTGGGGAAAGTGTCTTTAAACGCAGAGACGGCATTGAGTATCTAAATATTGTGTATAACACGATAACCATGTGTACTAGGAAGCAAGCGTATCATATACATGTATTCTCAGTGTTTTGGTCGTCATATTACTAATGTTGATTTTTTTTTTTAATACCAGTAATCAAAACCAGTATTCTACTGTCTCTTCTCTGTAATGTTCTTCTAATATTTATTATTATCGTTAGTATGCGTGTGTTTCATTGATACCAATTAGAATTATACCATTAGATTCACTGTCATTACACTACTACTATACTACTACTACTACTACTAAAAATACTACTACTACTTATACTACTATTACTACTTTTACTACTATTACTACTTCTAAAGAAGTAGTATACTACTACTACTTCTACTACTACTCCTACTACTACTACTACTACTAATACTATCACTACTACTACTTCTACTACTACTACTACTCCTACTACTACTACTACTGCTACTACTACTACTACTACTATACGACTACTACTACTATCACTACTACTACTACTACTTCTACTACTACTGCTACTACTACTATACTACTACTACTACTACTTCTACTACTACTACTACTACCACTACTACTACTACTACTACTACTGCTACTACTACTACTACTGCTACTACTAGGACTACTACTATTGATATTACTATTGTTTCATATCACAAGTGGGATATCTTTATTGTCATGTATGATGCAATCGCTAACATTGTGATTATCATTTCACCACCGTAATTATCAATAACCTCGTTTGAGTTGCTACCTCATTTGAGGTGTTTCTTTTTCTCTCGCTCTTAATCAAGCGAGTAAAATATAGTGAATTGGTGAATAAATGGCGGCATAAGCATGTTTTTGAATACTCTGCCGGAAAACTAATTATTGAAAAATCAACACCTTATTTTTTCTCTCTTTCTCTTTTTTTTCTTTCTCTCATTTTTTTTTTCAGTCAGCAATGAAAGAAAGAAAGAAAGAAACAAACAAACAAACAACTACAGAAATGGAAATAGGAAAGCGTGTCGACTGAAAAGGAAAGAAAGAAATTTACATTCATATTCGTGTTCTATTTTCCGGATTCATATTTCCACATCTGCTACCGATTTCGGTTTTAGGTATTTGAGCTCATTGTTACCAATCCCTTCTTTACCTGCATGCAGAGTTTGTAATCCGTAAAAAAAGAGAAAGTGAAATGTCGCTCTTTGCAACGCGTGATTATTACCTCGAGGCAGAATCAATCCCCACATACGGCGCTTTCAAAGAGTGCAAGAATGCAGCATTATCTTACTGGAGATTTAGCGAATAAAAAAAAAATGCCCAAAAAGAAATAACAAATCATCTCTTGCAATCTCTCTCTCCCCCTGCTCTCTCTCTCTCTCTTCCTTCTCTTCTCTTCTTTCTAGATACTATAACATATGAAATATATAACATATATTATATTTTTCATAATATATATTATCAAATATAAATATATGAAATTCGATACTGTTGAAAAGGTATGAAGTCTCTTCGATCGAGACATAAAGACTCATTTTTTTTAATAATTTCTATTCTTATTTTATAATATACAATAGCATTGCGCCTGTGTGTCTCAGTGTCTGTGTATGTATGTGAGTGTCTGTGTGTGTGTCCGTGTGTGTGTGTGTGTGTGTGTGAGAGAGAGAGAGTTGGTTTGTGTATGTGTGTGTGTGTGTGTGCGTGTATGTGTGTGTGCGTTTGTGCATGTGTTTGACGTCAAAGATGTCTAACTCGAGGGCACCATTCGACACGGTTAATGTAACCACAAACTAACCCTGAAGCAACATAGACAAAATGGGACATCTTGATCAATGAAGAGGAGAAAACAAAGAAGAAAAAATAGAAGATAAAGAAAACAAAAAGAGGGATATTCTATTATGTTTTCCCAATGCACGCTACGCATTGCCGCACGTGTTATGATTGTGTATAATGCAGTACAGCACGCAAATGGCCGGTCAGAAATCCATAAAAATGCGATTGCCGAGCTTTATGATTTACGTGCTATGAATATCGTTTTCTCCCGAGCTCTATCTACATTAGGGGCCTAACGGCTACTAATATTTGCGAGGTAAAATTATCTTTGGCATGAGCGTCAATAATTCATTACGTTCTCTTTCTCTTTTATCCATGCATCAATGTCTCTTTCCGTCTCTCTCTTTCTCTATCTCTCCTTCCCTCTTTCTCTAATAATGTATTGTTTTTTTCCTTTCTACGACTGCACACAATTTTCACCATATTTTTTTTCTCTCTCTGTCTTTTCTATCTCACATAGCAATAATGTCACTCCATCCTCCTGTTTATGATTCTAGGCATCTCTCTCTCTCTCTCTCTCTCTCTCTCTCTCTCTTGTCTACATTTCCCCCTCTATCTCTCTCTCTCTCTCGCGGTTACGCACACAAACACACACGCACACACACTTCCTTCTCTTTCTCAGATGTCTTAACACACTTTCACTCTGCAACTCTTATCTGTGCAGCTTGCGGTTTGCGTCGCTTTCTTTTGACGGTAATACATCAACCTATAGTATAACAAACAACTTAGAGGTTAAAAAAGACATAATAATTCCATCATAGGTCCAACACACCGTAATGACAGTGATGATAATGATATTGATATTAACATCATTGATAGTAGTTGTAATAAAAACGTTGAAAATATTATTATTATTATTGTTAATATCATTAATATTATTGTTATTATTGTTATTATTATTATTATTATTATTATTATTATTATTATTATCATTATTATTATTATTATTATTATTATTATTATTATTATTATTATTATTATTATCATTATTATTATTATCACCATCACCATCATTATCATCATCATTATCATGTTTTCTGTAACCAGGGTGGCCTCTATAGTGTTGTCACTGCTCTACCAGAGGGACCTGCCTTTATTATTACCCTGCCTTACCAGGTACCCATCTTATACACATGGGTCGAGCGGGACATGGTCGGCAAAAACACCTTGTCCATAGGTTTAAGCACTTGGCGGGAATCGACCTCGGGTACTCCGATTGGGAGTCGGGAGTCTTATCCATTTTGCCACAGCGCCCCTAACACATGTATTTTACTTTCATGTAGACAGAAAAATTAACGGGGCTTTCGACTAAACATTACATGGATACAAGTGGTAGTCAGGAGTGAAGTCACCACTCTTTACAGCTTGTAAATGTTGTAAATAACTCTATTCCCAGAAACAGAGCGATCAAAACGCTTTCGACAAACCCCGTCACTTCAGAGTACACTACCGTGCGCGCATGCGCATGGAATCAAGCATGGCGTCTGGTATAAGGATCCGGAAAAAGCACCTCCGGCGCGTACCGGCGCGGCGCCCAGCCGCAGAATAGCTCTCTTCAACACCACCGCGCTCCCGAGTATTCATCAAAGTACTGAGAAAGAAAAACAGATCCATATTACGTGCGGAATCCGGCGGGACTCACCCCTAATCAGAAAGAGGACTTGGGCGCGGCGAATGACGGAGCGGTAGCGGCAGCGGTGGGATTGAAGGCTCGGTAACTCGGGCTAATAAATAAAGCGAGTGCAAATAAACCATAGAAGAGGCTGCATCTCTGTAATGGAGATGCGAGGAGCAGTTATTTCGCGGTTGACATATTAGCCCGCGGGTCCGCGCGTATTTCTTTTTGATTCTTTTTGATTCTTTTTTTTTTAATACGTGTAGATGTAGGACACAAGTGCTAGTCGGTTTAAAAGCCACACTTGTGCTTTTCTTCATTATCCCGCCGAATGATTGGTGAACTAGAGTGCTTGCCCGCCGTCCACCGCAGGCAGACGACGAACCCAGCGAACCCTGAGCTCCCCAAAATCTCCCTAGTTTCTCTCTCTCTCACTCCCCCCCCCCACATCCGCTCTCTCTCTCTCTCTCCCTCTCTCTCTGTCCCTCTTTATTCGTCTCCGATGTCAGAATGATCATGGCGAGTCAACAAGTGTGCAGTGGCGAAATGACAAGATGAAGGATTGAGCTAGGAGGGCTCGGACGCCGCGGACAATATGGATTGGGCGTGAAGGCTCATTATAGTCTATGAGCAGAGGGAGCGTGTGCGTGTGCGAGCGTGCTGTCATGACGTGTGCGTGGTTGCGTGTGCTTCAAGTTGAAAGCGTTGGTTTGGTGTGTTTGTTTGTTTATTTGTTTGTTTGTTTGTTTTTTGTTTGTTTCTTGTCAAAATAAATCTCCAAATTCAACTTCATACTATTCATCAAATAAAAATTATTCCCTTCTTTCAAAAAAGTCCACTCACTCGCGTAACTAGATCCAAGATATTCGTGTGGATGTTACAGATGTTGCATTTCAAGAATAGTGTGTTTACTTTTGCAGTATTAATTGCACTGGACGGCAAGATGGGGGGGGGGGGGGAGGGGGTATTCCTCCCACCAGTGATGTTGTTCCCCTTGATTCTTGGTTATTGCTCCTACTGCTCTTTGCTTATAAAGCTGACTTTGTTGCGTCGTTGCTTTGGGGTCGAACGATTCAATTTCTACGCTGTGATGTGTACTTGAAGATCTTACCGAAAAACAAGTATAAATTCATATTCACAAGGCAATGCGGGATGATCTTAGTAATCAACCATGGTTTTATTGCTACGAACTGGAGTTGAGACGAATGACATCGCTCTAATTAAAGGACCACTACTGGAAAACTACCAGTGTCTGCAATACATGCGTGAAAACGTCTAGAGAAAAATCCAGCATGATTATGCAAACATTGAAAGGGGATTATCAATTTCTGATTTGTTGTTTGAGTTTTGGGTTGGTTTTTTTTTTGTTTCTTTTCACCAATCATCTTCCAGGAGTCGAAATCTTTTTTTTAATAGCTTATTGTTGCCCAAAATAAAGTTCACATCTACCGTAGATCAAGGAAGCTACCGCTACTGACAATGTGATACGTTTCTTTAACAACTTTTCAACCTGTTAACAAAGGAACATACTACGTCTTGCATATTCCCATTATTCCATGTTTAAATTAGCATATCATACACAGCAATACGCACGCCTTGAATATTGTAGGTCTTATACGTGAGTAAGAGCAGAATATACGTAAACGTATAAGCAAATAACCACAAAGAACAAAAAGAATTCGAGTCAAAATCTATATCACAGCATGACTCATTTATGATTCACGGGACAAATGCTTCATCACTTTTAAACACCGCAGATAATTAACGTAATTTCGAACATCGTGTCATATAAAAATGTGACGTTTGAATAAAATTTGATAAACAAGCAAATGAATGTAATATAATATACTACATAAAATTACTATGAGTCTTTAAACTCCGAAGTTACATTTGTATGCAGTCTCACATTTTGGCGACGTTCTTCCGGTATACGATGACACTTTCCACTGATAAAACTCATAGCGATAACAGTCGCACTTGTAGAGTGCATTAACACTGCCGGAACGGCTTCTCTCTACACTTGGTGTAACCTAGAGAGGTGGGAAGAGAAGAACCCCACCCCCAGCCCACCCCTGAAAAAAAAAAATGACAAGACTAGATGAACAACAGGTGGAGGCAGCAACACCTGGGAGAGTTAATCTACAGTTATACGGAGGTGGAACTCTTTTGACAATCTGTTAAACCTCTTATTATTATAGTTTTGTGCACAGTACAGGGTAATGAAGTCGCTTTCTCTGTTGGTGGATGTACATTACAATTTTGAGCATTATATCACACTAACAATGCTGCCGTATCATGTCGGCATTAAGATTTCGTCGCTGCGATTTCAACTGAGATCCTTGTTCGGGTTGGCAGCCGGTGTATCTCCTGTGAAAGTGGATGGATTATTGATGAATATTTATGATTTCTGGTAAGCCTCGCATAAGTAGAAATTCAAATTTATGTGAGCGAGTATAAAATAAGATCATTCTCTCCTTTTATCGTACCGTGTCTTCGAGAACAGGGCTAAGTCTAGCATAAACCTCTATCCTACTAGAACTGCCCATTATGAATATTTTCCTGTTGTTGTTGCTTACCGTTTTTACAAGTATCTTTTTAGGTAGAATGAACGCTCTAGAAGAACTCACTGCCATCATATCCCAAAGAAAGAAGATGACTTGGATTTGCAATTCAAAGCTCTAAAGGATTACATACAGAGAAGCAGGTTGGCAATTTATGAATAATATTCCAAGTTATCCAGATATACTTGCATTGACTTTCAAGTATGCAGGACAATTCTTGGAAAATATACATTGTTAACTCTCCTTCATAATATAGCAGCCTCGTCAAGGGGAAACACCTATATCGATATTGCAAATCATTTTTAAGATTTGAAGATAATAAAATTCTGCAGGATATTACACATCTCTTCTCAAGATTGTTGAGCGTATCTCTGTAATTCCAAGTACTCTTGCTTTCATCAAATAAACGTGTAATTTGAAAATATGAAAAACAGGGTACTACACATCTTCTTCATAAGGTGCTTGAATGCATCTCTGTATATTACTCACTATTTTCAAGGAGACGAGCTCATCAAATGAACTGGATCGCGAGAGCCTTATTTCATTTTTTTTTTGTCTTTCACACTTATTAGTATGTGTGCGTACACTTGTGTGTGCAAAGGTGTGTGTGTGTGTGTGCGTGTGTGTTCCTGCATGAGGGCAAGGAAAAACAAAGGAAGCAGACGCAAGCAGCGATTCGTTGCCATGGGATACACACGCGCACTCACACACACAAAAATACATACACACACAAGCAAACACACACACATGATAAAACACTCATTGGGCAAATCCATGAGCACACACCATTCCCAGCCGTACGTGACAAGGGGTGGACAAAAAACCCAAGAGTGTCACGATTCCAAAAAAGTACATTTAAGCGTTCCATAACAGCGCGCGAATCCCACAAACAAACTAGCAGCTCCAAAATCCCCCTCATATAAGTAATTCGAGGAATGGGCCTTAACGTTTTGCTGAAACACGGCAAATTTCAAAATTGGACTGCTTGGCGCCAATTTGCCAATGCCGCCTTGTAACGAAAGTAAAGGAAAATTCGCCAGATTTTCTATCTTTTTAACAATGTGTGTTCACTCTCATACGGATACATGCAAAGTACAATATTGTCCGTCTATTATGCACAGTTTAATAGTGTCAGTGTGGTTCTTGATGCGAAAAACAGTCTAAGCTTTCTGATCTTGAGGTTGCAGAGGATGTACTCAAAAAGTCTCAATAACTATTTAACATTAAAGTCAGCATTTCGAGATCGCTGAATATGTCTCAACTTTTTGTTTGTTTGTTTGTTTGTTTGTATATTTGTTTGTTTTATTTTTTTTTAATCACGGGATAAAAAGTCCTCCATCAGCCAGGTAAGGTTGTTTTCAGAGACGCCATGAATACTGTGCTACAAAAACAGAAACAGCACAACAGTTAACAAATCAATCAAAACAAGCATGCCATAAGAAAATACATTATCACATACAGAAGCTACTACAAAGAAAAAAAAATAGACGTACATTAGCATTTCTTTTTGTTAAAAAAAAAAATAATCGCGTGATGACGTCACGAGATATTACAAAATGGATCGCCGAATTTGGTGAAATATCGAGGGGCGTTCCCAACGCAATCTATCTCTCTCTTCAGCTTCTTCCTTGTTAACATTTATCAGATACACAGTGCGAAAAACTAAAATCAGAGATGAAAATTACCAGGAATGATGTCTATGAGAAGGAATGTTCTCGATTAATTTTCACCTTTTGTTGGTGTATCAAAAGCGCAGGTATATAGGCTAGTAATAGCGATCTTTGAATGATGTTCTAGAACCTTTTTGCTACTTTCCCAGGCAGAAAAAAAACACAATAACAAAAGCATATCAAAAACAGAAACAAAACAACACAACACAACACAAAAAGACACAAAAAATAAACAAATGTGAATGCCTCCAAATGCACGATTATCCCTAACGGTGGCGTCTCAGCGTGTCCAATAACCTTAGATTGATGAGCATTCGAGACAATGAAACGTGAGGAAATTACATTATCACGGAAGTCTGTCAAGCTGATACAAGTCACGTGTGCTCCTTTCCATGGAAGTCGTTGTAGTAACAGCGAGAGCCTGGTATGCAGCACATACCAAAACTCAATGTTTGCGAGAGGATGTTCAAGGCGGCAATGTCTGCGCACTCACGCGCGCCTTGCGGATTACCGCGCGAAATAATGCATGCGCAGACACGGCCGACTCTCCGGGTAATCTGCACGCGCGCGATGCAGCGCCTTTCTCGAATAACGTTCCCTGGATGGAAACACTGTACACCCTAGGACTGGTCACATACAGACACTGGTCACATTTTCTTTGGGCCATTGGGAGGAAAATGCTACGGACATTCGAATCATGTTCCCGCATGTCGAATTGTCAACGGAAAAGGCGCGACACCCGACCTATAGGATTGCTCCAATCATGTGCTTCGTATATTTTGCAAGAAGAAGGAGGCAAAAGAGAGAATAGGAAAATTGAGAATACCGGTGGCCCTATGAGCATGATAATAAACTGTAAAAAGATGCTAACGTCTGAAGAAACCCTTTTTTTTGTTTTTCGCTCTGTTCATAGATTTAAGCATATCAGAAAGTCATAGTCGTACTCTTCAAAAGGCCTTTAATAACGAAGATGTATTATGGCTGCTATCCATTTGGCCATGGGAGGTATAACTGTCATACTATCTTAAATTGAAGCTATGTTTCAGCCTCGTAACGCCAATGACATGCAATCGTAATTAGCAACAAGAAACTTTAAAAAAAGTGATTTTGCAAATATGTAGGCTCTCGCTAATCTGTTTTTCTTAAACGTTTTCTCCAATGATAATCAAGATCCCTTGTTTAACCTCGTCACCATTGCAGTTAAAATCTAAAACAAAATAAAACGAATAAACCTTTAGGTTTCAATGATCCTTACCTCTACTGGACTGAATTTAATGTGCTTAATTTTTCAATTCCAGATTTTAACTATCAAATACCAAGCTTACACCATTTACGCCAAATTCTGGTAAAAAGATGTATGTTATGTGTGGTATAATAAGCTTTGCTCAGAGCTCTCTTGATAAAAATAACAGATCTCTCAAATTTATGCGTACATAGATGGAGTCGATACATGTTTATGCATCCAAGGAACCATTACACAGCTCAGTCACCAACAGACACACAAACACACACACAAAATCCACAATACAGGGGACTCCCGCTATAACGAAGTCCTTGAGAATAGCAGTTTTCTTCGTTATTTTATATCGAAATTTCGTTGCAGCCGAACAGTATAGTACATAAATATAGATAGCTAATCTTTTTTGGGCCTGAATTTTGAAATCGTTGTAATAACCGCTCGCTACAACGGCATTCATTATAACGAGAGTGCAACTTACTATTTTTTTGTTGTTGTTGTTGAGCCTCCCCATTGTTAAAAAAGTGTGTTTAAGGTTTTCTTCAAGTTTGTAGTGCGTCAAGATAAAAGGCTGATAAAGTTTGACTGGGGGAGCACACACACGGCAACCTTGGATCCCAAACAGCGACATGCAAAGGGTTATCTCTCTGAGCTCCCTCCCCCTTTAACATAATATTTTCTTTTAAAATTTTCTTCAAGTTAAATCATCATCGCATATCATCTGTATTCCGTAGTTGACAACAGTCACCATTTCACCTTCCTCAATATTATTGGAGACTGAGGGACGTTTCATCCTATGCCGCCGCTATGGCGGCAAGCAAGGTTCGGACATCTTGAGGTGCTCTTCAAGAATGTGAGTCGGATTTAGGATTTCCCCCTGAATCACGATGTGTAGAGCATTTTGATCAGGCTTGTGAACTGGTTCGGTGAATGAAGCAATTTACATTACCAGTTCATCTTTTGATGGAGGCACTGCGCCAAATGATGTCCTTAGTGAACTTGAAATGCAAAGAAACATATTTATAATTAAGAAACAAACAGAAAGAGCTTTGTTTGCTTGTTTGTTAGAGTGTGCGTGTACTTCGTACACTTAAAATTGTATGATCATCTGTCGCTCCCACCTACGCAACGATGATAACAGAGTAATTTCCTTTCGTACAACGAATGTTATTAGTATTACTGGCGTGAAGGAGGGAGGGGGGGGGGGACTTTCAAGACAGGAGAAAACCACGAGAAAACCGCAGTACTTTCCCTGCATCTGTGTGCATGCATGATCATAATGCAACGGAGGCAATAGCTATGGAAAGCTGGTCTCATAAAAAAGAAATGAAGATCGGCATTATCTCCAATATGTCTCGACTCCAATTCTACACGCACGAGAGGATATTCTGCAATAAGGGATGCATAAACCAATAGGAAATATGAGAAATTATGAGAAACGTGAAGGGTGGTTGGGGCTAGAAGGAGAAGATGAAAAAAATGACATTTCCGGCATTAGTTGGATTTACATACAACTACTCTTATATAGGCGAATCACCTGTATTATACACATTTATAGGGCATTTTGCGTTGTGGGTGGTTTACAAGCTTTGTTGCATCGCGTGGTTCAAGAGCATTGGATCTCTATTGACTCTTCTTTAAAGAATACAACTTTGTAAAATGCAAGTGCTGGAATCCTCGTACGGATTCAATTCATTTCAATTATTTTCATTCTCATTTTTCTTCCAACAAAACATAACATATGTTTGTGAGTGTGTGTGAGTGTGTGTACATATGTGTGTGTGTGTTTGCATGTGTTTTTTTCATGAGGACTGCAAAGAACTGAAAGGCCTTGAATGTGTGGTAATCTCAATTACACAACAGAGATTTGCCAAACAAGATGGTAGGCCCCGATGTTTGCAAAATTCGTCCAGGAAACTTTTGGGTGTTACGCCCTTTTTGCTCGTACATAGTTATAAAAATGATAATAATGACTCAGCAATTGCAGCAAAGCGGGCACTGCTCTACAGTGACTTAATTGTTCATGAAGGATAAATCTACGACACACACCACAGAAACCGTAAGACATACAACATTAAAAAAAAATGCAAAATTCTGTTTTGAATATTTTTGTTTGTATTCTCGTCTAATTTCATAATACAAAGCTGTGTCAACTGTTGAAAGAGCTACCGCTCAGAAATGTCTGTGTCGAGACGGTTTCAAAGTCACAAACTGTGTTACAGTACTGTATTTCCATCTTCCTTTGTTCTGTTTGCTTGCTTGCTTGCTTTTTTTTCGGTATAAACGCAACCAAACAGAGCCCGCGGGGCTTGAATACCGACATAAGCCATGCAAACCACAAGAAGGGGCACACATCTCAAGAAATGGGTACTATCTATAGTCAATAACATTCAAGCATATCAGATCAAGAGCGGGGACAGTTGTTGCGTTCTAATAATTGTTGTTCGGACATTGCTGTCGCTCGGGTCAGTTTCGCGATGGCCAGCGCGTATCAAACTGCTCCTTAAACTTATCAGCGTTGACGTGTGGTTTTCGAGTGCATTTCTCCCCGCCACTTTTCATCATGTCGTTTGACGTCAAGAAGTGTATGGAAATAATTGACATGCAGTTTATCATCACCGGCTGTATACTTCACAGTGCATGATTCGGACGGGGCAAGAAAATACTTGGATGACAGGGCATTATTCTAGGGTTCACATTTACTGCCAGTGTCACAGACAGACAGACAGACAGACAGACACACACACACACACACACACACACACACATAAATATGGGAGAGAAAGCGACTGTGTGATAGCAAGGAATTATCAGATTAACTCATTGGTTAAAGCATTCAGTTTTTACTTTGAACAGAATGCGCAGAAAAAAAAAAGCTTGCGGTTGCATGCTTGTGTAGGTATGGGTGTATGTATGTATTCAAATTATTTTCTTTTTTGTGGTTTCCTTTGTTCCTTGTTTGTGTTTTGAATTTTTGTGTTTGTGTTTGTTTTTGTTTGTTTGTTTGTTTCTTTCTTTGTTCGTTTGTTTGTTTGTTTGTTTGTTTGAGGGTTGGTTTGGCTTAGCTGAGGGACTGGTTTGTCACAGTCTTGAAAGACGATGGAATGGCAGGAAATGCTTTTATCGAGGGAAAAAAAAAGCAAACAAACCATGAATCTGCGGAACAATGTCTAATATATGGAATACCGTTTCTATGGCAATGTCTCATCGGATGAAGGCAATGACCTTTACAATACAACCGCATCCGTCAAAGAACATTGAGTTAAAAGCGTGTAGAACGCAGCACGATTCAACATGCATAATACTGCTATTCACGATTAGTATATACAAATTCATACTTTGCCTTGAGAGTTTACGGTGAAAACTATTGGCTGAGGTGACTCCGAAAGAACTATTCACTTCGGGGAGGGACCGAGGCCTATAGTTTTAACCACAAAAACAAACAAACAAACAAACAAACAAACAAAACAAAACAAAACAACTCGAAATTAGGCATATTATCATATCAAGGAATTTTGATTTCTTGTCTGTGATTGTACTTTCGAATTTTATTTTAGGGGGGGGGGGGAACCATGAAACTGAAAAGCTACACAAGCGGTAGATGCGCACACTCCGGGTCTAAGGTTGCTGTCGCTGAACTAACATTACCGATGAAAACATCGAAGGGAAATGACATCAGACAGATAGATCTGCTCCGACAGATATAAAAAGAAAAAGGCGAATGACATATGGAACCCTGCTGAGTGTTTGGCCAGAAGTGCGCGAAGTGTACGATGGGAAATCAACATTTGCTCCTTTCTAACATAAATGTTTAATCTCGTCTGAGACCTCGCAATGCTTTTGGGAGCATTTGACACATGGGCATACGTTGTGGCACTTTCTTTAAAAACAGCTAAAAGGAATGGGATAAAAGAAAGAGAAGGAGACGAAGAACAAACTTTGCCAGAAGAAAAAGTCATACAAGAAGAAACTTGGAGCAGTGACGGCAGCGTAAATATTCTTTGTTTAACTAGTAAGAAAAAAAAAGAAGAAACACATCTGAAAAAACAAACACTGATGGACAAAAAGGGATGTTTCAGGGGAAAGAGGTTGGGTGAAACCTGTCATTAAAGGTTAAGCAAAAATGTTAATTAGAATAGCGAGAATGATTACAAATGAAAAACACATGTGGCTCTAACAACCTTCGCGGTACTGCTTTAATTAGGTCTGCATCGTGCGACGTACTCAGGGGTTATTCATGAAAAACAAGAAATCAGAATTATATGAAAACTGATATCAGCGCACGTGTATCAAAGGGGATGTCGTGTTATCAAAATAGCATTGGTATTCCTATTATCTATCACCACGACAGCTGCAACGCCGACGATGGTAACAGGTCACTGAAATTCTGGTAATGATGTTTTAACGCCACTGGAAGAATCGTTCGCTTACGGGAATCAGGTGGAGTCGCGCATGAAATATTGTCATTACCGTACTTCCTGTGATCATATTTAGATGATAAACATGAAATAAAGGTCATACATATCTATATCTAAGTGGATATATATACATATACGCACACACACACACACACACACACACACGCACACACACACACACACACACACACACATATATATATATAATTCATACATATATATTAAGGGGTCAGCTTGCTAAACTGGATGTGAAGAATAAACAGAGGGACGGGAAGTAAAATTTTAAGTTAAGGAAAGGCTTCCTGTTGCAAACATTATTTTGATTAAAGTCTGTTGACTGGAGACATTTTTATGTATACTGTTACAGGGAAATGATAATCAAATATGTATGTTGATTGAGGGAATGCAGCAATATAAGTAGAATGAGTCTGTGAAGTTTGAATAAAAGCCGTAAATCCATTAAAATGATATGTTTGCCATCAATTTGTCACTGAGATACATTACGGGAAATATTATCTCCCCGCTTTGTTGAAGAGGTGAGTGAAGTGCTTCCATTATGCCAAAAAAAGAAATAATGTTACCGCAACAAAGGAGCTGGTACGATTTATTACTGTAATAAAAAAAAAAAAAACATCGATCTCTAATGATATACATTAATTTAAAAGTCGCATAATGATACCATAATAATACCAGCAAAAAGCGTGAGTCTGTGGTGTGTATACGTGTGCAAAGACAGAGAGTGTATGTGTGTGGGTTTGCGTGCATGTGCACTGAAATGATTTCGAATTATAGAAAGAAAAGACGTACAAACTTATGTGAAATAATACAAAAAGACTGACAAGAGAAGAAAAGGTTTTTCACAAAATAAGAGAGAGATAGAGAAAGAGAGAGAACGAATATATATATATATATATATATATATATATATATATATATATATATATATATATATATATATATATTATTGCAAATCAACACATGAGATTTAAACCTCAAATTGCTATGATATACCACAGCTGAAACTTCAACCATGTGAAACAAACGGCAATATGGTTCAGTTGATATTGTCATGAATGAAAAGGGTTTGCTCGTTAGTCTGTAGATAACAAGGCCTTAATTAAGATAGCATGATTTCGTGTGTTATTAAGCATGACAAACAGTGTCTAGACATTCAAAACCTTTTGTCGATTGACTGAATTTGATTTGCTTTTTTTTTCGTGATATAAAATTATGTCAATGACGGTATGTAGGTTTTATCCACACGAAACATTGATAGCAATAAATACTTGTCATTCATTTATATGCCACTTCATTCATAAACATGTGAATTTCAGCAGATGATATTACAATGTATTTTTGTTGTTGTGTTTTTGCTTTGTTTTGTTTTTTGCTTATATCACTTGACGTCTTTGGCGTGCGTGTAATATATTTATGTAGCTACATATTAGAATGTGAATACTCTCTCTAAAGACACATTATTTTCCTTCTCTCTCACTCTCTCTCTCTCTCTCTCTCTCTCTTGTGACTCCTATGGACTTCATAAATTCACTCCGTCTCATCATCATCATCCATATCTTTCTCTACAATTTTATTTTTTTTTTATTCCCACGCACATAATTATGATACAATCGTCATGTGTCTATATGAAAATGACATGGCCTCAAGCACGCCATTAGACTTTCAACAATTTCGCGAATTAATTACAGTTTTATCGCCACGCGTTCTGTTCATTATTTTTGAAATGAGAAAATCTTTCCTCGATGGACCTCTTATAGCAATGACGTACTGAATTGTAAATAAGTTGCCTATTACCACTCTTTTGCAAATGGTGATTGAATCAGCAGATGGCTGTATTGATAAGTACACTTCAAAGACATGCTTTCAGTGCTGGTATACTGGAATCCGTAAAATACGAAATAGATTATAGAATATGAATATGTTCATGACGTGTGTGTGTGTGTGTGTGTGTCTCTGTGTGTCTGTCTGTGTGTCTACCTGTCTGTTTGTCTGTGTCTGTGTGTTTGAGCGGGAGGTATAATACTGATTAAAACGGGTCAAATCGTCTGTCATTAACGAGGGCGCTAGGCGCCTGGAAAAGAGGACGACACTGAATTAGGAGTGAAAATGGTGTTGTTGAAGTGATTAGCTTTTTGGCTGCCATTGGTGGGTTAAGTTAGCCAAATTTATTATGATTTCTCTCTCGCTTCTTACAAGATCGGTCCAAAATCAGGCAATATTTGAATCGAAAAATGACAAAAGGACTCTCTCATTTAACCATCGAAGTTGCATTCAGTGATTCAACATTTCTCTTGCTTGCCCACCCTCCTTGTCACACGTTAATGATCATGTTTACTCATCCTATTCAATATTATTATTACAACATGAAGAAAAAAAAAACTTCCCTGATTACCTGTGAACTAATCGTCTTCATTCAAAATCTGCATCCTCAAATTCGAAAGCTCGAGGCCCATTGTATCAGTTAACTCATAGATACACATTTATTGATCTAAACTGTCATTAGTCTTAAAGGGGAAGGCTAGTAACTGATCAGTGGGAATCAGTGGAAATGCTGGGAGATGACTGTTCCAATCCTTATGGGATTCATTCAAGAGTTCATTGTATATCTATTGTTGTGTGAAAATGATTTGCTTCAGAACGGTCTCATATTCAAGTAATGTGCAGATTAATGCTCCGTCACTGACCAGGAACGCTAACCTGGAAGCATTAAACTGCACATTACTTGAATATGAGACCATTCTGAAGCAAATCATTTTCACACAACAATAGATATACACTGAACTCTTGAATGAATCCCATAAGGATTGGAACAATCATCTCCCAGCATTTCCACTGTTTCCCTCTGATCAGTTACTAGCCTTCCCCTTTAAGTCTTAGTTCAGACCTTCTAGTTTCCCCGAAAGAAAACGAATTTTATACGGCTCACGTCCATTCCAAGCAACGACTGTACAGCTAAAGAAAATAATAAAGATTTAGATTCTGCAAAAAAAAAAAAAATGCATATGAAAGCTTTTGCTGTTTAAGCATCTATTTGCACCTGCCCATTTGTTATTTGTAGTAGTTGAGGGCATAAAAACTGAAATAATAGTGTTGTAATGTAGTTGCTTGTCATTATCATCATTATTACTTCTAGATGTCTCTATACACATATCATGTCTCTTCCTATAATATAGCCTAATGAGGCCGTCATATTCTACAGTGTTACTCCTGGCGATGTAGATCACGTGACATTGTCTCCAGAGTCCTCGAAAGAAAGAAAGAAAAAACCTCCGTCCTTTGCCGACCGGAAAGCTGACATAACGTGAATATTGCATGGCAACTCGATATGAGGTACAATAATGGAACAATGCTTCCTTTTATTGTCCGCGATTCGGAAACAAGTAGTTGCTACAAGGACACCGGCAGACGGGCGGTCGTGTGCGCATACAATACACTGGCATACTTCGGACAGATGCGCATTCATGGAAGAGCATTTTTCGATACCATAGCAACTTATCTGTTCCTTTGTAGTTTTTTTTTTCTTCTTTTGTTCTCTGCTTTTATTTGTCTGTTTGTCTATCTGTATGTTTGTTTGTTCGTATATGTGTTTGTGTTTAGTTGATGTTGTTGTTTTTTCTCGTGGGGGGGGGGTATTCACTTGCCCTTGAAGACCGTTTGAAACGAGCGCCCCATCCTTCTTTGATCTTGCCTGATAACAGTATCGATTATTGGGAAGATAGACGCTTTAACTTTAATATCGTGAAGCGCGAGTCGCGCGCTGGATGCTGCTGCTGCATTATCGCTTGGCAACAGGGCTTTGAAATATTCATACGATCGTCCCTGGCCACGGGCTGTCAGTAATCGCCGTGTTCAGAGCGGCGTCGTGCAGTGTTTGACAGTAAATTGGCGTTCCGTTATCTCTCCACGGTCAACTGCAAATACGAAGCGACTGGTGAGAATCGTACTGAAACGAAGAGGAAAAGCAGTTAGCTACTGATAATTTGCTTCAGATTCTTATCAAAGTCATCTACATGTCAAATTGAGAATGGTCTTACATTATTTGGAAAATTAAGCCCACATTCGAGGTCTTTTACGTTGATCATACATGTGGTACAAATATAATGCGGTCTTGCGGGAAGAATGAAAGACAGAAACGTGGCCTTGGTTATGCTTATTTGGGTCTATCAATAACAATTCCTTCACATAGTGATCATCGCTAACTTTGTTTCTGCAAATATGTTGGCTTTTTAAGTATTTGACAAGACTTGCGCGTATGGATTCAAACAAACAATTTTCCTGCGTTGATTCTATTTTTTTTTAAGTGGCATGATGAAATAAGAAAAAAAAAACGAGTGCTTCATTTCATTTCATTTCATTTTTTTATTTCATTTCCGGCCAAACCATATAATATGACATTGCATATACACAAAGTCAGTACAAAGTAACTTTTACACGTCCAAATGAAATTTAAATACACGTCTTTTGTTTACATGAAACAAAAAACATATTTTGGTAGAAGAAGTACAAGGACAAAATGTGACTGAATCATAACAAATAAAAGGTCGGAAATGGAGGGGACTGCTAAAAAGCCAAGCTTGTAGAATGCAGTCACCTCGGAGTCGCTTTATAATAGTAACACACGAGACATTTTAACATAATCCACGGGAACCCGCAGAACACAAAAACGAGTACGCACTCAAACGCACACACATATAACACAGTAACAAAGCAGCTCTCTTACATGCACGTGGAAAGGATAAAAAGGAGATAGAAAGGGACAGGAAGACAGAGGGAAGGGCGAAGGAGGAGAGTATTGGGGGTCGATGCAGGACACAGGAAGTTGTCTTCATAATATGAATGATATAACATAATGGTTATGAAATAAAGTAAACAAAATAAAGGCGTTAGCAGCAAGAGAAATCAGTTAGGAGCTTTCAGAATGCAAATCCCCAGTAATATAAGAATTAACAAGCATTTTCTTTAATTTTAAAGTAAAAGTGTTGAAACTTAGAGAAACTTAGAGTGCTTAGATATGTACCCCCTATGAATTTTACAAGTAAACAAATTGGTCGTTTATAGTTGGCAAATGTAATCATAAAGCTGAATGATATAGAAGGAAAGAAAAACATTCGAATAGTCAAACTAGTCATTGAATATTGTCATGATTGTGCGTGTCCTGACAAAAAAAAAGAGAAAGATATTGAATAGTCGGAATGGTGAAATCAGATGATGAGAGCCATTGATTAGGAAAATGCTTGCATGATGAACAATGTTATTACTGACTCATTTAGTTACAGGCATGACAGGAAATGCACTCTTTAGTGCTTACGACATCAACGTAGTCTGTTCCAAATGAATTATCTTATTAAAGAAACGCCCTCGTTATTTCGATATTTTTCCTTCATTTCCAACTGCTGACTGTTCTTCCATCCAGCATACGCTCAAGGGACTTCAAAACGTCAATGATTTTTGCGAAACAAACTCTGCCACGGCAATTGATGTTCACTTCTCCGCCGCCTTGTGACCTTTCTCTTGCATTCTCTTGCGTCCATTTTATGGATGTCTGTATGTCCATTTCTGTCTATTTTATGTTTCGTAGTTCATTCGTTGCCTGCCATTGCCACGGCGCGGCGTCCAGTAGATTTACCTGGAAGAATGCTCGTCAGATAATGACTTTTAATAAGTATGGCCATTTCTTCGTAAGACAGATTTCAGCAAATCTTATAGGCATCAATCACCAGGAATAGCTAAACTAAAGACCAACATGCAGTCATGTTGACTCGAGAGGAACAGAGAAAGCTTAAATCAACACAGTGAGTGGCAGAACAGTATATGAGCGTTTCCAATCAGACATGGTGCTACAGAACCTTTAAACGCCCACGTGACTTCAAAGAATGCGTACGTATAAATCAGGGTCATTTATCCATGACAACCATGAGCACCGCTCATCTCAAAGCCCATCACGTCCCACTGTGACTCGCAAATAATGCTTAGCTAATTTCATCAAAACACAAACAAACATAAATCAAAGAGGGGAAAATACATACTGTTTATCTGACTGTGTTTAACCATTAAAAAGAATTGAGATTATGAGTTTCTATTATAGGAAGGATATACTTGGTAAAGTACATAGGCATCGGCTCAGTGCTTTCTCAATGGTTTGTGAATACACTTTTTTTGTTTTTCTATGATATTTTATTGATTTCATTCAAATTAATCATAAATCAACCCATTCTGGGTGTAACATGAACATAAGAACGGTACAAATGCCATTCAAAAGACAAATCCATTACCAACTTATACTGCCCATCATCTCCCTTAAAACATAACAACTCGATTATAAATCAATCCTACTGACCATTTCTTCACGAGAAAGTATTGACATGTACAAAAAAAAAATATATATATATATATATATATATATATATATATATATATGTATCTTTGACTATGGTATACTTGTATACTGCCAATCATCTCTCTTCAACATAACAACTCGATTATAAATCGAGTATGTAAGGGTATATATATAAAAAAAGCAACAAAAATACGTTATACAAACTAGAATGAAATCATTTCATTGAAATCAAATCCCCATCCCCCACCAACCACGATGCACTCAAACCTATCCCACACCCCCACAACCCCAAACACATACATCCACAACCGCCACACACATACACCCCAAACACCAACACACATACACACCAACACCAAAAACGCACATACACACATACACCCCACACACAAAACACACCCGAAGCGATACCACCTTCCTTCCTAATAAAAACGACTTCCAAATTCAGAAACATTTTCCCATTTCAGCAAATGTAATCCCAACTTATTTCTTTTTATAGCAATTTCTTTTTCTTCATCCCGAAAACTTATTATTCTTTTACAAATTTCTTCCAAAGTAGGAATTTTTCCCTCCGACCTAGATCTAAAAATGATATATTTCAAAATAAAAATTATTGTATTATAAAATTTTACTTTTGGATCCCTTCCCGTAACACCAAAATGAACGTCTCTCCACTCTATATTTCGAAGATCTGCCATCTCAAACCTATCACTTCCTGCCACAAATTCTTAACATACACACAATCCCAAAATAAATGTTTATATGTTTCTACCGATTGCTCACAAAAAGAACACCGGTTATTTGCAACGAAACCAAACTCAAAAAGATTTTCCTTTGTATAAACAACTCCATGTAATAATTTATACTGAAAGTCCCTAAGTTTTGTTAGAAGTGTTGTCATTCTTGGTCTTAAGAATATATGTGTAATTTCCTTTTTCGAAAACAAATAATCATTTTGGCCATCTTTCATTCGTAAAACATACAATTGCTGTAAATTTGTAACAAAGAGTTCATACACCTTTCTTAATGAAACATCTTTCAATAAAATTACATTCTCAAAAATTTTCAAAGAAATATTATATTCCTCTTTATCAACAGAATAAAAATCATATATATTTCCCTCAAATTTCTGGCTTCTTACAACAACCTCCCCTATTTCCCAAACTTTAACTATATTTTCACTATCTAATCCTAACCTGTGAAAATATACTGCTGATCTCATACGATCTTTTTCCATAATTTGCTTCACTAAATAAATATTCTTCCTATATAAATTTTCACAAAAAATCATTTTCCCTTTACACAAGTAATCCTTATTATTAAAAAAAAATTGGATTAATCTTGCCTTCTTGATAATACACACACACACACACACACACACACACACACACACACACATATATATATATATATATATATCCAGTACTTATGAGGAATTCGTCAGTCAATGACAACATAGGTCCTTATTTCATTCGATGTTCTTTTAAGCGATGATTACGCTATTTTTTGATAACAACAAGAAAATCCCAAGTGTTCGTCCCCCTTTCGCCATGTTAAAAAGGAAGTGTTTGATCTTTCTTTTTTACTTTTATTTTGTTTTTACGTTGACATTCTTTTAAACAATGGTCTTGAGAACAATGTAATTATGCACAGTGTCTTTAATTACCGATCCTCTATTTAAAAAAAAAAATGAGGTCGCACACCATAAAGCAAAGTATCTCGCTGTCGCCTCATAAAGCTCATTAATTTTCTCCCATTACACTCTGAAACTACCGGATTAAAGAAGAAGCTTTTGCTTTATACATTTTGCGTGTTCCCTTTCTCACTGTCCAAGATGTAGAGGTTTGCAATTACGAAAACTGCCATGCAAGGTGACTTTAGCGTCTCTTCTTTCAGGGTAATAACAACGGTGTAATTTCTTTAAATATCAAATAGGGTCAAGACAAGTTTTCTCTTTCTGTTTTGGCTTTTACTTTCTGTTTTTGGTTTCATCGTCTCCGCCTGTCTTTCAGTGAAGTCAGATGTTCCCTTTAACGTTTCTATATTATTTGTCCAATTTTCCTCTCACACACCACTGCTACTTTTCGAGACACTTCGTAATACATGATTATCCAAAATAAGAAAAAGAGATTGCGATAATTATCGTCGGATGTTGATTCCCTTGCACCAGCATGCCATATAAGGCAACGAATATTTCGCCTATCAAGGATCACCTTATTACCTCCACTTAACTACGAAACTAATGTCACCATTTCTGCCGACCAATATATGTCGGTCTCACCTATATCTAAAGGAGTAATCAGATCAGCTACACATCAGTGTCGGAAACAGATTAACAAGATGGCGATTACTTATCACACAACTGAATGGTCATCTATACAGGGAAGCCCTCGATACAGTTCATGCAAACACACACACACACACACACACACACACACGCATACACATGCACACACACACACACACACACACACACACACACACACACACACTCACACACACACACACACACACACACACACACACGCACACCCGTACACAGCACAAAGCAACAACAACAAAAAACAACAAAATAACAAAAACAACAAGCTTTCATAACTAGTAAAATAAAAGAAGATACTACAACGCGTGGATATAACCAGGATGAAGTAAATACAGTACTCTTTCTTGAAGAAACGTGACGCACATCTCAAGTACACGTCTCACACTAATCTCAATTACTGATTCGGGAATGTTGCACCAGATCCGAATAAATTTTATAAGAAAAAAAAATACAGATGTGGCACCCATTGACTTCCCACTCATCGAGACTTGAACATTTCTGCAGATGGCAATGGTGATGATGATGATGATGATGAGGAGGAGGAGGAGGAGGAGGAGGAGGAGGAGGATGATTGGGATGCTGATGATGTAGATGATGATAGGAGAAACAGAGAGATATAGATAGATAGATAGATAGATAGATAGATAAATAAATAAATAAATAAATAAATAAATAAATAGATAGATAGAGTAAGGGAGACCCGGTCAAATAGACAGATGACAGCAAGCGAATGAGCTCGACGAGGCAAGAGAAAGCCAGCCCACAGACCGACATAAAGATAGAGACAGAAAGACAGACTTACTGACAAGCAGTCAGCTAGAAAGAAAAAAAAAGAATAAAAGAATAGGTAGCTACAGAGACTCTGCTAACAATTACTTTTTATTGAACCATCGATTCTAATCAAACACCTCGATTCTTTGACCGGTTAACACACTGCATGCTGGGATGGGGCGTGCCGCGTGTCGTGCGCGTATAATTCCTGGATGGGGGAAAAATGAACACCATTCCGGGAAGCAACGGGTTAACAAGGCGAGTTTACTGCGTGAGTGGAAGGGCGAGGATCAAGACCAGTGTAGTTTGGTAGCCACGAAGCGGTTCGTGCTTTGAGAAAGCGTGTACAAGGTTTGTCTTTGGCACGCTCCATTCTTAGAGGCAGTGAGCGATCGGCTGCTAAATCATGCGAGACAATACAACACAAAGCAGATGTTTCTCTCCATTTTCTTCTCTTTCATTTCTCCTCGCTCTCTAGAGGATGAAGTCTTTATGGACACAATTGCAATTTGAGGTCATGGGATGCATCACATCTCTGAACGATATACCATTATGATGACATTCACAATTATATCAAATGCTTATCGGGAACTCTGCAGGTACGATACAAGGAATTTGATAGCTTTTTTTTTTTTGGTTAGTTTTTATTTTGTATCTGAGAAGACGGCCGAATAGCCCGTATTCACCTGCACTACAATGGCCTTTCATGAGGTCCGGTTGCATATGTGAGGCGGGACCACTTTACCGAGTTATGCACCATGCTCTTTGCGATGAATGAATCAAACAGGAACTGTTACGTGTTTTCCTCTTAATAGAAAAATAACAGTATGATTACACACAACGATTCGGTCAGTGGGACTCGTTAATCGAACCCGGGTCCTTTGGATCTGGAGGTAGACGCACTACCGACTGAGCCAACCACCGTCCTACGTATATTTGTCAGACTCGATCAGCTGGAAAAAAAAAAAAAAACAGCTCCTCGTTGCTGACGTTGACAACGGTTGTGTGCAAAGAAAAGTGACCTGTCACGTCAGTCGACAAGGATGAGTAAATCGTAATAGATAATAATGTAAACAAATGAATAAATAGTCTCTCTAAAAGTAGGGCGGGGGACGCGACTGCAATTGTGACCTGTAAACAAAGACGAATAGTTCGTATGTAAAGCAATGTCCGGCGTCCTAATGTAACCCCTTCCCGTCACTGATTGTTTAAGAAAAAAAAAAACAACAACAAAATGTTGTCTCCTTTATCGTGAAATCCAATCACTTTCTCTCGGCGGAAAATGCCCCGGCATTCATTCTGATGAGGCGGAGTGATTTCCATGTTTTGGCGGCTCGAGTCTGACAAATCTTCCACACAGGGCTAAAGGAATGGCTTATAGGACCAACATTGTAATAGACAAACGGTTGCAACATTAAAGGAGACCTCCGGATGATTTTCAGATTTGTTACATATGAACAACTATAAATTAGTTATACTGAGGACAGAGTTTCAGAATTTGTGGTAATTGGGATGAAGAATAAGAATATTTTCAACATTTAGAGCAAATTGCAATGAACAAGGATGATGACATGGCAGAGTCACCATAAGAATGCATGAGTTGGGGTGCAAGGAAGCAGAACAAAAGAAGAAGGCATGCATCAGTTGAACTCGCAAGCAAGCGGTATTGTAATGGAATTATACTTCTACATTTCTGAAATATGTGAACCTCCTATGTCATCATCCTTGTTCAGTGTAATTTGTTTCAGGTTTTTCAAAGTATTGTTTCTCTGCTCAAGAACCACAATAAATTCCACAAATCTATACATGGAGTTGTCGATTTATGTACTACATGATGTGAAATTATGAAAATCGTCTGGAATGTCCCTTTACTGTGGAAAAAAAAAACCCAAACATTTGCTTGCAGTTTACACAGTGCAGGTAAAGAGACAGTGCTGTAACAATGTGGCAAGGATAACAGAAACCTGAACACGAAACTGTGAATATGGTCATTTATGCATTGTAATGGTTTTTATATCAGCAACATCAGGTTGTACGTTCGGAGTTACTTTTGCATTTGATTTTAAAGGTCCAGTTTACCTTTGGGAGCAGTGATTTCAAAAATGTTCCAGATATCACATTTGGTGCATATGTGTAGGTCTGTTGTATCATAAAACATCCTACCATATGAAATATTTGCAATAAAACCTAAAATATAAGGAGATATCAGGGTTTTTCTCAATAAACCATAACTGTATACGGATTAGTCTGGAAACATTTTTATTATAACTATTGTTCACATTTTGTGTATTTAACAACACTTAACATCGATTATACGGATTCAAATTTCGACAGTGGTTGTTTCTATCCCTAACTCACATTTTAGAACTATTTTAAAGCACTAATGTTTTCATCTGCAAATGGTAAATTATGCCTTTAACATACCGTCTTCGAATAATCCAAAAACGGAATGTATCTTGAAGAAGAAAAAAACAAAACTAGTCGGATCTCAACCCTTATTCTTCTGTTCGTTCGTTTTGTTTGCTTTTTTGTTTTGCGCGCCTCTGTACTTGCACTTTTCTAGAGGATTAAAAATCATAGCTAATTCGTTTCGAAGAAACTGGATATGTAATGATTCGGCAATTAGAAAAAAAAATAGAAGAAATGTCATGGTACAAGAAACAGTGACGTATTTATCCCGGGAGATCGCCCTTCCACTTCGCACATCATTATACATACTTCTACTTCTACACCCAGGCACACAAAACCATGCACATTTCGCAAAGATATGCATCATATCGAAACCGACCAAAAAAAAAAAAAGTCGCAACGGTTTCATTTGATTTTTAAGTAGACCTGAATCCTCAGTATATCCATCAATTTTGCATGGCTTTTCTATAGTGTCTTGCAGAGTTGATCCTTTTCTGAAATTCATTTTGCACGAATAAATAATCTATAAGTTGTATGGTTTGATAAAGTTTTATGGAAACACGTTTTCCTTCTTGTTGTTGGGTTTCTCCGTTTTCACCTATCAAAACTCTACGTTGACTGTACCAACAAAGAGCAAAAAATCCGGTGGCTTTGGTATTTTGGCATCAACTTTGTCAACTTGTACTTGTACAGCTATATCAATTTCAGTTCATGAAAGAAAAAGTGGTGGATTTTTTTTTTAATGCCAATGGAAAAGCACTCTACTGTTGGAAATGAAATAGATGCAATTCAATTCAATTCAAAATTTAACAGTTCCTAATGAGCGTAACAAGTTTTAGGTATTAAAGCTGTGCTGATTGCGATACACTTTTAAATCCCTCTGTTCATGTTTCACATACAACAAATAGTACGATAGGGTAAATTTTGGTAAAGAGTAATTCGGTGCTAAACCTTAAACTTCAAAACACCCCTCCCGTAGACTTCATATGCAACATTCCTGCATACTTGGAATTTAGTTTTGTTGATCTAATTATCATCATATGATAAAAAAGTAAAAAGTCTCCGCTTTCAAATTTGCTGAATTTACGTTTACTTAGGATAGGATTAGGATTTAGAGACGCAGGATTTAGAGAACCATGGGCAGCTACTGAAAGCTAGAGTGAAATGATGATAAACCCCTTGAGCAAAGACTTTTAAAAACTCCAACAACAATAACAACAGCAAGGGATCAATACATTGCAAGGTTCCATGACATTTTGCTCCTGCGGTAATAGCTCCAATAAAATATCTACACGCTAGGCCAAACATGAATTATACCCACAAACATAACCCTATACCACTTATCGTAATCCTCACATCAAATTAAATCTAAAACCCCACACACTCTTAACCCTAACCCTTCTAGTAAGTCTTTGGAGAGAGTACGACTGGAACAATTGTTCCAGAAGCAAAATGTCGTGTCACCAAAATGAAATCTCACGTCCCCGTCGAATGACGTATCTTGAGAACTGACAGCTTACAAGCACGAAATGCTGCACCTAAAAATATCAAACTATTCTTACTTTCTTCGTCTACTACAACACGTTATGATTGTATACTAACATCTACAACCCCTTACCGAATATTTCATTGAGTAATAGTAAATCAATGATGTCATGAATAACAAATAATCAATTCATTTATGTATATTTGTAGTACAAAATGCCAACCAATTCAACAACTGAGAAAACATACTGAAATTAGCGATTCTAAACTCACCAATTTTGCCATCCTCGTAGCTTCCACTTCACTTGGTATGTGCACTTTATTTTCCAAATATTCTTTTGAACAGTGAAGAAAATGTTCCAAAAGCGTTTTGCGGAGTTCTCTTCGGTTGCTATGTTTGTTTTCTCTCGCATTCCTCCTACTGGCAGGTGGAATGGCTACCATGCAGTCAAAGATCACCAACAACTAGAGGAAAGTATCGACTTAGTGTACATCAATCGCTGATAACTTCACAAAGAGTGATTTCGTCGGGAGAAGAAATGCATATGTCACTGGTGATGCGACATTGAACTTAATCCGCTACCCTACCCATTTCCCGATGATTATCAATCTTTTTTTTTTCATGTACCAAGTGAAGTATCCGTCATATTTTGTAACACCAGCTCAACGCCGTAGCAATCCGATGAAGCGAAAGTGATAAGTGAGGAAGGTGGAGGGAGAGGGGGTCCGATGGAGAGAGAGCGAGCTAGATTCGGAGTTAAGACTGATCACGGACTCTTCCAACCACGAAAGGATGGGAGGGCTAAAGCCGCCAGCAGACACGACCGTGGACCCGCGCTTCGAGAAGACAGATTGGTTGCCGCGCTGCAAAAACAAGAAAAAACCCTGAGAGCGCGCAAGAGAGCTCGACAGTATGATTCAATAGTAGCAAGGACGGCGGTATATAATCATCTACTGCTGCCCAACTCTGCCTATACCTCGCCCAGGCACCAACACTGCAGTGATGTTGAGCGTTTGCTGGCATCGGAGCTCTCGCGGGTACAGAGAAAAATGGAGAGAGAGAGAGGGAGAGGGAGAGAGATGTGCAAAAATGAGAAGGTACGAGAGAGAGAAAAAGAGGGCGAGAAAGGGGAAGAGAGAAAAGGGGAAAATCGGAAGGCAAATCCCGCGCAAAGCAAGTGCGCCTTTTTTGTTTTCGCGCAATTCTCGTCTACTGCAGACGAACGTGATCGCACGAGAATCGATATACTCTCCGTGAATGGATTTTTTGCAGACCCCCCCCCCCCTATACGATAATTGCATAGATGCTTTAATTGTTGTCGAGTGCATGGGGCACTATTCGATTGCATTGATTTCGTGATATCTGTAGCAGCGATTATGCCCATGAATGAGTTATATTCTCAAATAGCAAGAAATTATACCCGACTTCGAGCACATTTTCCTGACCGTCTGTACCGCAGGTTAGTCGATCGCATCGATCCTCAGATATCTGTGTCAACGATTACGCCGATTAGAGGGTTCTCTTCTCAGATATCCGGAATTTACACCTTTTTACGTCACATGATAATGATTTATAGAATTTCACTACGTATGAT
The DNA here is from genome assembly GCA_033980235.1 of Diadema setosum. Classification (NCBI taxonomy): domain Eukaryota; kingdom Metazoa; phylum Echinodermata; class Echinoidea; order Diadematoida; family Diadematidae; genus Diadema; species Diadema setosum. The sequence continues at coordinate 26,867,487 of CM067075.1, read as the reverse complement.
GTTGTTGTTATTTTTTTTTTCAATTTTTCGTGTTTTTTTTTTTAATCCATTGCGTTGATTGTTATGATTTTATATAGGTACGCTGTATCATTGATTGTCTAGGGTGCAACACACGATTACTTCATAAACCATTGTGTGCTTTTATAAGTTTACATTGCACTGCGATAATGTGCGACCAGCATAACTCAAACAGTTCATAGGAATTCTCTGGCTGCAAGAAAAACAATTTCTTTTTTATTCTTTCGTGCGGAAGCAGAAAAACATAAAGAGCCTTTATTTAGTCAAGGTCAAAACAAAAAGGAATAACAATCAAGTTTAACCTTTACATTGCAATATGACTTCGGGTTGTTTTTTTTTTTTTTCCTTTCTAACACGGGTAATCAGTGAAGTAGTAATAAGGCTGATGTAGCTGTATCATCACACGGTAAGTTAGCACCTCTTCAGTGTTGCCACTATTCTACCAGAGTGCCCTGCCATTATTATTACTCTAGGGTTGGCATTTATACAGCTATGGGTCGAGAGAGACATGGTGGGTAAAAACATCTTGTCCAATGACGTAAGCACTGGGCGGGAATCGAACTCGGGTCCTCCGTTTGGGAGTCGGGAGTCTAACCCACTTTGCCACAGCGCCCCCTTTGATACCTGGTGGTTAGTTTTTTTTTTTTGGAAACCATAATGAAATTAGACTTGAAATTAAGATTAGAATATAAAAACAATGAACAGCAGCGATTGAATTATGGCATCATATCTATAACAAAAAGAAATTGTAACTACTTCTCTTATGAATAAAAACAACAGTATTAACGATGCCGGAGAGAAGATAACGAACGTTATAGAACTAATGCAAAATTGCTAGAATCTTGATGCGTTCCTGTCACGTCGTGGTGCTAAAGTTGTTTTACGACGCCACAATGCTCTGATGAATTACGATTACATGCCTCCATGGACAAAGGAGCTGAAAACAGACTGAGTGAATGATTATGTCGAGTTGATTTAAGACATGGCTGACGTTAAAAGTAAAAAGTGATAAATTAGCAAGGAAATGGAGGGAGTTTCATCTCAATCATCTTCGAAAAAAAAAAAAGGAAGCAACGAGCTATTGTGATAGTGGACCAATAGTCAGCAACTGCCTAAATGGATTATGGAATTGTATACAGCGAAAAAATCGGTCAGAGTAAACTCAAAATGTGACGTGAGAATAATGTGGTCATACAACCTCGCTCTAATTCGAAATACATATAAAATAGGAAAGAGAGAAAGGAGTTACGAAGATCAGCTCACTCTTCATGTCCCCCATCCAGAGTCCCTACCCCACCCCACCCCCAAAACTGCTACCATCTTGTCAAATATCCACGTCCCCTCTTAAGAATCCTAAAGGGGGTTTAGCAAACACTGGCTCGAGTCGTCTCGATTGACAAGCAAGTTCTGATTAAAGGCAGCCTATTCCCTACAGACGGCGATAGGATTGTTCGTGCGACGTCGTCCGTCACCACGAAAGCAACTTTATCCGCCTCTCCAACCCTTCTGTTCTCTTCCACTCGTCTCTTTTTCTTCGTCGTCTTCTTCTTCTTCTCCTTCTTTTTCTTTCTTTCTTTCTTTTTTTTCTTTCTTTTTTCTTTTTTTCCTTCTCCGTCTTTCTCACTTTCTTCATATGAATTTCAGTCAATCTTACCATATTGCGGGTTTCTGTGATTTCTACCATTCATACTTGTCCTATTGTTGACATTTAGATTTCCATAGCATAGTTTCATCGCGCGCCAGGCCCTGCTGTGCAATCGATTACGTAATCAATCGCGTTGAAGGTGTGATGATTGTGTAGGTGTGCGTGTGTACAGGAGAGAAAGAGAGAGAGAGAGAAAAAAAAATAGAGTATGAAGAGGATGTTAGCTTCATTCCTTGTGGGCGAAATTTGATTTTGTATCTGATTACCTTTACTTATCATTATCAATCCGGAAAAAAAAATACCCGCCCTTTTTTCATGCCGAATGATGAACCTAATTCGCAGAGGACTGTTCCTTGAATGCGATCATCACTGAACGGTCATACAATGCGTTGACTACTCCATCAGGGAAATTACAATTTCAAATCTCGCAGATGGGGTGGGCTATATAGGCAGTGCATGACATGGCCGAAGATCGTAGGCATTGTCATATTGTGTTCTTAAAATAATTTTTTTTATATGCGTTTAAGTAGTACATTTCAGCTTGGTTTAGGGATGTTAAATACTCTCCGCCGTGCATTCAGAAATTATATATGATAGTCCCTGTTGCATAACATGCAATAATGAAATCACTGAATGAATATAATCATCATGATTCCTGTCTTGTTATACATTACGCAAATTGAACCTGATCAAAAAACATAGTAAATAAATTTAAAACGTTTTCCAGTGAGTAACGGTAAAGAATAACCACACACACACACACACACACACACACACACACACACGCACAAACACACGCACAAGCACACACAAATGAATTCGTTATGCCACACTCTGTAATATAAGTTATCAGAAAGTAGTCAGCAATGTCATGATAATCAATTCAATAAAAATATCAATGAAGAAAGAGTAAAATTGATAACAGCTAATTGGACGAACATTCAAGCCATGTAAACCCCACAACTCCTACCCCCTCCCCCCCCCCCCCCCAAAAAAAAAGAAAAGAGATGGATCATTAACACATTACTAATTCTGGTAGATTTATCTATTCTGCTTCTATCAAAACACACAATCTCATAAGAGGTCGAAGCACTTAGATATTATTATGCAAAGTATATGTATTGACGTATAAAAGGAATCTGCATCAACGCATAGTGTGTGAAAGGGATGGTGTTATTATTATGGGGTTTTTGGGGGGGTTGAATTGGAGCTTCAGGTTTCTAACTATTTTTGGAGAAGTAATAAAAAACGTCTTACGAAATGTTAAAGAGCATAGAGTTCTAGGGGGAATTCAAAGCTTATTTCGTGAAAACGGATTTGAAGTAGCTGAGACTTCCATAAACAAAAAGGTCCCTATAAAAGTTGGGACCCATATTTTGTAGGACCACTTTGTTTCACTTTGTTTCGCTATGTTTGTTTGTGTTTTCTGTTTTCTATTTTTGGGGATACCTTAACCTTTTAAGAATGAGTGTTTATCAAACAAACCTCGAATTCCTGTTAGAACTGTATACTCTTTTCATAATTCATAAGTGGTCTGTAATTATCTCCCAAAAAGTCAAGATGTTAATTCTCTATCTCAACCAAAAGTATATCATCCCCTTAAAATACTATAATAACGTTTCTAGGTAATCATGTGTGGGTGTATGAGCGAAGATTAGCGCTCAGAGCAGAAATGAGATGAGATCTAAATAAAAAAAGTCATCAAAATGTTAATACAATGATGCAAAAAGTGTAAAAAGTGTAGAAATTATTCATATCAGAAGTAGGATTGAGGACTTTCATTATTTCCAGATTATTATTTTTTTTATTAAGAATTGTGTGCATGTGTGGGTTTTTTCATGCGTGTTTTGTTTTGATTTTTTCCCGGTCCTGGCTCAAAATGCTACCAGTCACTCTATACATAGGGAAATAATAAATACAATACACATAGGGATATAATAGATTCAGCGTGATTTTGTGTTGGTGTGTTTTGTTTTTCCTTTTTTTTTTTGGGGGGGGGGGGGTGGCGGACTTAGAATGCATACATACATGAATGGATAAGTAATTTCAGGATCAGCAACCAAATACAACTTTTGAAGTGAAGTGATGCTACATTGTATATACAAGCCATGTGACAAGCGCTGAATTTAATAAATGACTATAAGATGTTTGTTTATGTTGTTATAACGATGCAGATCGAACAACAACATTCTAACTTAAGGAGAGTATAAGAAAAACCGTAGCATCTTTATAAGTTTATGGTTTGATAATCACCCGCGCCTACCAAGATATATTGGTATAATACGCATGCCACAGTCTGAATCCTCTTAAACACGCTTCTATTCAATCAGAATTATCATAAAGGTACCACAACTAAAAAAAAATAATAAAAAATAAAAATATCAAGAGCGTGAATAATGTAAATCACAACAAAACAAAACTAAGGTTACCTCGATATCAAACACATGTTTCTGCCATCCCCTCTTCCTGAGTCGCTGGTAATTGCCGTAGACACGTACTAAACTAATTGGGGGGTTGGAAATCCTAATTTCATTATCCACCCGATGAATGCTCCATACGTTCATAAAATTGGCAAGAATAGATCGCCCGATTGTGAAGTAACTCACTAAGGGCGACTAGAGTTTTTGGAAATGTCTATAAAGACATATCATATCATTTTGATCAATATTGAATCAATGCATATTTTTAAAACTTTGCCGCTTTAAGGCTGACGGCCTATTTCTGGCACCGTTGACGGAAAACGATACGACGCAAGAGCGAGAACATTTCGGCCACTTCCGCTTCTCGATTCTGCTCGCCTCAGAAAATGATGATGGAATTGTTTGAAAATAAGAAGCGACAATGGCCACGGGGAAACAGCTGTCATACTGAACAGTACTGTGATTGGTAAGCCAATACGAAAATCGACCTCATCATTTTGTCATTATGATCTTCCACAATGATGCCACACCTGGCATGAGACTCTCGTATCGGGAGCAGTCAGTGATATTGATCTTATTCTTTTCCCTAATTTTCTTTTCGCGACTTGCCAAGCTACCATCCACACTTATGGTCTGTCCCCGACATGCGGGACAATCGCGGTTGGTTTGGACAGTGCGTGCCGCCTTACACATGATTATCAAGCTGGGCAAAGAAAGAAATGAAACAAATGAAATATTGGGCAGCAGTCATTAATTGTCATCATATGCGGGTTTAAGGATTCGGAGTTCTCTGTCCATTAATAAAGCTCATAGCAGCTTATTATTCAAATAAAAAGAAAAAGGAATCATGGTTGTGAATATTTGATAATCAAGAAACAAAAATTTATGTGGATAAAGAACACAAGATCAGTGTTTTGATGTAAAGCATGTTAGTTAACGTGTACCATTTTGGAGCTGATGAGCTTAATGACGAAATAAAAAGAAGCAACAAAACAATCACGTTTGTTGCACTCAGCAGGATTGCAGTGACAATTCCTGAATTAACAACTTTCCGCGAACAATCCCTTCCTGCGATAGTACAGTCACCTGATCAATTTCATGTACTGTAGTTTAATTATTATCTCGTTGGATTGGTATTATTCATTCGATATCGGAGGTTATTTTCAACTTCTTGTCACTCTTTTTGTCATTTTTTTTTTGTTTTATTTGTTTTCCAGTCATTGCAAATCCTTTGTATATAATGTGATCATATTTGTGATATGATTTAATAAAATATAAAATAAAAAAAAAATCCAAGTATGTCTATTGTCAATCAAATCTGCAATATTTTGAGTGATAGCAAACTCTAGATTATGAAATTTTTTTTAATCCTTGAAATGAGATCGTATCTCCCCTCCCCCCCCCAAAAAAAAAATATAAAAGAAAAAGAAAATGGATATTGAATAAAGGAATCAAAATGAGTAAATGAATAAATTTTGTGGTCGTGCGTAGGCAAAGATATTGAACGAGAGCCGAAGATTGATCAACTTCAAGTTTGGGGCCCTTGAGGCGTGACAAAAAATAATGAAGCAATGAACTGTCCTTGGCAGTGTTCACGCTCACAGTTCATCATGTAAAACATTAATGTACGTAATGTCTAGAGGGTGGCTATCCTTCATGCGTAGGGATGATCAGCATTGTATATTAAATAATCGCTGCCTGGGGAAGGTAGCATGAAAAATGTTCCAGCAGATCACAGGTTTGATATACTACCCGAGGAAGGTTTCTTACGAGTCCCCGGACATGCCGGACGAAGAAACTCTACGAAATATCTGAATAAACAACTCAACCTGTAGATAGTTGTCACATTTTTTTTTTCGGGGGGGGGGGGGGCGAGGCTAATGGAAGCAATAGTAAAAAAAAAAAAAAAAAAAAAATGTGTTTTTTTTTTTTCAAAGCATAGTATCCTCACAAGCTCAAAAGTAAAATCTACCAAGAATCATCTTCGGGAACATACCCAAATGTCGTCATCAACATAAGTATCCCCAATGACTACTGACAGTGAAAGAGAGTCGTGCTGAAAATCATCAATATTGATACATTAGTGAGTTTATGAGCATAAATTATATACTTTGCTAATCTAATGTTTAACAATTCCAAGTCGGTTACCTTACAAATCGTGGCCTTTGCAGCCATCTGGCCATTATCATGCGAAATCTGAGTTCAGGGAGAGTCTTTGTGAAATTCGACCAACAATTTAAATAATTGAATAAATAAATAAAACATGTATATTACTTTATAAATTATATCATTAAATGTCAAATTACATACGTTCAAGGTCTAGGGCGGAAAGGGACAAAACCATTCCTGAATATCCAAACATTTCTACTGCGATATCACTATCAATTACCGCGTAGTACCGAAATTACGTATCCAATGTGGATTGCAACACATACTGTAAACGGTATGTCGACACATGATTGTTTAATTCTTCCTTTTATTAAAATGATAGATTTTATTACACAAAATAGATAATTTCATTCTCACTTCACGTGGTTAGATTTTTTAAGGTCTATGTTGGTTGTTTATTCACGGTGAATTTGTTACAAAAAAGCACAACTGTGTATACAAGCGATGTCCGTCAATATTCGTTTTTGCAAGAATTATACCGTGGCCGTTTGAATTCGTCATTCGCACTTGTTTAGATAAAATTGGCACTGTATAACAAATATTCGGGCATCTCAGAATACGAATTATTATACAGGGAAAACAATGTCTGTCTATTGAGGGTTTTTGTGGGTCTCTTTACTTATTTTTTTTTTTTTTTTTTTAAATGAACAGTGGTTTCTAGCCCACTCAAGTGGGGCAAAAAGTAGGAAAAGCCTTGTTGAGGGGCCTAATGATGGGGTCTAATTCTCTATTGAGGGGTTAAAACTTGCCCCTTTTTGAAGGATTTTTCATTTTGTGGGGTCGTCGGACAATGCACTTAATAATTGCAACCTGCGATTGACTAGGCACCTCTTTTTAGAAATACAGTATTCTCGCAGAGAGGTTTGTGCACAGCAAATGACAGAAGACTGTACACATTTTGTGCACAATTATGATTATAAAACAAAGAAACACATACATACAAATATGTTTCTAAATATATATATATATATATATATATATATATATATATATATATATATATTATATACATAGCGACGGACACTGAATAATTCTCTCTAGCGTCTGATCGATTTTACGAGTAGTCATCATCCTAAAACAAGCTTTTCTTTTGGTATATTTAGGTGTGTTTTTTTATTTTCTTGGCGGCCTTTTTTTTTCACTCTACGTTTTACTCATCTTTTCCACTGTGGAGTATGGTATGATGGATCAGATAGATTTGCCTTGAAGCAAACAGGCTTATTTTATCAAGGATGCATCGTCAGGCCGCCGTGCAAACATGTAAACACGAAGGAAAAGTTAAATAATATGAACATTGCTTTATTTTCCATCTTCTCTGGCTCCCTTTTACGCTCATTCCCCAATCCCTCCCTACTTCTATCGCATACATTTCGTCAGAAGTAATCACAAAACTATTGTTTTCTTGTATTTTTTACTGCACATGTGTCTTTCACCATCCAGGGTCTTACGACGGATTTTCGCAAGGATTCAATCAACCGTATTTCTGTATTTTCTATATCGACGGAACATACACTAGTATACAGATATTCTGGTCGTTGTCTCTGCAGTATAAGGAATGACTTCAATACATTAACTATTTTGCTTCAGAATGATTATGATGCTGACACGGTGTCAGCGACTTGGCGTTTCTTATATATATATATATATATATATATATATATATATATATATATATATATATTCAATGCAATTTTCGGCCAAAATGGGGAATGCGGAATAAATGATAGTTTGGGGGGAATTTGATAAAAAGCATGAAAATATTCAGAAAAAATGCAAATATTGCCCTTTTTGAAAAAATTATGCATTAGTATGGGGTCACTGCAGAATTGAAATGACAAGAGCACAAAATGCATCTTATATACCTCTAAATTCTGTATGTTAATGAGAACATACAACTTTTTTAAAGAAAAAACAAGCAGATAATGATTTATCTAAATTCCCCCTATGACCCGTTTTCTGTGCACATCCAATATATACACCCATTCTTTTTTTCTTTTTTTTTTTTGCATCCCTGCCAGTCAACCCTAAATGATTGTATTGATGGTACAGTTCTCAATTTATACACACTATGCCATCTGTGCCCTACTGTGGAGTAGTCATGAGGCCCCAGATCAATGGTAAGACTTTGAAAAACATCGTCAAAATCTTAAGGGAAATCAAAAATTCCCCAACTGGAACGAATTCTCCTTTATACCTCGTTTTCAGACATACCTCCCTATGGACGCTTGTATGATATATATTTATATAGATAATTATATAGATATATATATATATGTAATATATATTATATATATATATATATATATATATATATATATATATATATATATATATCAGTCTGTATCAAATATAATATCATTATATTTGATACAGACTGAGAGATAGATATGGAAAAAAGATATGTTACAGGAAGCTCTCCCTGACATGATATAGAATTTTCCTTAAAATTACCCTTGGGATCAACATTAAAATGTGCATCACCGCCAATAGGATTGCTGTCTTGATCCTCATATTCTGACATTTTCGTCATAAATCATTCCCAACTTTTCAAACATGCAAGCAATACAGACATAAACAAACGCAAGTAAAAAAAATATAAAAAGATAATCATAACCTCCTTTATCAAGGGATAACAAACCAAAGGAAAATGAGCATAAGTAAACATACGAATCATTTTCCTAGATTTAGAATTCGGAGCGGTCCCACCAAAGAGCAATCAACTAAGTATGAGATTTGATGTATTGTGTGCGTTGAGTACCTAGTTCATCTTGTTGCAAATTACTCTCTTTTCTTTTTTTTCAAGATACGGTTTCCTCGGCAAGACCTAAACGAAAGAAGGGAAGGAGGGGTTGGGGAAGGGGGTGGAAGATTTCTGACACGCTCTTGTAAGTAAATAACGCAAGGAAAAGCGACAATTCATGGTCTCGCAATGTGCGCACCGGACAAGATTAATTATGTCCTCAAGGCTCCGACGAGAAACAGAAGCTCCAATCAAAAAAAGGGATGAAATATACGACGGCGTTGAGGGAGTGGAGGGTGGGGTATAGAAGAACTGAAGAAGGATTGAGAGGAAATGAAGAAATAAAGAAAGAAACACGACGAGATGGAAATGAGGACATGGGGGAAAAGATGCGCGCTAATCAATTTACGTCTGGTGTGGAATAGCCATGCCTCAAAATAGCCAGGAAGACGCGATTACAAGTCTGAGACAAAAAAGCACCTCGTATACAAGGCTGTATAGATCAAACAGACTGAGAGACAGACAGACAGACAGACCGACACACCCACCCACCCACAGACATACACACACACACGCATACACAAACAGGCGCAAGCACACACGCACACGCACGAACGGACGAACTATACACAAAGAGATACACTGTATGTCTGTATACCGGAATATGTACAAAATATCATAGATAGATAGATAGATAGATAGATAGATAGATAGATAGATAGATAGATAGATAGATAGATAGATAGATAGATAGATAGATATACGGTATACTCGATATACGAAGATATGATAAAATGCAGAATAAAATGAAGAGAATGGATTTGTCGAAGAGTCAATAACGATTTTTCATCTCACTTTGATTCTAAACAAATCAGTTTCAAACTCAGATAAACATTATGAAGAGAGAGAGCTTTCTGACAGCCGTAATGTCCCCGAGTCCATCAGGACAAGGACACTCTATTTCGGAAACAGAGTATACGCCCTTGTATTACCATGTTTTATTATTATCCACCTTTTCATCTACGATTTGACTCCCTTGTTCATTGCATGGTGCATCATGCATTCGGCAAACTTCATCGCTGCACGCTCATGCATTTCCAGCTCTCTCTCTCTCTCTCTCTCTCTCTCTCTCTCTCTCTCTCTCTCTCTCTCTATATATATATATATATATATATATATATATATATATATATATATATATATATATATAAATATATATATTATTTTTTTTTAATTCATTGAAGTTCCTTATAATCAGTCACTTTTGTTAACATTAGTACTACTTTTTTTTTTTCGGGACGTCTGGTGACAAGGCCTCAAATACACGTCCAAAACGTATACAAATACATTACCATAATAATATGAAGATTATTATTTTCATTTAGATTACAAATATTAAGTAAATATTAATTTTTTCTTACTCACCACTTAAGGTCCCTCGTAATCAAGCGAACGACTCCTCTGTGACCAGCACCTGAAAGAGATATGAAGAGGAAATCAATCAGTTAGTTTTATGACATTTTTGGTGACAATTTCATCAAGGTTCGGCAGTCTCTTTCCATCTCTCTTGCCCGCGAGGAGAGAGTGCCAGTAATGTTGAATTAATTTTAAAGGGATGGTACAGTTTCCGCTGAGATAGGACTTCAGGTTTCAAACTTTTTCTGATGATGATTATTTGAGATAATGAGAAATCTCTTATGAAGTATGAAAGAGCATATAATTCTAAGAGGAATTCAAAGTTTATTTGAAGAAATTTGGCTTAGAACTGGCTGAGATATCCCAAACAAAGCGATTCTAATAAAAGGTGAGACCAACCTTTCATTAGGATCGCTTTGTTTTACTTTGGGGTGTTTTTTTTTTTTTCATCTCACCCATTTCAAAACCGATTTTTATCAAATAAACTTTCGATAACTCTTAGAATTGTATGGTCTTTAACATTTCATAATAATGGTTTCTAAGTATCTCGCAAAAAGTTTAAAGCTGAATCCTCACCTCAACCAATACCATACCATTCCTTTAAGAGTCGGTGTAAAGGTGTGTGTCTTTGTGCATGTGTGTGTGTGTGTGTGTGTGTGAGTGTGTGTGTGTGTGTGTCTAAATCACATTATCATGCAGGAGACGTTCTGACATCCAATGTAATAGCCACAATGCTACATCGCGGGTAACAGTGTTCTCAAAATGCGACCGAAAGCGGAACAATTGAAAGCGCGTCAAATGGTCCGGCCGGGGGTGGTATTTATCCTTCAGGATTGGCAATCAATGCGCACATCACGCCCTGTGCGTGAAAGCTCATCAAACGTTCATGGAGAAGTGTGCGTATGCGCGTGCGTGTGTGTGTGTGTGGGGGGGGGGGTGTGGTGAACAAAAAAAGAGAGAGGGGGCGAAAATGTTGTATTCTGATAGCACTTCTATATTATACCTGCTAGGGAATATCATCGGCTCAAGAGATTGTATATCTCTCCAATGCAATAAATCGAATGATTATCAAAATAGTATCTCTTTTTCCTGTTAAGGTTTCTGGTGTTACTTTTCTTCTATAATAAGTATTTGCGCATATGACTAGGGCATTTCCGGCAAGTGCACGTGACTCGGATGAAAGCATACACCAATGACCTTTCCAAATGCGAGAGTGACAATTGAATTCATTTTATTGTTTTTATCATTTAATTTGTAGAGTTAAAAATATATCCGGTCGTATCATCCTTATAGATTACATGTACCTAAGGACAATGTAAGAGCAGAATAATGAAAACAATGAAATATTAGCCGTAATAAAAGAACAAAACAAAACAAAATAAGACAGGAAACATTTGATACAAATGTCTGCAGGCGATAGCTATAAATCTGTATTATGTCTTTTTATGTATTATTACTTTAATGTTTGCGGCTATTCCAGTTCAAAACACTCGCGAAAACGTCATAAAAGGTTCTTCATTTTGAGGCATATTGATCCTTAGAAAGAGAAACAACATCCTACTATCGATGTCGACCTTGCTAATGTCGTTCGGTATTCTTGATGAGCGCCAATGTTAATGTTTGGAATGAAAGCGATAACGTTACATTGATTGAGAGCATGAATACCTCTTATTATCAAGAAAGGCATTTTCCCTTTCAGGCTTAGACAAATGAGATACCACCGGGGAAAAAAAAGAAAGCTTTGGATTTTCTCAGAAAAACAACAACAGTAATTTCGTATCTAACCTTTACCTCGATGAGATGATCCATTATGCTCCCCACCCCTTCAATTCATCTCAATCACGTTTCATTATGATAGTTACCGAAAGAAAATTCCGAGGACCAAATATCGACAAGGTAAGTCGACCCATTTCCTGCAGAAAGTGGTTGAAACTATCGAAATGCCAGTACTTTTGAAATGATGTATAACATGTATAGAGGTCGTCCTAAAATCTACTGACTTTGGTTGGATCTATGGAATCTCAAATCTAAACCGTATTCATATAGCCAGTGAATTCTCATCTGACATGTCTGATGGCGAATAGAGTATACGTGAATACGTTATACAGATGGAGGAGACAGAATTTGATAAACACAATTATTATCATTTCAATCTCGCTAGACTCGCTAGATTTACGATTCATAATAACATATGATAACATAATACAACTTAACTTGTATATTGCACCCCACAACAGCTATCTGACGGGGAAACTGGTGCTTAAATCGCAGCAATATGCCTTAAGCCGCCGATATTCTCTTGCGGAGTTTTAAGAGCACATCCCAGCCGGAAGATCTGACCATTTGGCGATTTCAATTTAAACTGCCGGGAGGCGGCGAGTGGGGGGGGGGGGGGGGGGAAGGAGGGGAGGGAGGGAGGGTTATGGTTTTTGAAATTGTAAACACCCGTTTGTCACGTTTTCGGAAAGCTAAGCCTACCGTAGCGAGATGCGCGCTTAGACATAATGGATGGCATAGACGAAGAGTAAATATAAGACTTGGTCACTTTCTTTCCCGGAACGAACGTTAGCTGGGCGTCTCCTGAAATTATAGGCGGTGCAGTTATTTGTTTCAATATTTTCTGTACTTTCTGCGGGGGGGGGGGGGGGGGGGGGGGTAGCACTCTTTCCTTTTTCTTTTGTGATTGCTTTACTGTTTGGATGATGGGTATGTTTGTGTGACTGTGTGTGTGGGTGTGTGTATGTGTGCGTGTGTGTGTGTTGGATGTGTGGGTGTGATTTTATGTCTGTGTGGCTATGTGTCTGTGCGTTGCCGATCTGGTTGAGGATGTACAGTGTACATGTATATGAAGATGACGACGGTGACGATCTGATGATGTGTATGTGCGTGTGTGTGCGTGTGTGGGTTTGTCTGTATGTCTGTATGTCTGTGCATTGTCGATCTCAAATGCCAGACGGAATAATCAGTGGAGACCATGAGCGTGCGAAAGAGTTGGAAGAATTAATCACAAGGATAAGACAATGCTCTTAGGAAAATGGTACGACACACAGTGTCGATTATCGTCGATACTGAATATTATTGTCTCTTCCTGCGCGCCAAAACGACTAGCTGTCTGAGAGGCCGTCTGTACACTTTCCCCTAGCGACTCTACGCATCACGCGAGTTTCAGTCACGGTCGCTTGCACGCTGATTGTACTGAAAGTGCTGGTGTTTTTTTTTTCTTTCTTTCTTTCTTTCTTTATGTTTTCCTCTTTGTGTTCAAGCTGCTGACTTTTATTCAAAGAGTGAAGTCAAACAAACAGAAGAGTTTGAAACTTACCTCAAAATTAGACGTGAGTTAGCATCTTTTGTGTGTTTGTTTTAGCATTTTAATGTTTTTCAGGGAACAGCAAACGTTGCAACCAGATAAATGAGTGAATTAGATGCGTCGCTGGCGTCGCTATTTTTAATTCTCCTACTGGTGTATACAGTGTACGTACACAATGATATAACTTTTCGGTTTTTTTTTAAGTCACTAATTCGTTAAATTCTACCCCATTTCCTATACCTGACATTGCTTAGGAAAAACATTGATTTTCTGCGATTCTTCGTATAATGCAAAGGTACCAAAATCACAGGAGAATGTGCATGCAAGTCAGTGGAGGGAATAGTTACGCGATCCCGTCATCACATCTTCCAGTTCGTGCATGCGGTTGTAGTTGGCATCTTTGTTTCAAGGGGTTATATGAATATCAAAAACACTGCTTTCCTAAAGAAACCTTTGCCATTTAGAGTGTTTGATTTCACTCTTCATCCAACATCGATAAGGACTGGAATTTCTTCTTTTCTGTTGTTGTTGCATTGGACGCTTTAGTTAGTATTCATAGAAGCTTTTTGCTTGCTTTTTATCTGCATAGAAAACAACTTCGGCCTTGATTGAAATTCTTTTAAGAAAAAAAGAAAATTAACATAGCAAGGTAAAACAAATACATAGATAACAAAATCCAGCTAAATGTCAGGGTATTGGTTTTATTCATACACTCCAGTTTTTGCCTGCGGGTGTAGGCTACGATCTAAGCTGAAGAAAAACTGCGGAGTCTTTTTTTTTCCGTACTCCTGAAAGAATAAGTGCTCGTAGTGGTATTTTCTACAGGTTAAAGCCTCGCCTAAACATACATTAGGCTCAGTCCTCCGGTATACTTTAACCGTATGCATCTGTCTACAAGTTCATTCGGTTAAAGTGTATGCCTTCAAAATGAAGTAAAATTGCAAAATACAAAAAGTGCAGGCAGTTACAAACTCGCAGCGTGCATCCATCTGACGAATTGAATCAGAGCGATTCTAATTTCACTTTTGACTCGACCGACCAGCGGAGCATGCGAGGTGACATCGGCACGAACCGCAGCGTTTAATGCGGCAGACGGCGACTGGTGAGTTCATTCATCCACGTTGATGAATTATATACGTGTCCGTAATCATTCGATCAGCTTGAGTTCGCGCGATCTGAATCTCCTACAATCACTGTCTCGAAGTCGGAGCGCTGTTCGATCCAAAAGGTGATGTCAAGCAGACGGACTGCCGCGGGCCTCGTTTATGAGTATGCATGACTGCAATCAGTACTTAATATCCAACGTTATTCCATATAATTTGTTTTACTTTTATCCTCATTTTTCTTTTCTTTTCCTTTTCATCAGCTCCGTGAATCAGACGTCATTTAGAAAGTAAACAGAAACGATTCAAAGAAAGTTAGTGTAATAACGACGTTTATCCGCATGCCGTAAAGTTTAAGGCTCGTTCTGATGCTCAATGGTTCAGCCACTGCCTACAGTTTTTTGTCTTGCTTTTTTGAGCATGCTTATTTGCATGTTTGTGCGTTTGTCTGTCTCTGTATATCTGTGGATATTATGAATAAAATCAATTCATTGGGGGGTTGGGGGGGGGGGAGGGATGACACAAGCAAAGGTGGGAAGGCACACCCAACACCCCATACATATTAATTCGTTTAACCCGTATTGAGGACGGTCTGATTTTGCTACAACACGTATTTCCCATATACACCTGCCCGACTTTACTCGGCTCCTTGTTTTGTTTTGTTTTGTTTTGTTTTGTTTTTTGTTCATAATGCATTGCAATCTGTTAAACTGCAACCACTTTCTTCTTACACTACACAATAGCCGTGGATACACTGGCAAAAGATCAAGACCTTAAAGATCGCGATTTTACACTTAGCGATCTTGTCCCAGTGTGACCGTCTCTTTTTGCAACACTACATTTATTTTACATAAAATTATGTTTATTTATGTATTGAGATAAGGAAGGATTTATTTTAAATGATTTCAAATGAAAGAAATGAAAGTAATCATTTTAACCCCCCCCCCCAAAAAAAAAAAATGTTGTCTCCACTTTCTTTAGTTTGCTTTCGTAGTTCCAACTAGATTTACTTTAGTGTATACACGTTAAACTTGAAATTCTATGTCCCTCTTAACCTATAGATCCAGCTCTGGTACACTCTCCTTCGTTCTATTAATCTCATTTTACTTCGTACATTGTATGTTGAAGTCAACGTGACCGTCGTGTGGAACTGCACTTTAATCCACAAGGTTCGGTCACGTGACATCTATATACGGTACCTCCGTAGGCACCCCTACATGTCATCTTCGGAAAACAGGAGAAGAAGAAAAAATTAGAGAGAATGCGAAAGGGGAAAAATTAAATCCTCCTCCGAATTGATTAAAAGAAAATATGATGAACTTCAGCCTCGTTGTTGAGAGGAAAGAATTAAAACGCAATACAATGTAACACACATACTAGCACACACGCACACACTCACACACACACGCGCGCACACACACACACATTATCGCCCCCTCTGTTCCGCGTCCCGTATTTCAATGTACATCAGTACACTATCTTGTGTTATGGATTATCCTCCTAACTACCCGAAGTCACGGTAATCTGATGACCTTTTCAGAAATGCAAGTTTCATGAATTTCCATGTGAAGAACAAGCGGTCCATGATTACCTGGGGCGGCTCGTTTGCACCACGCCGTATTAAGACGGGGGGGGGGGTGCAATCATCTTTTAGTTAATTAACAGTTGGGGGCTAATTAAAGAGAGTGACATACCAATCAGAGGAATTCCAAAACTGTTTTATTTCTCACCATTTAGGCGTGGGTGTTATGTTATAACCCCATCAATTGCTGAGGATAAATACCATCCCCCCGTCCCTCAAACCGAACAAATTTCTTGAAGTTTTACAGGGAGCTAGCCACCTCCGGGGTTTGTGCTTAAGAATGTTTCTGCTTTCACTATCTTAAAAAAGAAGGTTACATACCACCCTTCTCCCAACCCGACCTCAATAGTCCACGACTAACTGGTACCGTATAAAGTCGGTCAGGTCAGCACTGAAATAAAAAATAAAAAATTCCCCTTCTTTGCATTCTTTTAAGCGCAAGTTCAAATCATTTCTCTTAAATCCTCTCTGATATATTCTTTATCAGTTAGATCTCATCAACCTCAGGGTTCATCATCCATCCACCAATCTTTCGATCACTGGCTTCATTATTGCGTAATAGATTACGTGTTTTATTATGTATAATAGCCATCAAATCCTTGCACAGCTGCGTCCAGTACCAGCCTGCGCCTCTGAAGCACATTTTCAATCACCCCCTGTTCCATTTCCCTAGTTCAGCGTGTAGGCATTCTCTCTTTTTTCTTTTCCTTTCTCTCTCTCCATTCTTTCCGTCTTTTTTGTCAAGTCGTGTCATGTCTTTTGTATTTCTCCTGTCTTGTTCTGTTCTGTCGTAGTGTGATAAGTATTTGTAAATAAGTAATTTATAAGTTTGTTCATTTTTTGAGTGGTTCACAACGTACAAGCTTGCTTTTTAGTGGACCTCTCAGTTCTTTTTTTTTTCTCAACTGAAGCATAACTTTGTACTTTTTTTCCAGTATGTGTTCTTTCGTTATCTGTATCATTTATCTTTTGCAAAGTCGAATGTTTATGTTTATGATGTAATTCCAAATTTATTATGCGTTATGTTTTGTTGGAAAAAGAAGAATAAATGAATTGAATTGAATTGAATTGAACTGTAGGATGAGGCGAAACCGAAAAGTGCGCGCCAAAATATGCCAGTGAGAACAAAAGACAAGCATGACAAGGGACCAGGCTTATTGGATGGAAAATTAAGCTGTTTTAAGTTATTTTCTCTCTCATCAAAAAAAAAAAAAATGCCGAGTCGATGCTTGCTTGTGCCATGAATGTTCATTACATTCGGCTAGTTAGAAGGGCTTTAAGTGATTTCGAAATGAGAACAGCAATGATTTTTCTTCGCCCGAACTTGAGTTTCACAGTAAAAGGGATAAAAGAATACAAGCTAAAAGGTTAAAGCATTGTTGCTGGGCTAGGACAGTGACAAAACGGGCTTACAGACATAATTGGACCTTACAAAACTGGCACGTATCTTCAAGGGCAATCCCAGACTATGTTCAGGTTTACTGTAATACTCAAGATAAATACAGACAAAAAAGAAAAGATTACAAATTCCACCTGAATCAGACCAGAAATAAGACAATCATACAATTTTGAAGTCTCGCTTGTTTTCAGCTGTTACAGATCTTTAAACCGAATAATGATTCGTCGTTTCGAAGATTCATAATTCCAAAAATGAAATAAAGTTCGTTATTCCGACGGTTCGTTAACCCGAAGTTGAAAAAAAAAAATGAAAGGTTTGTTATGCCGAAGGTTTGTTAATTCGAAAGAGAAATACATTTTGTAATTCTTGAAAGTTTGTTAGCACGTACCTTTGTTTTGTTTCGTTTATGATTGGTTGTATTGTTGACTTGTTTTTGTATGTTTGTGTTTGTTTGTTTTTTGTTTCATTTTCGGAAAGCGAACCTTTTTTTTTTTTCATTTTTTGATTAACGAACATTCGGAATAACGTTTTTTTTTTTTTTTTTTTTTTCATTTTGGATTAACAAACCTCCGGAATAACTCCTCAAATTTTGGATTAGAACCCTTGTTCATTTTCGGATCATCTAACATCAAGATCAACAGAATCTGCCATTTTTCGTAATAATGAACCTTTGAAATAAGGAGCCTTATTTCATTTTTTGGAATAACGGATCTTTGGAATTACGAACCTTCGGAATAACCAATCTTTGGAATGACGAACATCACCTTTTCCAACGATTAGTAATATTGATGTCATTTCATTGTAACGGTCCGTATGAGTAATTTAACATTAGAAAATGTCATAAATATTACGATTCGTGTTGATGATCTAGCAGGTACAACTTTTTCTCCCAAAGAAATTAACGGGTGCTGGGTTATTACAAGACCACAATACTTAGGTGCGACAGACAGACAACATTGTATAGTTATGTAGGCCTACGATTATGTCAAAAGATGAAATTATCCTTGAAAATGTATGTTAAGGCAAACTGGGGGCGATATTGTGAAGTACTGATTTGATGAAATCATAATCACCAACAATTTACACGTATGTATGATTGCGACTAATGTAAGAAGCTAGAGTTAGGAACGTTAAATTCCAAAGCTTTCTTGTTTTAATACAGGTAACTATTGCTATGAAAGTTCTTCTTTTTCGTCCAATATCATTCAGCTTTCATCAAAGTCAATTTGAGCGGGGCTTGGATTTGAACTTTTAAGTATAAAATCAAGCTTTCGCTCTGACACAATGTAATTGATGACTCTCCGCAGAGCGGGAGAGAGAGATTCATATAAGAACAGAGAACACGAGAATGCATTTTTTTTTTTCAACTGCCGTTTATCAAAATGAACGCGAACCGTCATCACAAATCCTACAAAAGTTGCATGCAGTACCTTGAGGGTACTTTTGTGGCGTACTGTTTTCTGGAATGTTTTCAGCCTCTTATCTCTCCTATAATTGATCACGTATCAGACTTCTTGACCGTATCAATGAAGACAGGACACAAATGGTGATCAATCAGGAAATACTGCCGAATCAGTCAGAAATATAACCACAGCAACTTAAGATTAAGTCGGGAAGGACGTCAAAATTGTTGAATTTAATTGTAATCAGATTGCTCTTTATACGGACTGTTATATCTACAGTTGTCCTCAAAATTATTCATACCCTTGTTAATTTTTGTTATTTCTAGCTTTTGAGTGCATCTTGTCTAGTTTGTTCATGAGTTACCAACAAGCGACAGAATAACAACAATACACAGTTTCATAAATTCTTCATATTCATATTCATGGATTTTCAAGAAGTGCTGTGTTCAAAATTATTCATACCCTAGGCTGAGTCCAATATCTCTCTCTAGTAGTCAATAGCATGGCTTTTGTTCTTTATGACTGCTTCTAGACGATTCTTGTACGAGTCCACAAGCTTCCTGCTTGTTTTCTGTGGGAAGTTGGTTCACTGTGCCTTGGTAAAAGCCTCAAGCTGGGTCAGGTTTTTTGGGTTCCTAGCCATCAGTCAAGTCTCGCCACATGTTCTCGATGGGATTAAAGGGGATGGCTAGTAACTGATCAGTGGGAATGCTGGGGATGATTGTTCCGATTCTTGTGGGATTCATTTAAGAGTACGTTATATATCTATTGTTGTGTAAAAATTGTTTGCTTCAGAATGGTCTCATATTCAAGTAATGTGCACTTTAATGCCCCGTCACTGTACAGGCATGCTAACCTGGAAACATTAAACTGCACATTACTTGAATATGAGACCATTCTGAAGCAAATAATTTTCACACAACAATAGATATATCATGTACTCTTAAATGAATCCCACAAGGATTGGAACAATCATCCCCAGCATTCCCACTGATTCCCACTGATCAGTTACTAGCCATCCCCTTTAAGGTCAGGACTTTGACTTGGCCATTCCACGACATCGACATCATTGTCACTCCTTCACTACCTTGGCGGTATGCTTCAGATCATGCTCTTGCTGGTACTTCCAGTTGTTCCCAAGTTCGAGTTTCTCAGCGGACTCTTTCACGTGTTCATCAAAGATCCTGACGTATCCTCCTTTCTCATGATTCCTGGAACCTTAACGAGATTCCCTGTGCCACTGGAAGAGAAGCATCCCCAAAGCATGATGTTTCCACCACCATGCTTGACGGTGGGCACAGTATTCTTTGGCTTTGTATGTTTCTCCTATCTTCCTCCACAGGTACGCAACATCTCTACCGCCAAAGAGCTCTAACTTCGTCTCATCAGACCACAGGATGGTTGACCAAAAACTGGGATCTTGCTTCAGATGACCTCTAGCAAAAGCCAGTCGAGACTCCAGATGTTTTTTTCTTGAGCAACGGTGTTTTCCTAGGTCTACGCCCATGGAGACCTCCTCTGTGCAAGACTTGCTCGATGGTAGACCTTGACACCTTTGTCCCTGCCTGGTCAAGCATTTCAAGGAGAGCTTTGGTTGTGGTACAGGGGTTGCAGTTGACCTCTCTGCAGATTTTCCTAGCAAGTTCGGAAAACATACACCTTGCACTTCCTGCCACGCCCACTGAGGTTTTTAACAGTGTTGAGCCTCTTGTGCTTGTTGATTATGCTATGGACAGTTATGGACAGCTATGCACAGGGATATCATACTGCTCTGAAATGGTCGTGTACCCCTTCCCTTCTATGTGGGCCTGCACCAGATGTTGACGTAGGTCCTCACTGAGCTCCTTCTTGTTGGCCATAATGATCAGAAACTGAGTATGACTTGCATGCATTCCCTCTATTTATACTCTTCTTGAAAGATGCTACTCTGGATTACATTTTTTTTTTTATCTGCTCAACACAAAAGGTATTTGTTCCATTGGAAAATCTTCGGACAAAGATAGCATATTCACAGGAATGCACAACAAAGGGCATAGTCTAAGAATATCATTTATGTTGAGACTTGGTCAGGGGTATGAATAATTTTGAACATGTACTAAAATAACTTTTGTCCATATCTATTATTATGCAAATAAGGTTGAGCCAACTCACACCTGGATTTGTGCATACCATCAAGTAGACAAAAGATACACAGATGAAGAATCCAAAAAAGATTTTTTTTTTTCCATGGGGTATGAATAATGTTGAGGACAACTGTATATCTATATCTCTCTCTCTCTCTCTCTCTCTCTCTATATATATATATATATATATATATATGTATATATATATATATATAATGTGTGTAATATGATATATATATTATTATATTTACATATATATATATATATATATATATATATATATATATATATATATATATATATAGGTATATATATATGTATACATATAAATATTTCATAATTTACTTGTGTGTGCTTGTGTTTTTTCCTCTAAAATATCGTGGTGGAAGGATGGCAAATGCTCCGTCGTCATACAACGTAAATGTATTGAAAAGCAGCCATTACATTTTTGAATTGACGTGAATAATGTCTTCTACCCATCATCTCGCACTCAAGTGAATTTCTGTCATCACGCATGCACGCTGTTTCCGCATTATGAATCAGTATGAAGCAGATTTTCCATTTTCTAATACCCCCGAGGGTTGTCATGGAATGCTCAGCATTTTGTTTTTTCTTCTTCTTCTCTTTTTTTTTTCCTCTGTTGACACGCACTGTCATCTTGTGTCGCTGCTGTGTTCTATGTCACACATTAGGTGCTGTTGGTGTATGTTTTATTTCCTCACTCGATTGCTTGCGCTGTATTTCTGATTTATTGCTGTTTTGAAGAATCACTAGACGTTGCGTTCCATTATTTATTGTTTATACATATATCTATTCACAATTGTATCTGCTCATCTCTTCTTATAAATTTCAGATCTTTTACTCAATTCTAATCGTCCTATGATAGTAGTCATGTTTCTCCGTCCAGTATTGCAACAAGTCAACGGAGTCTCGGTGGAGTCCAGCCATCCTGTCCAGGGGTATCAAAGATAGTGCAGCCCTTATTTCGTCTCGCTGCGAGACCGAATCCATCATGACCGCCGCCCATTCGAGAAGAGTAAAAAAGGTTAGCACAACAAGGAGAGGGGGATGGTGGAGAAGGGAGCCTGGGTATTATGGCCGGACGTCTGACTGTATATAGGGTGTGGAGAGATTGAGAGGCCTTTTAAACTTCGTGTGCAGTGGCGGATCGGGAGGGGGGGGGGCGCATCGGGCGCACCCCCTTTATTTTGTTTTTTGGAAAATAAAAGAAATAGAAATAACATAATAAAAGGGGACACGTGCGCCCCCTTCAATTGTTGCACCCGAAAATTGCGCTGTGGCTTTTTTTTGTTTGTTTTTGTTTTTGTTTGTCAGCCGATGAAACCCGGAAGTAGCACGAGAAACGAAAAAAAAAATGCACGGGATCGTTTGTGTGTGTGTGTGTGTGAGTGTGTGTTTTACTTGTTAGCTGATTAATCCCGGAAGTGGCGCCAGAAATATTTCTTTGCCCCCCCCCCCCCCACGGAATACCTGGATCCGCAACTGATGTGTCTCTTTTGCAACCTTCATAAGCCCGTATAGAGGTATACTATGTAGATACATAAGATATTTCTTCCTAGAACTGAAAGCTTCCTGATGATGGGGAGGAGGAATCAATGATAGAATTATAGTTTCAAGTATTTTGTCGTTTTTAATTCAGACGCCGACAAAATTCCAACTCTTGTTCTCTTCACAAATGGGGAACGTATTCTCGAGTGACATGGAGTTAGTTTTTCACTTCTTATTTAAAAGCTCTGAGGTGTATTACCTTACAATTTCGTACACGTTGTTGGGCAACATTGTTCTTTAATCATGCAAAGTTTTGTAACGTTTGAAAAAGGAATGGACGGCCTTTAAGTGAGAGAACATCAGCCGGGTTTTCAAGCAAATTCGCTTCCATTTTAACCGTAAAAAAGGGCAATTTCGCCATTAACCTTTGCATTATGTGTCGCCAGGAGGGAGTGGAGTTGGTTATGGTGGCGGTGGTGGAGGTGGTAAGGGGATAGGAAGTGGGGGGGGGGGGGGGGGTGTGATGAAGGGAATTAATCAACACCCGGAAGTGGGAGGGTTAGATGGATAAAGTATGCATTTTACAGAAAATCACCAAGTACGAGTAGTGCATAACTGGTTGTTATCACACACAGGGATTTTTTTCTTTGTAATTTTTATTTTGGATGTCTTTAACTTTGAGCTAATTATTAGCTGGAAGGTTTCTCGGTTTCTCTCTCTCTCTCTCTTTCAAGCTGGTTATCACTGGATTCGAAGCGCTTGCTTTAAAGGTTTGAAGTTGACATAACGAACGCTAAATAAGTTTTTTTGACAATACATCTCAAATGTCTCATGTCCTCTCTCTCTCTCTCTCTCTCTCTCTCTCTCTCTCACACACACACACACACACACACACTCCCTTTCTCTTTATGTTTGATATATCGTAACCATAGATCGGTTGCATTTGAATTTATTTTTTTCGTTATTGCATTCAACTATCAATTTTGATATGAAATTCATTAATAAATTTATTGGGCTATATATTTACTCAGCATGCTCAGTGATGCCGCCTCTGACTTATTCTGCAAGGGTCGCATGTTTTTCAATTAAGGCTGTCTGTCTCCACGCTCGGCGACTTGATTGAATGGTTATTTACGAAAACACGGAACAGTTCAAATCGCCATTTCCTGGGCACAGCTGTGATACGCTGGAATGATTATTGATGTGCGTTATAAGTAATACCTCCTTCTGGAGTATTAGGTGCCATGGATTCAAATAATGATAATGAGAAGGCAAAGGAAAAATAAGATGGCGATAAATAATTAGGACCAAAGTGTTCTACACTGCCCAGTTTCTGTACTCTACTGTGAGTCTCGCGTCGGTTTTGGAGGATTTAGTTCCGAGTTCGACACCCACGAATCATACAGCCCACGAGACGTACAGCCCATGAGTCATACAGCCCACAAATTATACAGCCCACGATTCATTCAGCCAAATAGTTCGACACTAAGCAAATAAGGTCCATGAGTCCGACACTGATGGGCAAACAACGCCCACGAGTTCGACGCACTAAGCCCTGTGATGTAATGTCGAACTCGTGGGCCTTTTTTGCTAAGGGTCCAACTTGTTGGCGTTGGGTACCTAGTGTTAAACTCGTGGGCCTTGTTTTCTTAGTGTCGGACTCAAGGGCCTTGTTTTGCCTAGTGTAAAATCCATGAGCTGTATGACTCGTGGGTGTCTGTTTTATTGCTTCCGCATGGTGTAAAGGAAAGGACAGGACGCGGCTCTGTATCCTGTCTTTGCTGGCTAGGGGATTTTTGTCAGATTTTGAAATCCCAGCACAGACTCTGCACAAGACGCGATAGATTCCAGGAGGCAGACCGCTACACAACAATGAATAAATCAGAAACAACAACAACAACAAGTACAACAACAACAAGTACAATAACAACAACAACTGAAACAGCGACACACCAGTCACAGCAAATAACATATAGTATTTTATCGCGGCTTTAATCATCTTCTCATTTTCGAGCGTTAGCCAAATCCATTAACCCGGGCACCGCGCTGCAGTGCGTGATGGTGTCAACTACGTCATAATGAAGCGCCACGGGGAAGGTTATGAACAACATGACGGGCTCGATAACGGCGCCAATCAATCTCTTCGTCTGCATGTGCCGATAATGTTTGCTTCTTTGCGAATTTAGATGCCTCGCTGGCTATTTTGGTAGCTTTTATAGTCGACCAACCAAAATCCTTATCTCGATGAAAAACGTGTGAACGAGATTGATTAAATTGTATTGACAAATTGATTTTGGATGCCGGTGAATAGATATCGATCCGTCTTTCAACGCAAAAAAAAAGAAAAAAAGAAGAAAGGTTTACGCAAGTTTGCTGTTTTTGTTCCACTAGATTTGAAATTTGAGATAGAAATATAAAGAGAACGCCGGGAAAATTACCACCTATCAGCCTATGGCCTTAAAAGAAAGTATCACGATGCAATGAACAGATAGTCGAATTCGCGACGATGGGAGAGGGAGGGTTAGTTGACACACATTGTTTATCAGATATTTATGACAGAAATGGCAAATACATGGTGCCAATCAGCAAACAACGCAGTGATCGACGAATTCAAATAGACTATCATTTTATCGCTGCCAGGCCGTTAAGGGGGATATTGAGCTACCACTCCATAGCTTCCATATCCGCGTAAAGCCGCCCTGTCATTCGGCAAATGCGAAGCCGTTCGAGTAAATTGAACCGGGGAATGCAGGACCACGTAAGAGAAAAAAAGGAGAAAGAAATAGATAAAACGAACAGAAAGTACGAAATCGTGCTCGGTAAATGTCTCACAGCGCGATTGCAACCTGTTTGTCAAAAATGTTAAAAAAGGATGACTCTAGAATGGATATTGACCATTAGGTATATGGCCGGGTCCAGAATGTCAAGCCAAAAATGGTTGCGTCACCTGTGGGATTCCATACTGAAGACACTATTAACATGGAAGCAGGAAAAATGCATCAAACAAACGAGAAAACGAAAGGAACACGCCGACAGTGCCGAGGTGCTTGTTGGCATGCAGTACAATGAATCGAATTCCATATCAGAATGAATAGAAAAAAACACTGCGGGGTAAACAAAACTAATAAATACCGCTTCATATATCTCTAAAATGCGATGATTAGATTTTTTTTTATATATGTAATATATAGTATATATAGTATATCATATACTACTTTGTATATTTATACTGTGTATGACTCACGAACGAATGGAAACTTTTTTTTCATCACCCAAGCTAATCCGAGGTTAGAAAACCATGAGCAAGGCTAACACCAAAACCCTGAACTTTAATTTAAACTAGAAATATCGCTATATGACTAGTATGCCTCCGCCATAATGCATGATTCTCCTGAAAGGTCTATAGTACGTGTGGACAATGTGTGATGACAGTTTCACATAACTGGCAAAATATCAAAATGACATGTTTGTCACAAATGTGTTGAATGTTCACCTTCTTTGACCTAGGTTTAATTGGATGAATGGGAGAGCATGTATTTTGGGATTTGAGGACTTTTACTTAACTTTGAGTAATTGAGTAATTTTCAAAGTATGGAGAAAAAGTACAATTGTGATCGCGCATCATAAAACAAACAAAAAAATCGCACACACTGATTTTGTGAGAGGACTGAAAAAAAGTGAAAGGGGTCAACCTAGCCAATCTTGACTTTTTCATATTTTCTGAAAGAGCAAGTCTTCTTCTACATTATGCTAAAATTTGGGATCATAAAACGGGCAGGAAAGTATGTTTTCAGCAGTTTATGTCGAACATATTTTGGTAGATTAGTGTGAATAGGTGTGTCTTTAGAGTCCCTTTCCATTTCTCAAAAACTTGTACACACTCCTCACTTTCAACTCTAATAACTTTTGAAAGAATAATGCTACTGCTTTGAAAGTTGGCATCAATTATGAACAGAATGAGGCATGCTCAATTTCAGTTTAATCTGATAATCTCTTCATTGTTGTTACTCCGGTGGTTTACATCCTGTTTCTTGTCCCATTCATCGCACAGCCAGCACGGCTTGGTAAAGATTAAGCGCTTGAATAGACACTGTTCTTCAGAGCCTCTTTTCTCAGTCCAAACTTTTCCTGAGTGTGTGCTTTCTTTCCAATATTTAGATAGGTTAGGAGAGTCCATTTGATTTGAGTTATATATCATTTTAAAGCTTAAAGTCTGCTCTTTCAGAATATGCTCTTAACTAAAATTTCATGTCTGGCGACTTTCTGTTTGTTTTGTGATGCAGGGTCACAATTTCTGTATTGAATAGTAAATTGTTACCGTTTTCGCCTGGCCTTTGACCCTTGACTTTTGACCCTATGACCCTCAAATTAATAAGAGAATCACTGTCAGGCAGAAGATGCATAAATATGTAGGCCTATTAAATTTCAAGATAACTTGAGCCACTTCCGAGATATGGAGGAAGAAGTAAAGTTCAGCACTTTCACTTGATCTTTGACCTTTAGACCTTTGGCCTTTTTGGCAAAAAAAAAAAAAAAAAACTTCCCAGAAAATCTCTATTGGGTAATACACGTATACATCAAGTTAAAAAAAAAAAACATACAGGCATTACATAAATATGAGGGAAATAGTAACATTTTGAAAAGTTGACCTTGACCTTTGAACGCTGACCTTTGACCCCATGACCCTAAAATTCCTTAGATAATTACTGCCAGTCAGTACATGCATATTTACTATGTTCCATGAAGATGAACTTGAAACATTTACAAGATATGGAGAAAAAGTGCAATTTTGACAGTTTCACTTGACCTTTGACCTTTGACCTCATGACTAGAAACCCTCACCAGAGAATCTGAATTGGATAGTTCATGTATACACTAAGTGTCAAGAAAATATCTTCAGGGATTGCATAGATATGGGGGAAATAGTGAATTATTGAGCATTTTACCTTGACCTTTTGACCTTTGACCTTGAGCATGTGCACCCAAAAGTTGATAGGCACAATTTCACCCCCTCATACACACACATGCTAAGTTTTATTAGGATACCTCCAAAGATTTTTTTAGTTACAAAATTTTGTCCACAAAATTGATTACGGACGGACGGACGGTGGGAAGGACGAACAACCCGAAAACATACTGCCTCCGTCACCACTTCGTGGCGGAGACATAAAAAAGGAAAGATAGATAAATATGCAATACTATACTGTACAATACAAGTGATTGGCAGTCTGGAAAAAGAGCCGCCCGCTCCGTGACCTATGAGGTTTGAGGCAACGGTTCGATATGACGTCATAATCTACTTACAGCTCGATGCACTAGGCAATGCCTGTCGATAGGCTACAGGTCGGCTGTGACAATGACAATCATGATGGTGAACGTGAAACATGTTCTTTTTTTTCATTTGCGCATATATGAAATTGATGAATTGTAGTCAAGGCATCTCCTCCAAGATTGGGAAAAAATCAATACAAAGAGCTCTGTTCGCATTGTCGTTACAGTTTTCATATAATTATGATAATTTCATGAAAGAAAATGTAACAGCGGCAACTATGCACTCAAAAAGGAAACAAAAGAAAACATGGAGGTGAAAAAAATATATATATATGGCGAGCGATTGCAGAAAAGATGATTCGAAATACAATTACAATAAAGGTATACACTATAACAGAATATCCGAATGGACATGGAGCAGAATCAATAGCGATTTTGAAAGGAAGTTCAATAACACAGGGGAAATAAAACCGCTCTTCAACAAGTATACATTGGTCAAAT
This sequence comes from Diadema setosum, assembly GCA_033980235.1. Lineage (NCBI taxonomy): Eukaryota > Metazoa > Echinodermata > Echinoidea > Diadematoida > Diadematidae > Diadema > Diadema setosum. The sequence continues at coordinate 26,838,881 of CM067075.1, read as the reverse complement.
GAAATTTATTCGTCTAAATATTTTGTAAGTTCAGTTTCCATCTTCAATGCTTTCTCTATTTATCTATCCATCTATCTATCTGGAGTTACAGTAACATAACCACAACAGGAAAAGAAAATATTTACAATACACATAATATATAATTATTATGTTTATATCTTTTTGTTTCGTTATGTTTAAGTTAAGGCATGATGTATACGAACAAGAAAAATTACGGGAAATTTTAATGTATACAGCAGCTGTGATTCACAGTTTAATACATGTACTACAAAATAATGTTCCTTTAAACGCCTGATAAAACGAGGTAAAAGGGGTCGTGTGGGGCGGGCAAGACCCAGAAGAAAGTTATAAATAAAGAAAAGGAGAAGACACTCCAAAACTAATGACACTCCCGTCCTCCCTCGCGATTCAATTTACACAAGCACCTACTTGCCGACCCGAGGGTCCCGCGTCATTACGGTCAACCTACATCTCAGGCCGGAGCATGCCAAAATTGACTCCGTTCTTCGTCCTCGAAGCGAGGCTAGCAGAAGGGGGGATGCTGTACTATTCGAGACGCAATGCGCATCCGTAGACACATCTTAGCTCCTAAATGTCTCTTACTGTATATCCTCATCTACAACCTACCCCCCCCCCTTTCTTTCTCTTCCACGTTCTTTCTTAGCTTCAAGATCCTATTACGCACGATTTTAACGGAATCAACAGGTGGTCAAGTTTAAAGAACGCTGCTCAAGGGATAATCTGCTCTCTTTCTGAGTTATCGCAGTTGCCCTTATTTCTCAAGTTCACCTGTAATTCAAACATACACACGCACCCACACACACACACACACACACACACACACATACACTTAATTAGAAATAATGATTATGTCACGCGATAGAAAAAAAAATAGTGCATTCTTTATGTTCCCAGGAAAGAATGTATCATTTCTGTCGGAACATCACACTATGCTCATCACACTATGCTCACATACTTAAGTATACCAGCTTAAGTTATTATCGGCGACACAATTGGCTGTCGTGACGTCATTATGTTGGGCTCTACGTAGAAGCGGCACCAGATGTCTATATTGCCATCTACTAAGGGGGAGGATGCGGGCGTGGAAACCATCGTGATGTAAATGCTAACAAAGAAAACAAAGTACTAGGGAAAAGAAAATGTTTCAGAAGGGAAGTGTATCTGGGGGGATTGGGCCGACATCCGCCAAGAGTTGAGCTTTGCTTTCTCCCCTTTCAATTACTTCTCGGAATGTTAGTGTTTCTCGCTTATCCTGGCTGTAGCCCTTATCTAAACTGTCTCCCCCGCAGTCTTTGTCCGACGTCTGTCCGCGCCAAGTCGTTAAACGGTCACCTAAAGTACGGACCTTGGCGGCAGGCCTCCCACATCGGGGGTCGTCGAGGAAATATCAACGACACAAAGAAACAGGACACTCAGGGGAAAAGAGACACTTTTCAGAGATTCCAGTACAACAACAGGAATAGTCACCCTTTTGCTTAGGTAACAGTATGCCTTAAAGGGGCAAGTTCTTGGAAGCAGGCAACAACAACAACAACAACAACAACAACAAAAATACTCAAATTGTGCATTTACTATGAAATTCGGCAGCTATTTCCATGAATACAAAATAACATTACATCGTTACATTCTTCTCTTCTCATGCTTTTTTGCCAAAAAAAGTTCATACAAGGTTTGACGTCTGTGATGGTTTTGCATTTTGTATGTTCTCAACAAGACAGTATCAAATGGCATGCGATGAAAGGGAAATTTACCTAAAAACAGGATAAAGTGACTCGACCGTAGTCAGGATTTACAGTGAATCATCCAAAGAAAGTCTAAAGGAACTCAAACGATCAGTTGAAGGTTTTTTTTTTAATTTGTTTGTTTCTTTTTAAGCCTTATGTTATTCCGCCCGTTGTGTTCTCCATAACGCTGTAACAGTTTATGTGATGAAAATAGTTCATCTATTCAAAGACAAATTTTGGTTTAATGGCAAAAGCCAGAAATGCCGCCAGTGAAATTTTAGCATTCTCACTTGAGCTTCAATAATTTCATTCATCCCATGGCCAAAATCCTTCCCTACAGACACGTGACAGACACATAATAAAATATGTGCAGTAATGTCTGCTTCTACAAAGTGTGACGGAAATAGTGTGGTTTCAGCATTAGATAGTAAGATTTAGCATTTCAACATGACCATCGACCTTGACCTTTGATCCATGACCCAAAACTTTCGAAGAGAATCTACTTCAAGCAATTATGTTTGATTAGGGAGTTCATGAAGATACTTCGAGCTATTTCCAAGATATATATAGAGAAAAAAATTGCCCAATAGCCCAAAACCCATCCAAGAGAATCTTTACCTAAAAATACATACATTGATAGTGCTGTCAGTCCTTTTGGAAATATAAAGGGAAATAACTTTCTTTTTTTTTATTTGACCTTCACCTATGACCTCCGACCTAGGGCGCGTGTCCCCACGAGTTGATAGACTCAGCTCTGTCCACTTATACATGCATAAATTATGTCAAGTTTCATTTGGATACGCCAAACATTAAGTTAGTCATCCACAAAATCGATTACAGACTGACAACCCGAGAACATTACAATGCCTAAGGCGACACTTAGTGGCGGAGACATTATAAAAAAAAAGAAGAAACAAAATCATTATTAGACATGTGAGAAGACATTGTAGTAAACGTTTGACCATGGCGGAGGCATTATAAAAAAAGATTTTAAAAAATCATTATTAGACATGTTAGAGGACATTGTAGTAAACACTTGACCACCAACTTCAGACTGCATGGGATATGAGATTTGCCTTTTACATGATATAGTATCTCTTTTATACGATATCATTATGATCATCAGTTTCATCATTGTTCTTATTTGGTGGATGTGCTAATGTGAGCATTATGTACCTATGTCTGTTTGTCTTTTGTGAGTGTAGCGTGATACTGGTAACCGAAGTGCATGTCACATACGCCGATACTCGATAAGTATCATCCTTTTTAATCATTGCTCTTATTAGGCGGGCATGCTTATTGTGTACGTATATGCGGCTGTGTCCGGTGAGTTGATATAGCGTGATACTTGTGAGAGAATGTGCCTGTTACATTATACGCCGGTACTCGATATAAGTACTGTACCATTGTCATCGCTGTATTTAAGTCGAAAATTGACCGTGAGGGGCATTGGAAGAAACTAACCTGGGATCTATCAATAATATGCACGGTTGTGGAACAGACAGTTATTAATATCATGTCCTGACACATCTACTTTGTCGACAAGAAATAAAACAGAGAATAGTCAAGGTCATGTATTATTGCAACAGTTTACGTAGAGCGATATGACTCTTTTTTTTTTCTTTTAAGTAGAGATAGAGTAATTATTATGTATATGAGCTGATATTTGCTCGCAGATGCAGAGTTTTTTTTTTCTTCATTTGCCTTGAGCCCGTTCGAGGTCTTTATCGTGGTTGGCACAATCCGAGAATATGCAGTCAGAATGACGCAGCTGTGATGCTCATCTTTACATAGATATATAGGCCTAATACACGGAGAGGAAGATAGCATATAGGCTAACACACAACATACGTTCTTTATCAACTTTGCCTGCTTTCGATGTAAGTTATCAACTGTAATAATTATTGCTATGGAATTATCAATGTACAGATGGCTCCTGGAGACACACACAAACACACACACACACACACACACCCATACGCACAAACAGACAAAACGTTAATTGTTTTCTTGGATGTCCACATAATGACAGACTTGTCAGAACCATTTCCTGACTACAAGGGGTGAACGTAGAGCGCAGAATTGCCCATGGATAAACCTAAAGATCACATTTCATACCCGTCCAGACAAAGACGGTTGGACCTGGGGGAACAGGTTTGGTAAAATTATGACGCACGTGTAAACCTGCAGCCCCCTTCTTTCCCCCACCCCCCACCCCCTCCCCGCTATTCATGTTTCATTTGTTCTATGTTTAAACCTGCTGATCGGCCTGCCCCGGCATGATTTAGTGCGCATTACCCAAAGGCGCTTTCGGAAAATACCCGATTCACGCTCCGCGGATAGTTTCGAGATTTTGGCGCCCCGGTCCAGTCCTACACTGGCTTACGTACATCACCTGCTCATGACAGAATAGGGGAGGAAAAAACAAAGAACATCCCTTTACGCGAAATCCCCTCTCACGGTTCGAGGACTTACCCTAGTCCAGGTGCTGGGGCTACCCAGAGTACGCCTGCCCCGTCACAAATCGATCCTCCTCGCTTGTCATTCTCCAGGTAACATATTATATACACTAAGAAAGAAAGATCAAGAAAGAGAGAAGGAAAGTGTTCTCTCGGAAGGTTTTACAGCTTATCACTCCTACAGCAGAGAAAAGAAAATACTACGTCAGATACACTCCATAAGAATTCATTTAAGAAGAGTCTGGGAATCTTTAGCTCACCTTCTCTCTCTGTCCTTCTCAACTGCCCCCCCCCCCCCCCGTCTCTCTCTCCCTTCATTGTTTCACCGAAGAATCCATCTAGTGTTATTATCACACTGCCTTGTATGCCTTTTTTCTTCCATTTTATTTTTCAATGCTCTAACTTCAACCTGATGACTTCGCGAGTTTCTCCTTCTCTTTTCTTTTGCGATTCATTACTTGCATTCTTATAATCTCTACAACACCCAGACGCCTTCGGGCTATGACTGACCCTTCTTTATGATAATGGTATCCTTTCTTATTTCTGAACTGTTTTTCTTCGTAGTAACACTATATGCACTATTAGTGAAAGTAGCTCTTTCACTGTTGTGCACTTTATCATACTTTGTATACATTACGAGTATTTATTTGTTCATTTCAAATCAGTAATTATCATGGTTGTTATCTATTATCTTTTTGTAATAAGAGTAATAATTCCAAGGTATAATAACGATTGAAAATAATAATCATAATGTAGATGGTAAAATGTATATGCCATACTAACAAGTCTGATCTGAATTGATTTGTATAACGTGACCACTATACAATTGCTGTACAAGGAGCAGCGGATGCTTGTATTAAACAAGCAATTACGTGACATTCCCCTCCGGAAGAATAGGAAAGAAGAATAAAGTGTCTTGCTTGGGAGAACAAACAAAATGCAGCCAGGGGACTCGAACCCTGGACATCGTCATTGATAGTCCGTGGTTTCATCCACTGAGTCACCGCAGCTCCTAAACAAAACACATTTATAGAAAAGAGAAAGATTCATATAGGCATTATAAGAGTTGGTCATGCTTATATTGCATTTTGTCACGGTATGATGTGCACGGAGTGTGAAGACACAGTGGATGTGTCTGGTGGGGGAGCTGATGAAACGGGAGTTCACCTTTCTCCTCTTCGACCAAGCGTGTCGAGTTGTGATTCGCTCAATCGGACGTCTCTTTATCCGCCATAGATACCTGCTCAACGGTGGAATGTGCTCGGAGGGAGGTGCCAAAGAATAATACACAAGGTAATCGATTGTGCACCTCTCTTCTCCGAATACAGCCAGATAAAAATCGATCCAGACGATTGCCTACGGTGGCGTTAAGAATAAAACATAATATGAGACAGGGGGAAAAGGAAACGGCAACAGGGCTATATTCACCGGAAAGACGCGTCTAGTTCCTGGCTGGCATTATACCTCTATCTCAACTTACGAAGGATCTGAGTGCCGCTACATGACACATTGACAGCTACTCCCTTTTTGCATTCCTCTGGCATGATTGCCTCCTCCCCTCCGCCCCCCCCCCAAAAAAAGACTACATCTTTCTTTTCTCTGAAATTTGCTAGCGAACAGGATGTTGGTAGACTTTTGTTCCTATCTCAGTTCAGCTGTGGAAGAACAAACATTACGAAGTGACTGAAAGACTGTGTCCTTGCTAGCTGTGAAACTGTTAGGATACACTCACCAAATACAGGAGCATCTTTGTCTTGTTTTAACGTTAGAATGTCATGCCGCTGTAGGCCTATGCTCCATAAAGCTTACACATTCACGGTCATTATGTGTATATCATACACATGTCACACACAATGCACACATGGATGTATTGTGTGTGTGTGTGTGTGTGTGTGTGTGTGTGTGCGCGTGTATTCGTGTGTACGAGGAAAAACAGAATTGTGTGTGTTTTCGTGTGTACGCGTGTGCGTGCGGAAAACCCTTGCATATTCTCGGTTATCACTAATATCTACGGATGATGTGAAAATAGTATGTTTTTAAAATCTTGCATGAGGGATGTTCGGCCACGTACAAGTGTTTTTGTTTATGAACGTATGGTTGGATATGCCTGTGAAGAAAACTTAAAATAAATAATTGGTACACACCCAGGGATATACACATATACACGCACACACACACACACACACACACACACACAAGCAGACGCAGAAAAAAACCCAACAACCACGTTTTCTGCATTTTATTTTGCAGAAGACGTTTACTCCTGTATAGTATGTTAGTCAGCAAAATTATAGTCAGCAAATATGTTTGATTTCACGTTATAAACAACTTAAAACTGATATAATTTGTGACTTCATCAAGTTACATTTTACAGGTTAAGAAATAATCATGACCAATCGTTAATAGACAGGTAAAGAACGCCAACAGAGAGAATGATTGAAAAGACTTTCATTACATGATACAAATGAGTATTTCACTTGATATGATATGACATAATAAAAAAACAAACAAACACAGCTGATTGCAAACCTACTCCAAACAGCACAGTCTATGCCATTTCCAAATCCCATCCGTTGTTCAAGAGGCCGATGACACGCCTAATAAGCAATAGGCGTATCGTTATCCTCTCGCTCAACCACATTTTATCTTCTTCTTTTTCTCCTTACAAGTGAAAACGTTATTTTCGGTCAATGAATGCGAAGCCGTAAAGCGGTATGACAGAGCTTGCCCGTAGGATAGGCACGCACTGACCTCCATGGAACCTACCCAAATCTCAGACTCCTCGCCTTATTAACCTGGGACCCTATGTGCGCCTAGAGTAATTTCCTAAGCGGAAATAACGCCGATGAAAATGGCAAAGTCGCAAATGATGTCAGCATGCTCTCAAACGAACGCACCTATGAGTGGAGTGTTGTTTGTTAGAACACGCATTCACACAAAAAAGCAAAAACAAAAACAACAAATATTGCGTCATATTTTGATCACCAAAGTGTGTTTCTTTGTATTTGATTTATTACTGAGATAATGAGAATAATGGGGATTCTATATTAGGGTGTTGCTTCAAAAATACAAATTGGTATTAACTACACATAACGAAAGGATTTTATTATTTGAATCTTGAGACTTTTTTTTTTCATAAGCATTTCTAGGAAAGGAAACTATGATTTAGAAAAATCGCTCGATAGACCATACTTTACTTTCATCAGTGTTAATAGTATTTTGTAATTGTAATTGTAATTATAAATGTAAAAGTACAATTGTATTCGAAAAAGGGGGGCGGGGGACGAATGTAAATCTACATGAATATACATTAAATCATTATTTCTCTGTGTGGTATGCATTAGTGTATTGACATGTAAATTCAATACCCTCTAATCTTTGATCCTGTAAACATATACCAGATATTGCCAGATATGCCAGATATTGGTATAATTATTATCAAAACATCTCCAATTGATATCAATAGTGATAGTGTTGATATTATCAGTTCACATGTATTGCTGTATATATTTCTTAGAAAAAAAATTGAAAAATAAATAAAATAAACAAATTATATGACTTTTTATATATAGAATAGTTAATTTGTGCAAAAACAATTGCAGAAGTTTCGGCATGAACTCCCGTGTGAATGTAAAGATAAATTCCCTCCCCCCCCCCCCCCCCACACACACACACGAAAACGGTCAATGGCTCCATTTTCTCTCTTTTTCTTTTCCTCTTTTTTTTTGTCCTCCGTTCGCTTTCTCTGGGGATCAATGGAATGCCGCCCATGAAAAGACTTAGATATAGAGAGGTATGTTTTCTACTACATTTACAATTTGGCGTCATAACATAATGGTCTCTCTCAAGATTTCCCCTTCAAAATGCAGCACTTCAAATCGTTACGAAAAGGTCAAGACGAACCCCCTAACCAATGTGATAACATAATAAATTTCGACGTTCCACTACAAAATCATCGACTTTCACCCCGTCCCCACCCACCCGCCCGCTCCCTTTTCCTCCTTTGTCGTCCCCGCGCCTCACACAGCGACTTCAGGAAGCTATACGTTTTACGTGCAAATGAGGCAGCTAGGCTTTATAGTATGATATAACTAGGCATGGGAAAATAAAGTAGAGGAATAACATGAATCTACTTTCGATGTAGCCAGAAGCTGGCAGGAGAGGATATTGTGTGCGACCAGCGAAAAGGGTCAACATCCCTCAAGTGCGCACTCCAACGCTCACAACAAGTATTTTTCCGCCGGCCCTCCTATGATTTTTCATTTCTATCGTTCTGTCTGTCTATCCTTCGCTCTTTTTTTTTTTCTTACTGTATGTACAACCCTCTTTATATAGACATGCAGCAGAGGTCGGTACATGGAATCTCTATTAACAATATCCTCAGCAGTATCATTCTGTCTATATCTGTCTGCTTGCCTCTTTCTATAATATATATATATATATATGTATATATCTCAATTATATATCTGTATATATATATATATATATATATATATATATATATATATTTATTTATTTATTCCTCCTCCTCTTTCTGCCTTAATCTCTCCTGTATACATCTGATACATAGTGTATGTCGAGACACAGGCAGGAGGCGACAATGGCTTGTAATAATCTTCTTTTGGAATCAAGAACCTATGAATATACAATATGTCGGATGTACTTGCGTAGGCGTGAGTAAAATGTATCAGCGTCGAATTATTATTTCATCAAAATGATCGCCAATACGCAAATTCTTTAAACACACACACACCCACGCACACACACACACACACACACACACACACCACATAGTATACATATATCTATACGCGAATTCCCGTGAATATTTAATCTGCTTTACATTATCGTGCTCAATTCCAGCATTTGTTAGACGTAAACCGCATATGAATCTTCAAATGGGTAGAAAAAAAAAGAAAAAAGATTAAAAAAAAAGGTTTCAAATTAATCAAAAATCATTATCAAGATCTCTGTTAAAACAAAGAAACAACTTTAAGTGTAGGTTTTCTTAAATGGCTACATCTAACACTGCTCTGTATGAGAAAATGAATTTAGACATGGTGAATCCGGTCTCACACAGAAAAGAAAAACTCAGAACAAGACTCTATTTGCCCCATGTAATGAACATCTGTATTTCCGAATTGCATCAGAGACACTGGTAACGTATAGAACAAGACCATGAATATGGCAGATTTTTTTAAATATTTTTTTCTTATTTATTTTCTAAACTTGAAGCGTTCTTGAGCAATGACTTTAACACTTAATACTATTTCTCCTATATCTGTAGCTACCGAAATTATTTGTCATGTTTGTTGGCTCCCCCACCCCCATACAGCCGAGAAATTAGAATAAAGTTGATTGAAAGTTTGATCATTCAGCTGAAAATGCCATTTTTTGATCCTCCTACTTCCAATGACTTCTCTTCCCGTCCTTTATCATCCTCTCTCCCTCTCTCTCTCTCTCTCTCCTTCTCTCTTTCTCTCTCTGCAGCAGCGTCTTATCCCTCTCTATAATCTTCTCCTTTCCTTTAGTATCCAATCTGAATTGTATTCCAAATTCCTCATGTATGCTGGTTTTTAAATACCCCACAAAGAACATAGTATAATAATTACAATATATGTATTTATTTCAATATAGGTATATAATATTGAAAAAGAAAATTGCTGGGTTCCATTGTTGCTGTGCTTTTTTTTTTCTTTAATCATGGTTATGTTTGTTTGCTCTGCGCATTTTAATCGGTTGGTCATGAAAAGCAACATGAAACAAGCATAGCAGCATTCATGATATATAAACGGTACTGTTTCCCATTGGGAGCAGTAATTAAAAAATGTTCGAGTTAGCGCATTTAATGCATAAGTCTAGGCATGCTACATGGTAGGTACACCGTGTATGTTGTAAATCGCAAAACATCCTACCATATAAAAAAAAATCGCAGTTAAGCCTGGAACATAAGTACATATCACTATTTTTTTTTCTCAATAAACAATAACTGTAGACGGTTTATTCTACAAAAAAAATATCTATATATGTTTTATTTTCTTTAATATTATTCACATTTTGTATATTTAACAATACTTAACATTGGTTATACTGATTAACATTTTTACAGTGGTTGTTTCTATCACTAACTCAATTTTAGAACTATATTGAAGCACTGAAGCTGGGTTTTTGTTTCATCTGCAAATGGTAAATAATGCCTTTAACAATGTTTAATGATAAGATTGATGTATCCAATATAGTTTGCCGTTTGTGAAATAAGACATTAAAAGGTGCTATAGGAATTGTACCCTTTCTGTGACGATGGGCAGTGTGCACAACGCTATGAGGTTTTCTAAGCACTCAGAGGACACACACACACACACACACACACACACACACACACACACTCACACACACACACACACACACAATGATGCATAGACCTACACTTCAAATCACTATTTATGCACTATTCACTTTGAGATATCATGCATTCTTTATTACACATAAAAACGCAGCAACAACAATAAAACATGAATCCGCATACATGTCATTGCAAGATGTATAAATGCGAAGAATGTTTGCGCACAGGTCGTACCGAATTGATTGGAAATTCCGCACATCATTTACCCTAAGGAAGATAAATGCATCAATCCAAAAAAGTCTCGTACCCCTAGAGTCAATGATTTATACATCATCCTGTCCGTGTCTTCACTGTTCCTGTAGTCTGTTTGTCTGTTAACGACGTCTCAAATACGAAATCTATGTATAGCTATATTATCACGATCATAGTCATCATCCTTAATGTCATTGTACTTTTGCTCATCAGATACTTTTGTAAAGATTATGCTGTATTGTTACTGGTGGCGCTATATCTGTCGCGACAACAATACTCGCGATTTCCTCTGAGCATACTTATCTATTCTCTCCCTCTCATGCGCCTTTGTATCTGTTTGTGCGTCCCCGTTCCCAACCTCCCTCTCTCCTACCCTCTGCCTCTTTTGCCTTTGCTTTGTCTCCTCGTGATTGTATTGTTGCTTTTTTTCTTTTGCTTAATAGCTTTAAGATGTATTTGATGTTATAATCATGTTTATGAGTGCATGCTACCTCGGAATGTTGAATTTTTGTTGTTGTTGTTGTTGTTTTTTTCAACTTGTCAAAAGCTGTCAAAGAGCACACAGAAATGAAAACGAGACTACATACAGACCAAATGAAATTATTTAAATACAAAAAAGGGGGCATACACAATGACGTTGATTGTGATCTGAGATCTTTCAACATTTATTAGGGGGAAAATGGTTTCAAAATGAAATTTGTTAAATTAGCGGAAAAGAAATGTCAACGGAATATTTTAGAGCACGAAAGAATTAAATGAGAAGCCCCAACTACAACGACAAATGAACAGATCATCCTCTACTTCCGCAACGATCAAAATAGCCTTGATTGGCATTAGATGGCTTGTCTGTTAGCTTGAGTCATTTGTGATCACGGTAAATTTGTGGATTTCCGTGCTACTTTTGGGCTTATAAATATAAGTGTACAAAAGCACAAATAAAACAAAGAGAAAGTTCATTTCAGAGGAAGACAATGATGAAGCTTATAGAAAAGGAGCGATAGAGGGATTAATAGATTATTGTAAATAGAGAAAAAGAGAGATACAGGTGAATGGATCAACATAGATAGAGAACGATAGCGAGCGGGAGAAAGATAAATAGATCATATCGTGAATATAGAAAGAGAAAGAGCTGGGACAGATAGAGAAGAAAGTAATGGAGGGAGAGAGAGATGAGAGAGAGATGGGTAGATGAATAGAGAAAGAGAGGGAGATATGAATGGATCTTGTAGATAAAAAAAAAAGAGAGGGAGATTGATAGATTAATGGATGACAGTGAATAGAGTATGAGAGGGGAGAGAAAGATGGATAGTTATAGTTATAAATGTAGAAATATGTATAAATATAGAAAAAGAGAGATATGAATGGATCTTGTGGAAAAAAAAAAGAGAGGGAGATGAATAGATTAATGGATCATAGTGAATATAGAAAGAGAAAGAGGGAGAGATGGGGGAAGAGATCAAGAGGGGTAGATACATGGATCATTATGAATAGAAAGCGACGAAGAGAGAGAAGGAGAAGGTGAGACCAACATACGAATAGACTGATTTTTTATTTTGATTTTATTGTTCCACATCTCAACATACACTCGGCAGAACATGAGACAAAAACGTTGTAATCAATAAAAAAGACCTTTTTTTTTTTCATTCATGAAATGTGAGGAACCTTCTAAAAGCAAAGCTTGTATAGTGGAGGTCCCTAGATGAGAATGTCCAAGTCTTAAAGATTGTAGTGAATAGTGAAAGAGAAAGGGGAGGTGTAGAGAGAGAGAGAGAGAGAGAGAGATCGTATCAGGGATGCAAATATCCATCTTCATGGATTAATAATTCCACGACTTAAACGCGTTGCTTCTCTACGCTCTACAGGTTTCCGATATATATTCTCTCCCCTTTTTTCCCTCTTATTCCTTTTCTGTATTCTCTCCTTCGAGTGTGGCCTACAAACTCAAGTTGACTTTTTCTTTGAAGATGATGTTCGCAGAAGTTCGCGTATCTATATAAAAAATATCAACAACAACAACAGCTGACTCCAAGACGTTTTATATGTCACGCTCGCGGCCCGCGTAGCGGGGGTATAACGTTACCCCCATTCGGACGTCTTGACTGGGCATCGCCGCCTCTGTTAATTACCCTCCTTAAATACAGGCGACGTGGGGCGAATGGAAAATGGCTGAAATCACTTTCCAGGCCATCGACAATACTAGAGAGAAGATGAGCGGGATATTCGAGTACCCGTCGTTGCCTTACGGAAGTCTGGTAAAGTCACACAATATATATAGGGCCCAATGGTGCAAAATATCAGTCATTCCCTAAGAATCTTACTTTTCAGTCATAATGTTTATTATTTTTCGTCACATCTATTTGCAACGATCTACTAGACGGATGAAAAAACTGATCACAAGAATAAAAGGAAGAAAACAGAAAGACAATAATATTATGCACAAGATTAGATGTAGTAGATACGCACAGTCACGGTATATCCACTCAAACACCGCAGCATCATAGGCCTACATACTTTAAAAACAACAAACGAACAAACAAACAAATCAAAACAAACATTGGAAAACAAACAAACATGCACAAACACTCACACAAAAGAAAAAAACAGAGAAAAAAAAATTTCTGAACCTTATGACATTTATGAGAAGTCAACGCTCAGATTGGAGGGATATGATGTCCAGGCGAAGCGATAGGCCGAAATGTTTTCCCCGTTGCTGATGGGTTACTGTGTCTATAATCATATTGAAGAGAAGACGAGATCCTTCTTCATCTTCTCGCACAGAAAGAGGTCGAGAAGACGAACTCTTACAACAACTCACCCTCTCAACTTCTCGGATCCGACAAGTTGACATATCGAGATCCCATAAAATGCATCTCGCCCTCTCCTCTCCTCGGACTAGGAAAAAAGGGTTTAGAAGGCGCGGGATTACCTCGTCTTCTTTGTGGCAGTTAAAAGCTTTCCGTATGTTTGAGCTTCCACACAGGCAACTAATAAAAGAACTATAAAACAACAACACAATGTGCTCCTAAATAAAAAGATAATCGTATCACACATCCAAATACAGGTGGTTGAATATTGACGTCAGAGATAATCTTCTTCCAAGGTAAACAACACGCAAGCTGAGATTTTTTTCTTTCTTGTTATTTCCAACAAGATAATCATATCCAGACGAGAATTATTTTCCACATCCGATAATCTCCTTTGTGGTCATTGTTTTGCAAACAGCTTATCATTTTGTTCTTAATTCCCGCCACATAAGAATGTCTTTCGCCGCATAATTTTAAATTTCTAACTATACACTAGGTTTCAGTGTGTGTCTGTGTGTGCGGGCGCGAAAGTGTGATTATTACATGTAGAAATGCTGCAAACATTGAAATGTTATATATCTATTTATTCACATGCATACACTGCCCTTTGATATCCCACACATCAGACCTTAATCAAGAGAAAAGCAAGACCAGATGTATGGAGGACAAATACAATGAAATATTTAGAGACATGTAAAACAAAACAAAAAATAACAAAAATAACAAAAATCGGCGTGCGAAATCAAGGGCTGTGAAAACACGGTAATGATTTACTGTAAGACAATCTGAAATTGTTTTGAAGTTACTATGTTTGTTTGGGTGGGTTTTTTGTGTGTGTGTGTCCTCTAACTTTCCTTCTTTGTCGGCACCGCGTTGAGATACACACACAAAAAAAAAGTTTCTCAATTCATCATCGAGGATCGTCAGACACAATTCAAATCTGTCTATCTGTCTATCACTAGAGCCGTGAAATCAGTCGAACGGAGAAGTATTAAAGGAAACCAAAATCCAAAGAGCAATGTGGATTGAGTGAAAGCATCATCATCAGTAGAACACATCAGTAAAAGTTTGAGGAACATCGGACAATCGATGATTTTTTTTTTTTTAATTTTGGTGTTGGAACCGCTGGATGAGGAGGGTACTAGTGGTTATTACGTCGTGAAAGCAGGGGGAATAATTGCTATCCTTAACATATTATGTCAGTATCAAGTTGATGGAATGTGCAGTTTTCATGAAAAACCAACACGCACAAAACACAATCAAAATCATACACAAAAGAACAAAAAAAAAAGTTTTCACACACCGTTTCCTTGAAAGTCAAAGTACAGAGACAAAAAACTGCACGCAAAAAAAAAAAACACCTTAAAAAAACACCTTATAATAGTAATAGTAATAATAATATTAATAACAATAATAATAATAATAACAATAACAATAGAATAATGATAATAATAATCATAGTAATATTGATAATCATCATCATCATCATAATAATAATACGTCATGAAGAACATGATGCTGTACAACAGATATCGCAGGGGGAGGGGGAGGGGGGGAGGGGGGGGGGGGCGGACAGAGAAAAAGAAAAACGCATGGAAGACCTGAATAAAGATGTTGTATATTGGTTTGAGGGGGGGGGGAAGGGACAAAGCAAAGATTCGTCAATTAATAGATAGATAGATAGATTGAATGATAGATACACAATAATGATAGATGGAGATAGATAGATAGATAGATAGATAGATAGATAGATAGATAGATAGATAGATAGATAGATAGATAGATAGATAGATGGATGGATGGATGGATAGAGAGAGACAGAGAGACAGAGACAGCATAAGGGAAGTCAAAGGCTGTTTTAATGTTGATATTTTTTTTCACTGGATGCCACCCTTACAAAGAAAAACAAGGAAAAGATATTAATTATTATTATAGACAGTTTACAAAAGATGCGTTGCTGAAATGAAAGTGAAACCAGAATAATTATCATTTGTGTTGCTATACATAAATTGCATTCCGTTTTCATATTGTCATGATGAGTACAATCCGCAAACGCGCAGCAAGAGTGATCGCACCAAAAACTATAGTGCAATACCGTGCTATTTCAAAGACTGTCCTTCTTTAACAATTACAATAGCATGACTAGCGAGTCCTTTCATTAAACCACCCTTTCTATCGTATTTATCTTAATGTACTGATAAAACTCTGTGATTACCTGTAATTCTGTTGTTTGTCACAACCTTTTAACATCGCTTATTTCATCAGTTGGCAAATCTCTTTATCAGATACGATTTCGAAAAAAAAAATGGTTGCACGAAATGATAGTGCTGTACATAATGGCCTTGGAAACAAAAGTGATATTAAACAGATAAGAATGCTCTTGACAATACATTCCGCGAATCACGCAGTGTGAATACCGTAATACAATTTGACTTCTGGGAAATATTGAAGGGATTTGCCTTGAGATGTGTGTCAGAATTCGCCACCATTTGTTCATCCTTGCCCTTTAAAAGAAAGATGTAGAAGATGTGAGTGATGAGAGTGATGAATATTATGAATATTCTTCCGACCTTTAATCCAAGGGGGGTACAGTCTCCCACCTGGAGCCCCGCCCCCTGTCCAAGCAACTGCAGCGGATGGGGCTGCAGGGATGTTATCTGTACAGGTTGTATGTTCATAGGGACAAGCATCACCCACCCCCCCCCCCCCACACACACACACACACACTCGCCTCTCTCCATCCCAACCCCTACCCCTAACCCTATCCAACTCCTATCCCCTCACCCTCTACACCCGCCCCTTAAGTCAGTGAACTCCAACCGGACCCGCTCCAGATTATGATCGCGGCTCAAAAGTAAATCAGTAACGGATTTGTTGCCATGGCAGCGACTGAATAATATGCATAACGTGGGGGAGTCGCGGATAATCCGCTACATTGAGTAAAGCTCGCTGTCACGTGTAGCTCTCCTTTGACAAATAACCAGATTGAAAATGAAATGGCGGTCGGAATGACGATGTGCGAGGTATGCAGGACTCAAACTTCAAATTGATAAACGTAGGCATATGGTTGATTGTTTTTCGATTTTCCTGATGGAACGGGCAAAATAATGCGGTAGAGAGTCTCAAATAGAAAGACATTACGGGTGTCAAAGCGGTAGTCTGTTTGTCAGTGGAAATCTGTAGCCATACGTCGCTGGTAGTGTTTTTTTTTTCTCCAGCTGGAACGTGCGAAATATGAAATGTTCAAATTGATGAAATTCTTGCGTCGAGCTATGCCATTATTTATTGCAACTAAATGATAAACTGCCCTGTATCGACGTAAATAATCACTGAATAGATTAGTGTTTTTGTAGTAGCCATGACAAAAGAAATATTGGGCGTACATACTCGAGGAGGATTCGATTCAGATTAGAATTACTTGCAATAAGAAGATCTCGACGAAAACATTTCATCAATTTGAATAATTACAGAGTGCCACGCTACCTGCTTTGTTTGGCGGAAGCTCAAGCTCGACGGTCTGTAGGAGGTAGTAGGTTCGAATCCTGCTCCAGTACGTATGCCATGATTTCCTATGTCATGGCTACGAACGCTGATCAATTCAGTGCTTATTTAATACGTCGATGCAGGGCAATTTGTCAATCAATTGCATGTACAGTGCTGTATCAAACATGAAGAGAAGATATTAATTCATTCTTCATGAAGCAGGATTCATATATTGCACGAGTACACGGAAAAGGTTTGTTTACTTCCCTTGCTGATGAACTTGTTAAGTCCGAGCTTTTTCGTATTTTTTGTGACTAAAGAATATATAAGGTATGAGGTATAAGGTATATAAGGTAAGCTATTCTTACTGTTCTTTTTCAAGCTATCTTTTTATCAAGTTTCTTTATCTGTCTCTCCTCTCTCTTTTCTCTGATGGGCGATGTTTTCTGATTTGTAAGCCGACTATTATATGAAAAATGAAAACAACAACAACAAAATATCAAACACGATATAGCTTCTGCACAGCGAGAGATGCAATTAAGTTTATAGCGCGTCTAGCATGAAGGCTCTTTTTGGACAAGTCTTCGGATTTTAACTCAAAGACAACGGCTGCTGTGAATCATAACTAACAAACGTCTGGCACGTCTGTTGACGAGACTACACAAAATATTTTTTTCTGTCCGAACAAAAGAATAAGAAGAAGAAATGCAAATGCTTCTCGCAGCAGTCTACAACGGATGACATGAACTATGGACGCATGATTTTGTTCGGGGCGGGCCAGGAATAGAAACACCTTTAGACATCGGAGCTATATACTGTAATAATACGGCAGCAATTCTGTCTCATTCAATCCGTCTGATCACTTGCAGATCTGAATCCGATGTGAAGTATATAGCGGGGCGTCGAGAAAAGACAACGTGTTTATTTAGGGAAGGGACTAAGGATATCCAGAGAGGAAAGGGAGAGGGAGAGGGGACGAGGGGGGATTTATGATTCACATATTCATCGAGTGTGCAACGGAAAAGAAAGAAGCAAACAAAACACAAAAGCAAGCACAAAAATGAACTCAGTAACATAACAGATAAAAAACGGCATTGTCCCCCTCTTCTCTCTCTCTCTCTAATATATATATATATATATATATATATATATATATATATATATATATATATATATATATATATATATTTCAAGTTATCTCTCTTTGTCTTTCTAGGTCTCAAATTACAAAGGAAGGAGTTAACTATAAAGAAAGAGAAGACGAGCAAATAAATAAATAAATAAATAAATAATGATAGCTAGAAAGGAACTAACAAAGACAAATAAAACGGTGCCAGGAGAGCACTCGAATGTTGGTAAATATTATAGCAACAGCTTTTTCTAAGTAGAATGAAGCCCAACTGCTTGAACGGTCTGAAGGGGGGGGGGGGGGTGAAAGATGATATATGATAATAGACTTGAGTGTCCATTACCGGCACGTCAGACAAATAATTTTAGCCACAAGCAAACAGTTCTGCCGCTGGACGGCACTCAAAATATTCATAAGACTTGATAATTAAATGAGTTTGGACAAATGATTACCTATTCTTGGAATTCACCCTTCATAATCAGTCTCAATACATTCAACGTTGTTTAATGACTTGGCATACGAACAGCTATGTAGGAAAATGACATTCCAACACATAGCTTTTAAAACGTTTGATATCAAATATCATTGTCTAAATAGTTACCATCATCATTATCATTTATCATTATAATCATTTTGCCATTATCGAAATCATACTCATTAGCATTGCTCTAAATTTTCCGTTTTTGTTGATAGAATTCAACTTGTAATAAATCTAATTCCTTTTTTTTGTTTCTGTTATATGATTCTGTACATTACTTTTGCTTTTTGCTTTGTTTGCCACATTATGCATAAAATGAAGTATCTTTGATTTCTTTCTATCTACACGGACTCTCAAAAGCTAAACTAATCCACACTAAGCTAAACTTAACTAAATTAAACCAAATAAAACTAAACTGAACTAAAGTAAGCTAAGCTAAACCAAACCAAACTAAACTAAACTAAACCAAATTAACCTAAACTCAACTCAACTCAACTCATGTCAACTAATTGAAAGAAAAAACAGACACAAAAGAAGATGAGTAATTATATAATACATCAATATGATCAATTTCATGCTTTTGGAAGTTGGAGTCACTGTGTTTCAAATTAGACGACATCGAACGGAAAGAAAGACTATAGTGCATTTGCACGGCGATTGTATGTTCCCCTTTTGAACTCTACTTTGTTGTTGTTGTTGTTGTTGTTGTTTCTTGTGGATTTCTTCATCGTCTTTACTTCGCGTTACCTGTAACGATGAGTTCGTCCTTGCCAGGTGCCGAAATGGATCGGATCGTGCTTAATTCGGATAGAATTCAAACAGCTGCACTTTCCCGCTGTAGCCTTGCAAAGCGCGAATAAGCATTAATGAGAGCGTGTTCAGAGACAAGACTGTTTGCTTGTTTGTTCGGTTTTTTATTTTGATGCCATTTTGCTTATAATTAATCGCTGCGTTCCGATTTTAGGCCCATCGTTGTGTGTAATACTCCCACCAGTTAATAGCTGTTACGAAATCGTCTAAAAGGATATGATTGTGTGCTTAATGGTTACTTTACGATCCGAAATGAACGTAAGCAACCCCTGGCATTAATCTTTCAATTCAATTGTCTATTGCTGTTATTTGATATCAGGTACTTTCATCATTGTCTCTTATTTCCTTATGACAACTTCATCGTTATAATCACTATCATGATGACAAGTTATAGCAGTTGTGGTCGTATCTTGTTACGATCATTATTCACATCAAATTCGTCATGGTCATCTGCATTCTCACTTGCTCACGTGAGTTGAATAAACTACGGGGGAATCCCCGGGGGGCAATCCGGGTAACTCCCTTTTGATGTCTCTCGATACGCAATAATTTTATTATGGAAAGAGACGCGCATGCACTTCACAAAATAACTTCCCCCGGTAAAGCCTAAGCACAACACTTCCCCCGCTGCTACCCGCGTCTCTCTCAGCGCGAAAGTCCCCGCGGGAAGTGGCGGGTACCTGAAACGAGGGAGGAATAACACAGCAACAGCAGGGGAGAGAGAGAGAGAAAAAAAAAAAGATGCGACAGCAGCAACAAGAGAATCCTTTACGAGGATAAAAGAAGCAGAAGAAGGGGAAAAAATGATAGGAGATGCATGGTTATCGATTTCGTTCTCGCCCGCTTGCTCCCGTGAAAGATTGGATGAATAATTGAGGAGTCTGTTCAGCTGAGGAGTCGGCGGGCAAGCCGCTTGGTGACACCGTTCGGTTGAAGAGAAAGAGAGAAAAAAGAGAGAAGAAAAAATATGCGGACGTATCATGCATGTCCGATTTTATTTAAAACCGCATTGGTGCGACTGATCAAGGTCGCAATGTCGTAGTGACAGTAAGGAGATAGAAAGGGGGGGGGGGGAGGTGAGGGGAGCAGACAGGTAGAGATTAAAAAAAAAGGTGAGAGAGGGAAGAGGGAGATGCAATATGAAATTACTTTCGCGGAGCAATGATCATCATCATGTCTTTTACAAGAAAACAATATGGCAATTGGGATTTTTTTTTTTCGGTCTTTTTTTAAATCAGTATTATTCCCGCTCCTTTTAATTTCATGGGAGCGGAAGTGTGGCCTTGTTACCGGGGGAGGAAGGCAGCGTGCATTGGAAAGCGCGCGTCCAATTAGGCGCATGACAGGATTCTACCTAAACGGGACCTGGATAACATTGGAAGTAATTCCAGCCAGCCATCCACACGGGCGAACGAACTGTTCATTGCATAAGTAGATAAACAGATAAATAAGTAAAAAGATAAATAGATAAATAAATAGATAAATAAATAAAAAAAAAATAAATAAATAAATAGACAAATAGATAGATAGACAAATAAATAAATAGATAATTAATAAAGTATTATATATATATATATATATATATATATATATATATATATATATATATATTTATTTATTACATAGACATATGAATGTCCATCTTCATCTGTGGAGAAACACCAATCAAATCGGAGAAGCTTTCAGTCTGCGGTCCCTATGTTACTATGTTTGTTTAGGTGGGGTTTTTTTTGTGTGTGTGTCCTCTAACTTTCCTTCTTTGTCGGCACCGCGTTGAGATACACACACACAAAAAAAAGTTTCTCAATTCATCATCGAGGATCGTCAGACACAATTCAAATCGTGCGCCATCTGTCTATCACTAGAGCCGTGAAATCAGTCGAACGGAGAAGTAAAAGGAAACCAAAATCCAAAGAGCAATGTGGATTGAGTGAAAGCATCATCATCAGTAACACATCAGTACAAGTTTGAGGAACATCGGACAATCGATGAATTTTTTTTTTTTTATTTTGGTGTTGGAACCGCTGGATGAGGAGGGTACTAGTGGTTATTACGTCGTGAAAGCAGGGGGAATAATTGCTATCCTTAACATATTATGTTAGTATCAAGTTGATGGAATGTGCAGTTTTCATGAAAAACCAACACGCACAAAACACAATCAAAATCATACACAAAAGAACAAAAAAATGTTTTCACACACCGTTTCCTTGAAAGTCAAACGTACAGAGACAAAAAACTGCACGCAAAAAAAAGCCTTAAAAACACCTTATAATAGTAATAGTAATAATAATACTAATAACAACAACAACAATAATAATAATAATAATAATAATAATAATAATAATAATAATAATAATAATAATAATAATAACAACAACAATAACAATAGAATAATGATAATAATAATCATAGTAATATTGATAATCATCATCATCATCATCATAATAATACGTCATGAAGAACATGATGCTGTACAGCAGAAATCGCAGGGGGGGGGGGGGCGGACACAGAAAAACAAAAACGCATGGAAGACCTGAATAAAGATGTTGTATATTGGTTTGAGGGGGGGGGGGAAAGGACAAAGCAAAGATTCGTCAATTAATAAATAAATAAATAAATAAATAAATAGACAAATAGATAAATAAATAAATAAATAAATAGATAATTAATAAAGTATTATATATATATATATATATATATATATATATATATATATATATATATTTATTACATAGACATATGAATGTCCATCTTCATCTGTGGAGAAACACCAATCAAATCGGAGAAGCTTTCAGTCTGCGGTCCCTATAACCTTCGACAAAGTTGGGCAAAGTGCCTATATTCAAGATGACAATTCCTTATCGTAAAGATAGGAAAATCTTTATTTTGATTGTAACTGATTTACAATGTGGGCGAATTTGTAAATATAAATTCTATTTTGTAGATGTGTGTGTGTGTGTGTGTGTGTGTGTGCATGCGTGTGTTTGTACGCTAAGTACGAGTTACTCGCGAGTAATAATTCAACAGAACTAACCTTCGAATAATCTAATTAACATATCGGACCATAATTTCATAGTTGTCATACATTTTCTTTCCAACTTTCGACATTATTGGAAGCGCAAAGTTGAATTCTGCGATCCTTCAAGGATAGAGCTACGCATAGCTCCTCCACGGATGGATCACCATCATTCATACGTCACCGGCTGATGCTAACTATGGGAATAATTGACCTTGATTCTGCCCACTTGAAGATGAATCGCTGTATATAGCGCTATACATCAAAGCGGCGACAAGAACCCCCCAAACTCCTGATCCCCTCCCCCCCCCCCCACCGATCTTACAGCGCTTCGCTCCTTATTGCAATATAATGCCTTCTGCACACTTAACACATACTTAACACCCCGCTCGCCCTTCTTGTAACAGACAGACAGACAGACAGACAGACAGACAAAAGTAGAGAAAGGGAGAAAGAGAGAAAGTTAAATAGTATTGACTCCTGGAGGCATCGAAGGTTGAGGACTTCGTATAGACTGAGGCCGCCAGTACTGAGTATTGGGGCTACGGATTGGAGAAGGGGCGAAAGAATGGGGTGCACTCCAGTATAAGGGGAGAGGGTGCAAAAGTCTTCCATCTCAGGTTTTGACCTTCCTCTATCATCCCTTTCGGCGTCACAAACTCTATCCTACCCCCTCCCCTTCCCAACATGAAACCACCAGAACGTCTGCTATTTAACTTTAATTACTGTAATATACAAGAACTAGTACATGTTAATGATGATTATGGCGGTTTCTGCTAAGAGGGAAAACACTCTGTCCCATGGATAGGAAATAAAATGAAGTGACATGAAAGTTAAGGCTCAGACGCCTCAAAAATCCCACTTTAACTCCTCGCAAAAGGTAAAAGGTGGTCACGCAGTGAAATTGTCTGCCCAACATACACACAAGAAAACGGTTGAGAAATGCCAACCAGCTATAAGCCCCTGGTCGTGACTGGCAATAATTATAGTCAACCCTTACGCACCAAGTCAACCAGATTCGTTCTGGTACACTATAACAAAGACTACCGCTAACGCTAACTAACGCTATTAATACTATTAAAATTAATGTTGGTAACAATGATAATGATAATGATGAAGATAATGGTGATGATGATGAAGACAATGGTGATGATGATGATGATGATGATGATGAGGAGGATGAGGATGAGAATGATCAGGATGAGGCTGATGATGATGATGATAATGATGATTAGGAGGAGGAGGATAATGATGATAATTAGGATGAGGATAATGATGATGATGATGATGAGGAGGAGGAGGATAATGATGATGATGATGATTAGGATGAGGATGATGAGGATGAGGATGCTGAGGATGAGGATGAGGATAATCCACCACAACTTTCACCACGTGATTACTGCTACCGCCACTAGTGATGATTGTATTAATTACAGAGGTAAGTGAAGAAGATGATGAAGAAGATGATGATGAGGATGATAAGGATGATGAGGATGAGGATGATGATGATGATGATGATGATGATGATGATGATGATGATGATAATGCTGCATGCCACCTCAACTATCACCACGTGATTACTGTTACTGCCACTAGTGATGAGTGCATTAATTACAAAGGTAGGTGAAGAAGATGATGAAGAAGATGACGACGACGACGACGACGACGATGCTGATGTTGATGATGGCGATGATGATGACGATGACGATGAGGAAAAGGAAGAACAGCAGAAGTAGTAGTAAGAGTAGTAGTAGCAAAAGAAAGAGATAATTGGAGAAGAATTAGCCATCCTCATTAAATGCATTCTCAATAATGTAGTTTGGTGCTTATGGCGATGTCTCCTTTGAATTGTATCTATTTTTTTTTTACTTCCTGTATAATTATGATAGAAACAACTGCTCCCATGTACTTGTGCGTGACTTGTGTGTACTCAAATCATTTTAATGCAAAATTGAAAAGTAATCAAGGTAGCAACAATTCAAGAGCTCACTGTGAATAATCCATACCCATAGTGTAATGATCGTGTATATACATTATGGTCTTTATGTTGCAATCAGGACTTGCTCATCGAAGCCTTTTCCCCTCGTCACGTTCGAGGCTGGAAAGATTTACACCAGATGAAGCTTGGCGTGCCATCCACAGCTTTATATTCCATGGGGTTTCTTTTTTTTTTTTTCATCTGCAATCCATCATTCACTGAATAACAATCCATTTTTTAAGGGAATGCATGCATTATAGCGCGGTCGATTTTAATTTTCCCAAAGCGAGGACAGAATGTCTCAATTTCTTGTTTTTGTTTTGCTTTTTTTTTTTTGGGGGGGGGGCGTATGACTGTAATATTCTCTTGACAAATTTCCATTCAAAACGACCACAAATTCGTACACGAAATTCTATTCTCAATCTGCAACCGTTATTAAAAGTGCGATTTCATACTTATTCATGCGGTTATGCATGTGTCTATCCAAATGTCATTGACAGTAATTATGTTTTCATCCAATGACAAGTGTCGCAAGCAAGCACGTTAAGCACATAAAAAGCAGTAATTAAGAAACAAGAAAGACAAGGCTACTTCTCCACTTGTTCTTTTATAGTCTTTAGCATCCATGCCTTTCTTCACTCATATTACGACATGCATGGGGGAGGCTATATAGGGGGATGTGATTATTATTCTGTATTGCGATTTGAGGAGTACTGCGCGGGTGTAACTCTACACGCACTTGACCTTAGATGGTGACAAACGCCGATCCGGCACTTGTGGCGGCGGATGTAGCTGACGAGGCGACCGACGTCGAGAGCGCTGAAGGTTTTTGGATACCGTATACGAGCCTGATAGTAACAAACAAAAAGCAATGTGACTATTTCCTTCCTCAACGTCATCTTCTCTTTCTTCATCTACTATTTTCATCTTTCTTTGAAGATACCGGTTGTAGAGATGTATAGATGAATACTAGCGACAAAATATTGCTGCTCGGTGTACATTTTCTTTTTTTTTATTTGCTTGCTTTTTTTAAGTTTGTTGGTTTGTTTCCATGTACATTGTAAAATATCGTTAATGATTGTCTCTGCATGATCAGCGGATGGAACGTGTCGTAATGGCGCAATTAGCACGTTTCGCTTTAATCACAGCAAACTTTCACAAGCGAGAAAGAGAGTTTAAAAAAATGTCTTGGCTCTAAGTAAACGTTTATAATTTATAGTCAGCAGGTCTTGATCAAAGAAACAAAAACATCGGAGTATTTCATAAAGTGGTATACTGGCACAACTTAAGCTGTTGAAAACTCGTTACGGATTCGAGCCAGAGTTAATGTTCTATATTATTATTAGAATTAAAAAAGTCAGCAGAGTGAACGAAATTTGCTCAGTTATAAATACCGAACGAGCGCTTTTCGAAGGGGCGATGTACGGGGAGGGGGAGAAGCAAGGCTCCGGTTAAAGACCGAATGTGTGCCATTAGAAACGGAGTGAGGCGAGACATTCGTAAACTGAGCCCTAATAAATCAATGCGCGATGGTGCCTATGTTTATGGTGTGAATGTTCATTTATGGCAAACTGCGGAGGGAAGAGAAGGGGGAAAGATGGGAGAAAATGATTGGTAAGTAAATTATTCCTGCATGAGATGGCGGGGCCTCTTCGAAGGTTCAATGCAGGGAGGTGGGAAAGAGACCTTTTCACCATCTTGTACCAATCTACACCATTTTCTTATATTATTTTGAATACATTAGTAGAGAGAGTGGTGGGGTTGTGTGCGTTCTTCACCCTGCATCATCCTCCATTTTTCCGTTTTTATCTTCTTTCTCTTTTTTCTTTTTTTTTTTGGTGTCTTTTCATAAGGGAAGATGATTTTGCGAGTTATGCGCTACGTAATGAGTTGAATATGAGCCGCAAATGGCAACGCACTCTTTGGCGGGTTAGACCGCTAATTACCTCCGTCTTCGTCCCATGCTGCGGTATGTTTATCTACATGCAGATGAAAGACTTCCACACGGATTATCACACACGGGCATGGAATGCCGGCTTGCATGCACTCTTCACGAAACGGCGGCATATTTTCATAGCTTAGGTATAGGACACGTGCCTACACACTTTTTTTTTTTTTTTTTGTCCAAAATCACGAGCATATGGAAGTGTGAAGGTGAATTACTTGTCGCTTTTGCAATCTATAAGACCAATTGATAACTAAAAAAAAAAAAGGTAAATAAATCGTTATGTTTTAACACTGGGATTGCCCTCTCCCTGTTTCTCTTTGTCTTGTGTATATTCTTTGCTGTCCACCTCTCTGTCTGTCTGTCTGTACGCCTGCCCCTGCTCCCTCTTTCTCTCTTTTTTTCAACCATGATGTCGAGTTTGAGCAGTAGTGATGGTTTTACACAGCAGCGGTCGTACGACACTATACCAGCATGTGCCGTTGATGGCGTCTGTCAACTTTTTTTTTTCCGACCTGTGTGGAAGAATCAATGTCACTTGGAGACCTTCCCCATCGCTGATATCCACGTTGTGTGCCACTAGCACATTAAATTTCTAACTTAAACATGTTTTTAAAATATCATATTTTCATTAGGGTTATCAGAGCCCCTCTTCCAACTTATGTTATCACTGTGTTCACAAATTGGTTCTCATGCATGGCCATCATTTCCGTAGAAAAGGAACTTAGACTAAAATTACATTGATTATTGACTTGTTGGCTCACGATGACAGGGCTGGCGTTTTCGAAAAAAAAACAATCGTAAAAATAAACCACTCAGTCCTTGTAGCATGATATTATTAGTTCAGTCT
Source organism: Diadema setosum (assembly GCA_033980235.1). Taxonomy (NCBI): domain Eukaryota; kingdom Metazoa; phylum Echinodermata; class Echinoidea; order Diadematoida; family Diadematidae; genus Diadema; species Diadema setosum. The sequence goes on along the minus strand of CM067075.1, from coordinate 26,811,589 downwards.
TACATCACAATTAATTTCACAGTTTTAATAACTAAAGCATTTTTTTTTTTTAGAAAAGCCGTTACACACGCAATACGTGTATTGTTATCTAGATTTTGACAACTTCAGAAACACAAAACCTCAGTATCTGCCATCACAAGAGGGGCTTAAAGGCACTGTACAGTACTGGTTGAGGTAGGGATTCATGTTTTGAACATTCCTAAGTGAGATACTGAAAAGCCTCTTATGATATATGAAAGAGCATGTAATTTTAAGAAGGGTTCAACGTTTATTTGATGAAAATTGGTTTTCAAATGGCTGAGATATCTCAAAAAGTGCAAATAATAAAAGGCGACATGCCCCAACTTTATTAGTATCTCTTTGTTTCACCTTGTTTTTGGATATCTCAGCCATTTCAAAACCGATTTTCATTGAATAAACTTTTGATACCCCTTAGAACTGCATGCTCTTTGACATCTCATAGAGTGGTTTCTGAATATCTCACAAAATGTTAAAAGCTAAATCTTCACCTCGACCAGAACTGTACACATCCTTTAAATATCACTTTAGATGGGGAAATAATGAACAATGATGATAGAAGTGACAGTGCTTAGCACTTCCGTGAATACTGTCTGTAATAATATTCAGGTAAAACATGCCATCGCAAAGTAGTGTAGCCATCAAATGCATTGCTGAATAAAAATGGCTGACCACTTAGAAGGGGAACATGTAAAAAGGTATAAGTAATCAAACGAGACTAAAACCACCATGTGACCAACTAATATCCAACCTACAGTTCCGTGCAAATTAAACCCGGGCTACGTCACCTCCACTCTCTGATCTCGCTCATCGTCACTGGCACGATTAGGGAGCGCGACAATGTCCTTGCTCATTAATTAGTAAATGGCGGATTCGAAAATTGGATTTCTAACATCACAGAGTGGACAACAAAGCAAAAAACTGGTGTTGTGATAATAATTGGTATAAACGAGCAGCAGCTGACCTGAAAAGGACCATCAACCTTGGGGACAAAAGCTGGACGAGCCAAAATCGATAATTGCAGCCCTATCGTTCGGCAGAAGATAATCGCACGTGCCGTATCGATCGATACATGTCCACACACGATGTGCTAAAGCTCTCGGATATCGTTCAACTCAACGCAAAAATAGACCTACATTATAGTACGTATAAGTTGTTGACCTGTATCCCTTCTATTGCAATTCCATAACATGTCTTATCGTGTCAGACTCGCAATGAAAACATAACATACCAGATTGACTTCTTATACCCTACGCCGACTTACTATTATGATATTTAAAACACCTTTTTTTGGGGGGGGGGGGGGGGCGGAGAGGATGGCTGCCGGGAGAAGATGCTCATTTCGTTCATTTTTTTTTTCACCTGTCCCTGACTTCCTCCGCCTTTGCTTTGATTTTGATTTATTTATTCACCGTAAATTCATGCAAAAAAAAAAAAGAGTACAGTAAAAGTGTGACAAGCAATATACAACTTATGATTACCAGTAGATTAAAACATAGAATGCATCGAATATTGAAAAGGGAAGAAAGCAAGAGAAAAAAAAAATAAGCAACGAATATGTACGGTAGGATAGCCCATTCAGCTCAGTCTACGAAGACTAATTGGCTGTTCTTCCATTGGGTCCTAACATGAAATTGATATTGATATCAGGATAAAAAGATTCAAACTGTAAAAATATGTATTTCACTGACAAAAGAAAAAAAAGTACATTAGATATTGACTGAGCTACAAAAAAAAATAAACTTATACTATGGAGGGATTATAAAAAATCTGAAACAAATGATGTTAACTTACTAGAAAATGAAGCAGGACTACAAGCAACTTTTAAGTTTGGAGGGAGATTGTTGTATTGCACAGCACCCCTATAACCTTTAAAAGGTTCATATAATAAATTAATTTTCACATGCCACTGAATTATAAGAATGACTCACAACAAATCCATGACTACCGGGATGGGGGTACTATTAGATCTTGAACGCCCCCCCCCCCCCCCCCAAAAAAAAAGAGAGAAAAAGATAAATGAATTAAAACGTTCAGCGACGCCTGTTATAAGCCTACCGAAAGGTCGTACTGCATACGTACCATTCAGCAAAATCAATTAAATGTTGTATTGTCTGTAAGGTTGTATTCATCATCAGCCTTCCAAGATAAATAAGATTTAAATTACATCGGAGATAGAACAATACTGATATAGCGCCTGAAAAGTCATTGCAAAACTTCAAGTGATAAGTCTAATCCTTCTTGACACGGATACATAAGAAGCTTATTTTACTTTCTTTTACTCGTAAAAAAAGAAAAAGTATGATATTTGCATTTGGTTTCTATTCTCGGATCTCAACGCAACAAGTCATTTATTTTTATCCCACTCCTGTCTTACAATATTTGTAAGTCATACTGGTATCTCAAATTTAATTTTGTGTTGTTTTCGGACGAAGACTATCACGTATGCGCATTTTCATTCACATACACACACATTCCCCGTGACATGCACTATCGAGCCATGCTGTATTCTAGCTATAATTATAGTTTGTTCTCTCTCCCTCCCTCACTTTTATTTAATGACGTGGGTTTGGGTTTTTTTTTTCTTTTAATGCTTTGCTTTGGACTCGCTGTCCGTTGACAAGCTTCCGCTTAGAATGGTGGTTTCTTGCAATATTTTTCTTCACGTTCGCACAAGATGAAAATGATGTTACGATATTGCGGGGATCACACCAATTCCTTATTTTAACTAAGTCCCAACACATAATATGGTCAATTAGAATTGCTCCATCATCATTGTTTGTCATAGTTCTATAATCTGCAAGTCAATTCAATGGCTACTCGATCCCCCCCCCCAGTTTTGTTTTGTTTGTTTGTTTGTTTGTTGTTGTTGTTGTTGGTTTTTTTTGCGGGGGGGGGGGGGGTGGGCGGCAAGAGAAAGAGAGAGAGAAAAAAAGAAACATTACATGTTAAACAAATGGATTAAAATGAATTAAAACGTCAGTCATTGTAGGCAATAGCGCAGTGGACGTTCATAATCTCGAGTTCTAATCTCTCGCAGTGATTGAAGGCATACTTTACTATTTGCAGATGAAACAAAAACCCACTGTTAGTTTGTGTTTTTAATAGTTCTAAAATGTGAGTTAGGTATAGAAACAACCACTCTAAAAATTTGAATCCATATAATCGATGTTAAGTATATTGAAATCCACAAAATGTGTACAAAAGTTGTAATAAAAATGTTTCCAGACTAAACAGTCTACAGTAATGGTTTGATGAGAAAAATACTGATATCTCCTCATATCTTAAGCTTTATTGAGAAAGTTTTATATGGTAGGGTGTTTTGTGATACAACAGACCTACACATATGCATCAAATGTGATAACTTGAACATTTTTTTTAATCACTGCTCCCAATGGTGAACAGGACCTTTAACATTCTGTGACAATGTTTGAGGAGAATCTGGGATAACAGTGCGTACACTTTGGAAGGTGCAATTAAATCGCGTTATTTAGTTATTGCTGTAGTAAAAACAGTAGCAGCAGTAGTAGCAGAAGTAGTAGCAACATTATAGTCGCAGCAGCAGTAATAGCAATAATGTCAATGGTGATTTAATACAAAAACTTACTTACGGCAAAGGCCTACAATTGAACATAACTGATAATTATACATACTTAGTACCATAATGCATATGTGTTGTCTTGGTTTTCTTACTCTTAGGGGTCACTGTATTAATTAATTCTCCTCTTTATGTAAATTAACATGCGAACGAAAGCAATCGTTCGTCTCTCTGGCAAGAGACAGCAAACATTATGGCCAGCTCATTCGCCAAGTAAAGGTCATTCGCTCTTGAAATGACCGACACTGCGGAAGCCATTGTTGACACAGATATTGCGTAACAGAGCACTTGAAATGGATCGATATTAAAAGTGTGCTGTTCTTCATTTGGGAGACATGTATTTCACGCATTTTGAGATAAAAGTGAACATTAAATTTCTGCAATATTGGACTCCAATATGGCGTGCAAAAAATGGACTATGGCTGCTGAAAACACTTTGAGTCCAGTAAAAAACATTGGAGAATTAAAGCTACTTTATCATCTCATTACTAAAAGGCTCATTACAACAAGAAGAAAGTCCAGGTTAATATGCATATAAATTTCTTTTATATTACCGATGCATTATCACTTTATTTACGATTATGTCAAGATAGATGAAGAGATAAATTAACGATCAAATACATAAACAAAAGCATGCAAGTGAATTGCATACACTATGATATAGGTATACATGTTTTGTATTATTCCCATTACAATATCGTACTCCTCTGCACAGAGATACTCATTGATCCAACGCGGAAAGTATCTCTAACCTTTTTTTTTTTTTTTTGAATCTATTATTGTGACGGTGTTAACATGTAACGGTGGGATATAAACAGCTTACGACACGATACCCAGTCATGTTGTTATGAAGGTCCCAAGAGCAATTACGGAGCAAGGAGTGTGGATCAAACATCAAACTATAGAATTATCCCCCTTGGTAAAGGACAGCGACTAATCTAGTTCGAATCCAGACTATGCTTTCAGATCTGGACTCCATTTCATAACGAGATGTCATAGGATAGCAACTCTTGCTGGAATGCCAAATTTCATTTCATTTCATTTCATTTATTAGGCTTCTACACAAATCATACAGTGTTGTGTTTACAACATCCGTCAATGAAAATGTGAAGTGACACATAAATCATAAGTTATGAGTTCAGAATATACACAAAATGCCATGGTAACAACAAGAATCCAGCATCCTGATTTGCTGTTGCTGAGGGAAGTTGCTACGCCAGCAGGACCTGCTATCCTGACGTCTTTAATGAAACGGACCAAGAAGTTAACTAATTTTGACTGATGTGTTCCTTTGTCAAATTAGATCCATTTTACTTATTATTCAGGGGATTACTGCTAACAAGCTTCTATGGTGTGCTTTTTGTAATTCCTCTACTGTCGTTTGTATGTTCGTTGTTTTAAGTCCAATATTGTATCTTTATGCCTGATGTGGAAATAAATTCAATTCAAATCAAGTTAATTCAAACTGTGGATTATATCATCTGGCATTGTTTTTCTTGCGTTCTCTTTTAGACAGGTTTGGAAACTTTTCTAGCATAGCGAGTGGAATTCATGCTCATTTCAGTGTTTGTTTACTTTATAATGATAATGATAATAATAACAATAATAATAATAATAATAATAATAATAATAATAATAATAATAATAATAATAATAATAACAATAATAATAATAACAATGATAATAATAGTAATAGCAGTAGTAGTAATAATAATAATACTAATAATAATGTCTTCTTTATCCAGGGTAGCCCCTTCAGTGTTACCGCTGCTCTGCCAGAGTGCCCTGTAATTATTATTACTATCATCACCCATAGCGTTGCCAGGTCCCCATTATAATTATACACCTGGGTCGAGAGGGACGTGGTGGGTATCTTGTGCAAAGACGAAAGCACTGGGCGGGACTCGAACTCGGGACCTCCGATTGGGAGTCGTGAGTCTTGTCCACTATGCCACAGCGCCCCCCCCCCCCCCCCCCAACTTTATCTGTCTTGAGTTCGTTTCCATCTTATTTTTCTCCTTCTTAATTCTCACTTCTCCTCTTGATAATCGTCTTCTTTCGCTCCCTAATCCTTTATTTTTTCTACTTCTTTCTTTTAAATCTGCCTCTCCTTGCAACCGATCACGCCAAACATTCATGAAACCTGTGGGAAGTAACCAAGTCAGTGAAACATCTTATAGAAATCACGCAGGACTGCGTTTACAATACTCTTGTTTACTATTTTCTTCTATTTGCTTGTTTGTTTACTTTTGCCCCACCCACTTTAGCGTCTGCAAAATGTGGTGGCACTCCTTACCGAAGCTACAAAAAAGCTCAAGTGCTATACTTGTTCAATCAGGGTGATGAACATTTTTTATATACCATGCCTGGTGGCTGTCCGGACCATTAGAAGCGGCGCCATTGCTGCCCCCTGCTAGTTTATAACGGGCAAGTGTTTTGGTTGGTCAAGACGGGTAGCACAAAGGAGAAGCCGATTAAGTGTTCGTGTCCTCTGGTTTTCATTAACTCGCTCGTTGTCTGTCCTTTTCAATAAACAAATAGTACAGCCCATGAAGACCAGTGTGGTAGCCGACGAGAGTGAGGGATGGAGAGACAGGGAGAGAAACAGAGAAAGAGAGAGAGAGACGGGGATACAACGAATGAAAGAGATAGAGGTACACCGAGGACATGACTGTGTTTTTCAATAAGATAATGTGGCCACGCAGAGCTACGGATTTTCATGTGATGATCTGTACAATAATAATTTATCTGACATAATAAAAGCGAACGGTGACAGTAAGAAAGGGAGAGACAGACATACTTACAGATAGACAGACAGAGAGACAATGATTTAATACAGAGACATGAGGGACGGGGTGAAAGACCGAACGACAGAAGGTGTTATAATGATAAAAACCTACACGAGATTTAACGCGCAACGGACGAGTGATTGCAATGAATCGCACTCCCGTATATTGACACATTGCTTGACGCAATACCCGGCAAAGAGCCAAGCGAGGTTAAAGCCGAAGAGCTGATCAATACAAGTCATTCAATTTGCAATGTCACTTGCTCCCTGGTGCGGACAGGCTGACCATAACATGGACATTCCGTACTATGTATGTGCTGAGCGTAGGCTGAATGTGAATACCGTACAACATGGTTTTTATCGCGTGCAAAACAAGTGGAGTTAGCGTTAATTCGCGAGTAGACTTGCTACTGATTTACATCTGTGATACGTGGATGGAATTCGAGTCGGAAACGATGGTAGAACTGAAAAAAAAAAGAATTGTTTGTTATCAAATTTGAACCAGAAAGCAGAATACAAAAGAATTACCGAGCTGTGAACATCATTCGTTGAGGAAAGACTGGGGCGTTCCCGAAAGAGTTTAAGAAGTACCATCTATTACAGTTGGTCTATATGGTGATCTATCACTTGGTCTATTCCCACTTCGTCTTATAGCCATTTAGTCTCAACTCACATGGTCTTATCCCGTTTTGCCTACTACCAGTTTGTCTAATGACCATTAGTCCAATTGCCACTTTACTGAATAGCCTCATTACCAGGTGATCTACTTCCACATGGGATCTGTCAATTTCGTCTAATACCCACAGTTTATGAAACAAAATGAAAAAAAAAAATCCAAGGAGTCAAAATTGCAATTAGACATCTGTTCATTAGACAGAACGATAATTAGCCAAACTGGGCATTAGACTAAGTGAGGATTAGAAAAAAAAAAAAAGGGCATTAGACGAAATTGATAGTAGACCAAATGAGTTTAACCGTAATGGTGTTAGACGAACTGAGAAGTAGACCATCTGATATTAGACCAAGTGGCAATAAACAGTCTACAAAATATTATGGTGGCGTTTCCATATGAACTTGGCACAGGATATACCTACATGAATAGTCAAAACAACGGTTTCGTGTTATTGTTAACAGTCTGCGAAAGTTTTCTATGCATTCATCAACACTGCACCAAGATTGCAACTACAACTTTCTTTTCTTGTCTTCTTCTTTTCGATATCTACATTCTTTATTCCTGTAGTTTTGCTTTTGAAATAGCATCTGCTGAAATGACGGTATAAAATTATCCTCTATTCTGAAGCACCCTTTACTACTTACGACAGTAAAGGTATGTTATATTTTTATTTATACTCCGAAGAAATGTTTCTCATTGGCAGTTTCTAATCCACAACGTTAATCTCAGCTGACAAACTCTCAAACTCTTTTTTTTTTCCAGAGACCACAGACTGCATGATGGGGAAAATTCTTACACAAAAGGACGTATGTAACAGTGTCTCTTCTTTTTTTAGACCAGTTGAGAGAGAATAGTATGAGGAAACTAAGAGCTTGATAAACTCTGAGAAAATATCTCACAAAATAATCTTTGTGTTATGTGTTGGTTTTTTTTTTTCTTAAGGGGAGCACTGTCCAGTGTCTCTTTGACAGGGAAACGAAGCATCAAATTGCACTCAAGTTGTCAGTGATTATTTTCAGTATTGATGGGTGTTGAATTACCCCTATATATAGATACAAACTTCCCGTCAACTTTGTATTCCTGTCATTTTAATTTTTTTCCCACAACATCGATGACTCTTGATTTTCTTTGTGTGCTGTGTGTGTGTGTGTGTGTGTGTGTGTATGTGTGTGTGTGTGAGTATGTGTGTGTGTGTGTGTATGTGTGTGTGTGTGTGTGTGTGTGTGTGTGTGTGTGTGTGTGTGTGTGTCTCTTCTCATTTTTAGTTTAGCCTACTTTGATATCATCATTTGCCTTGTCAAATTGGAGTCATGTCTTACAATCAATGTCTGGTTGTATAGCTTTATAAACTGTTTTGTTTGATTTGGTTTATTGTCCTATGATGTGTGCCTTTAGTTCGGTTTTTTTTTTTATGTCTCCATACAAAAAGGAGAGAAAAACTGGCATAATGTTATTGACATACATATGCCCATGCGATTACACTTTCTCAAACAGGATAACCGATGAAACATTGATCGACAATCGTTCGACATAACAACACACTGTTACTTTGTAATGAGTACATTATGATCATAATGTTTTCGATAAAAACAGCGATACAATGTCAAGATATAGACACCTCTAAAGTAACTCTTTTGGTGTTCTTTATAGTGTGTATGTGAGTGAAAATGTGTTTCTCAATGTCATCCCTAATACAGATCAAGGCAACTCCCTCACCGGTATTTAACTTATTAATTAAGTACTAGACCTATATGCACTTGAATTCGGTAGACATGGTAGAGACTTCTGCCTTTTCGCATAGCCCACTGTGTCTCATCAAACACAGAATTCATAACACTAGTTTTCTGACAACGATCATGAAAAGAATACTTGTTTATGTGCATATTCCATCTCATTGTTCTCACTTAGGGGAACTTATGTTAGTATACAGATCATACAATCAGAGGGGATGGCAAAGTAGGCCCTATAAACAATGAGCACTCTATACTCCATAAGCCTATTATTAACAGTCGTTAGTCTCATTGTTATCATTACGGCTAGTTAGTTCGTCCTACCTGACCGAGATCCACTGGCACCACCATAGAAAGTGTGTTCCAAAATGTTAGATGTGCACCACCGTGTTTTCTACTCTTCCTTGCGAAGCCATGGCGTTTTCCAAATATCCGTCCCACATCTGAAAAAAGACGACACCACTCGCCCAGCAGTGCGTTTCGATGGAAAGTACAAGAAAATACACAACACACATACAAATAAACTCAATCAGATCCTCGTCCGTGAAAATACACAAGTGGGTGCGAGTTCTATAATAGAAAAAGCGTCCAGCACTGTCGATGTAAGTCACCTGGTCCGTCGGTACGCGCGGTATATTATTGGTGGCGGGTGCGGGTGTTTATTGGCAAACTGTCCGCGTTCGTCCGCCCGAGACAGAAATAGGGTACATTGACTGAAGTGTCTAGGCAAGCCTACTTACTTGTTCTCCCCACCCCCCACCCCCCCCCCCCCCAAAAAAAAAAATGATTATAATCCCCGGACATTGGCCTCTAATGTGATAATCTCCACAGACGGATTTATCGATATCTCCTCACCGAGCATTGCTGAGTATTAATCGCTCAATACACCGCGAAAAGTCTGATGTATAGGTATACAGCTGAAAAGGGTGTGATATCGACTTCATTTTCCTTTGCAACCTTACTCAAAAGGGATAATCGCATTAGAGATAATAATGATAGGCTAAGTTGGATTACAGCGTATGCGTTCTTCATTATTCTCGCCCGCTTATTTACATGTGTTTATATGACACTATTCACCTCGAATGGTGTATAATAGCCAATGATTATGTCAATCTGATTATCACAGCTGACTGAAAATAATAAAATGTCAGTTAGTATCATTATCAACAATCTCTGATAATTTAACTAAAAGTACCCAAAGCTGATATTAAGCTCGCAGAGCAAGAATATTATTTCGTGGCCAATCTGTCTGTTTGTTGCGAAAAACAACAACAACAATATGATATCAAAATGTGTAGAGTAGATGAAAAAAAAAGTCCAGGAACAAGTGTTAAACATTCAAAAAGCAGCAAATGGAGATAAAACAGTGCCAAATCAAAGTCCTTTATCTGATACTTTTGGAGCTTTTTTTTCGGGGGGGGGGGGAGCAATTATGACGTCACACTTGACGAAAGAAACTATTTGCAAGTACCTTTGTATCTCTTGGACAAAAATGAATGAAAATTTGAGATAATAGGGTCTAAAAAGTTTCAAATCTTGAATCATAATACATGCGCAAACACAGGGGATATATATATATATACATTTTTTTTTGGTAACGTCTCTAGGCAATTTGAATTTTTTTGTTGTTGTTGTTTTCGCCCTGCAAATTGAAAAAATGTGCCCTATTCTTCATTTAACTGTTATAATTTACAAGCATTATGAGCTACATTCATTTATTTTTATTCATTTATTTGTTCATATATGTATTTATTCTATTTATTTGTTTATTTATCTATTTATCTATCTTATATCTATCTATCTATCTATCTATCTCTCTTTCTTTCTATCTATTTGTCCACCTATCTATTCATCTATTTATTAATTTATTTATTATAACTATTCATTCATTCATTTACTTACAAACTTATTTTTTTTTTTATCTATCTGTATGTATATTCATTTATGTATTTTGGTTTCTTTTAAACCAAAACGTCTTTTCAACTGTTTTTTTTTTTTCAGCATTTTCAAATGGAACACAAACGCCTGGGACTGGCTTATGTTCTTCTGTATAAGATTGACTATGATCGATGTCAATTGTCATCCACTGAATTCGATGTTTTGTTTTCGCATATTTTGCAGTAACCTCTGTCGATCGATAGATACTAGGCATCAGAGGGATTAAGATCAGGGGCAAGGAACTTTTACCCTCATTGCTACCAAGGATTATCTATGACAGAAAAAGGAAGCAACACGTAAAATCCTCGAATGGCGCTTGTGTCTTTTCTGTTTAGTTGAAGATAGTATGCAAAAGTTTAAAAAAAAAGATATGAAAAAGAAAGTTAGGTGGTAAGCAGATTGTTGTTTTTCCTTTTTCAACTTTGTCTCTTTGTTCGCGAACTGGATAATTTGCGTATCTTCAGCAGTAATTCTTGCCTGCCTGGAGAATAACCTTATCTTTATCGTGTATAAAATGAATTCTTTCTGGCCGTACATTGTACATTGAGAGGAAAACAGACACACTGGAGACAAATATTAATAAAAAGCAGAGAAGACAAATCACAAAACTTGAATACAAACCAGAACGGTCAAAACTTACAAAACATTCCCCAACAACTTATTGTAAGTTTACAAATGTCGCATTTTATTAAGACAAAAAAGGCATTCAGACAAAATGCCCCAGAATAATGCAAACACAATCAAATGCATTTACATTCTTGCTTCAATGCAGCAGTAAAGAGACGATTCAAAGAAAAACACAAATGCTTTAACACCTATCAAATTGGTTTCGTAACAAGTAACAATGTTTCAGGTAAAAACTACAACAACAACACATCTCAGCTGTATGCATGGTCCTACATAATTACCAACGTCTTTGACGTTGTGTGGTATATGAAACTATGAAAAAGCTATAGGGGTAAAAATACGTTTTAAATGGGCTTCAAAATCACGATAATCTGAGAGTGGGACTGGATTTAGTGTTATATAGACATAGATCATTCAGAGTGGTGTTGACATGTGTTAATGGATTTCTTAATAGTGACGGCATCATTCTCATTTGTTTTGTATGCTGCACTGCTACTTTATGCACAGGAGAACCATCGCACAGTTCAGCTACAGCAAACTTGCTCTATTTTTCATTGGAAGTATGGCGGCGATGTTGAATGGTGCCTTCGGCGTATTTCTCAAAGGATAATACACAATGTTAGCGGCTCAATGTACTTAGAGAATGCCATTAATGATAATCTGACATAATGCTATGAAAACCTGTTCACCACTTGTGCTAGCGAATTTTTTGGCCTCTCTGTGTTGTGAATGTTTAGTTTTTGTTTTTGTTTTTGTTTTCAAGGAGAGGGGTAATTAGGTCATATATACCAAACACTCCCTCGAAGTATATGCACGATCCGAAACCAAATAATGTTATTAATTCTCATTAAAAGTTTGAAAGTAATGCATAGACAAAGTAGCCTCAATGTAATCGCCTTGTCGTTTTGCTTGTTTTTTTTTTATTTCTGTTATTTCTTATAGAGAAACATTTCAGATGTCGACATCATGTCTCTCCGATGAGTTCATATATCGGATCAGACCTACTCTTCAGAATAATGCGTGAATCTTATGTGTAAAATCCTGCTAGATTTGCTGCCATACACCATTACACCTTGATTGAGTGTATTATCCCTTTCTTTTGAGGATTTTCTGTTAAAAGCTATACCAATTTTCAGCTTACAATACAGTGCTTGAGTATGGTTCATTATCATTGATATGAGTGTGGTGTAACAACCATTTCAGTTGGAAGAGCCGATCACCCGCAAATTGGCCATAATCACACAATAGAACGTTAACCCCTTCTCTGCGCCGGTATCGAAGGTTCCGTAGCCGGTTCCATCACCTGTTTCCGAGTTAAGAATCGGGTGTGAGTGTGGCTACTCTGGGGTGGGAGAAAACACAAAGTCGGGTGTGGCCACCCATCGACGAGACGATTTAATCCGACCGGCGATCAAACCGTGCACTGGAGGGTATCAACATATCAATCTCGGGATTATATCATGTAATAAGTACAGAAAGGTTGCTAGGAAACAGAGCATCGATTGGAACAGGTTAAGACCATTATAGTCTTGGCCAGATAATAGTCCCATTATAACCAAGGAGGTACCCCCTCAAATATAACTTTATTAATAGGTAAAGATTCCTGGTCAAAGTAAGTCTCGGGAATGAATCAATACATTCGATTTACCCAAGTCTAAAAACGTCTACAAGTAAACTATTTTCTTGTCATTGCTAGAATTAAAAAGGTAACGAGAAGCGGTTTCTCTATTCTTTTTTTTTTTTTTTTTTTTTTGGGGGGGGGGGAACCGTTCCGATTTCTGTACCTATTACTTCACGACGATTGATATTGATGTATGCACAAATACCCTCTGTATTACACCTAATGTAACTCATCTGTTTTGCCCTGAAAATGCACGCATTCATCTAAAGTCGGTTACCTCCTCTCACCATCAAGAGCTCTTTCTTCCTCTTTGAAGTTGATGATTTGGGCCTTTTCACTGCCTTGGGTTCTCTACTGGACATCTTGGTTCAGTTTTTGTATCCCTCTCTATCTATACCTTTTTCTTTTTCTTCTTCTTCTTTCTTTTTAAACCTGTCTTCTTCTCCTCGTTCTCCTCCTCTGCCTTCTCCTCCTCCATCTCCTCTTCATTTGCCTCCTCCTTCTCCTCTTCTATCTATCTTATTATTCGTCGTCATCTTTTGTCGTCATCTTTTGCTATTACACTTTTTTCTCTTCTTGTTCTTGATCATATTCCTTCATCAGGATCTTTTACTTACCCCCCCCCCCCCATTCCCATCTTCCTTTCAACAAGCTGGACATAGTATGCAAAGCAGTTCCACTCTGTTGAGAGTTCATGCTCCCAATACCGAATGGAACTATAGTCGCGACATAGAACTAGTTAGTGTGACGTTGGTCACTACAGAAAACTAAAATGGTAGATTATTGAAATGACTACTTGCAGTTACTCCAAAGACGAATGACAGCTGAAAGAGGGGTAGAGATGTAAGGAGGTAGCATATAGAACAAAAGAAAAAAGAGGAAGAAGGCGCAGATTAAGAGAGAGGATGAAAGGATGAAGAAAAGAAGAAAAAGAAAAAGGAGGAGGAAGAGGAGATGAGAATAAAAAAGAAGAAGATAGTGGTGATGAAAGAGAAAAAGCTAGATGAAAGACTTGAATAAAGGGAGGAGGAGGAGGAAAAAGAGGAGGAATAAGAAACGGTTCACTAACAAAGAGAGCGACAGAAGGCTTCGTGTCGTAAGCGACAGCAGGTATCATAATGATATAAGGACATTATTCACACATACATCGGAGTCCAACTGTGGCAGACCTATCAATCTTGTTCGGTAGCATTTACGTTTCATGAAGCCGTTTCTATCTTTACACATCATGCGGAATTCGGTCCTGGCCGTTATCGCATTGACCGAGAGATTCTGCGCACATGCCCTCAAAAAGCCGTCCAACTTTTACCCCGGACAAGCCCCCAACTGCCCGTTAATCAGGGCTTGAATCAAGGACCAACGCTAATAATGGATATCCGATTGATTGTTAACGGCAAATCGCCGCACCGCCGCCCTGGGATGTCAACGACCGCAGTGTAACAGATCAAGGGACAATATTTCTCTCGACATCGGGACATTTTTTTGTTCTTTTTTAGAGACCAAAACAGTTTACAAACATCGCATAACAAACCCGTCTGATGATGTCATTGATTTATGGTCAGTTAGCTTTAGGATTCATTTCATTTTTTCCCCTGGCTGGCGCGTTCTCTCGTTTATTTTGTTGTAGTTTTAATGACTACTGACGGCATGAATCATTAAAAGTTTGAAGATAAATTCTATTAAAGGCCGCTCCTCATTGAAAGTATTACTTATAGCCACCCCAGAAAAAAACATGATTCAAATGCATGGATGAAGTGAATGAAAGCATGAGAAAAGGTTTTTGTATGAGAGCTGTTCAATCCATTTAGCTAGATCTTATGATATTTCATGCAAATCATCCATAATCACACTTGTACAAAATCTACAAAATGAAAGCGCAATACAATAAGTCACGATAACTTCAAAATTATTCATCAAATATATTGAAACAAAACTACCTGTATTTCATTTGAGTACTTTTGTGTATATGTTGATGTCAGGATATGACATATTTTGTATTTGTCACGTAATAATTTGTATCATTGTACTACTGTTTATTAGGTAGCTCATGTAAGAAATTGATGTTCTCGCAATGGTTACAAAAGAAGTGCAGCTTTAAAGACAAAAGCTTGCATCAAAATAACCATATAAGGAGATGTTGCGATGCACAATCAAAGTAAAAGAGAGTGATTTGGAATTAAATGTTTTGGGGGTGAGTAAACCCTACATGACGTCAAAATACGAGGAAAGGGTATCCCTGGTAGTATGCCTCATACTATCTGGTATGTGGACGTCATCCACGACGTCAAACACAAGTTTCTAGCTAGGTCAAAACAGGACCACTTCAAAGAATTTTGGTTTCCGTGGACAGGAAGTGATGACGTCAAGCAGAGACTTGACCAATGCAAAATGAGATATTCAGGAAAGTTTTGACAGACAGAAAACGCCAACCAATAAGAAAAGGGGGCAGGACTTCTATGAAAACTTTCTAGGAAGTCACTTGACTTCATTTAATTAATTTTTAGTAATACATGGAGACCTATGGTCCAACAAATGTATAAATATGCAGTGTTTGGGCATGAAATTCAGATGCCACATTATTTGCGGAACACTCAGGACCAGGCTACGTTACTACTTCGAGATTGCGAAGTTAGAGAGTAGCAGAGTGTTATTTGGAATCAGTGTGATTCAGGGATTGTTGCATTTCGGCTTGGACAGCCTGACCGTCCAAAGAGAATCTAGGAGGATTCGAGTGTAAACACCAACGACTGTTGTAAGTACACGATCATTTAATTGAAGTTGTTTATGCCTTGTAAGTTCCTATGTAATTCCCGATATTGCATTGTATGTGTGATGTTTGTATGTCAAACCGAAGTTTAATTGCATTGTTAAAGAAATAGAGAATTAGAACAACGTTTAGATTTTAATGGGCTGATTAATCACCCCTATTCAACAATGAAAGATTATGATCCATGGTGAAACATTATTATGGAAATTATGTGTGGCTAATCAATGTTAATATGATGGAATATATGTTTTGTTGAAGTTATATGAATAGAATCAGGAATAACCAAAACCACAAATTATAAGGGAGGTATTATGTTATTAAATTAACAGGGTGTTTAGGGTTCCAGAGAGAGAGCCACCGTTTAGGGTTCCAGAGAGAGAGCCATCGTTTAGGGTTCCAGCGAGGACCAAGTTTAAGGTTCCAGAGAGGACCAGAAGGAAGGGGAGACGACCCGCTACCTCAGGCAGGGCATCGTCGACAACCTAGAGCAACCAAGCACGGGAGCTTCTAGAATAAACCAACGAGCAGAGCAACCAAGCTCAAGATCAAGTGGAATTGGATTTCTATATTCAAGTTTGTACTATGTTATTATTGTAAACGACCATAATTTGAGACGAGTATAATAAATCTTATTGCTTGTTACATTGTAAGAACACTGTGTGATTGGCTACTTATTTCGAGGCACTGTAGTTGCACAAGTGAAAGAGTTGATTGAGTGAATGGTCTGCTAACAATCTGCTGCATTTAGAGAAAGTCAACCTTTGACTATAGAAAAGATCCCAGTCGCAGGGAGGACTTTCGTTCCCCACATTCAGAGGAAAGTCCCCTGTGACAGTTGATGTGAAATGTTGTTGATTCTGTCATAGTGATATCTTTTGCACAAGTGTAGAAATAAAACAGACTGAAACTGAAGAGAGAAAACGGAACAATGATTAATGTTCCAATCAATTTAAGACAAAGGGAGACGAAAATACAGGAGTCAAAAGCTGCCATCAAATCATGCAGGTGCTTGGTAGTACGATGGCAGACTAAAATTAACAGTGGGGCGCAAGAACATGGGCAACTTGTCATTAATACACTTGTTTTGTAATAACAACAAAGGGACAAGAGTCAGGAGGAACTGATTGTTCTTCAGTATAGTCTCATGGATAAGTTGCAAAATTAGAAGAACTTCCTTTAAAAATTACACGCCGATGCATAACCTCCTCTTCTCGCAGCTATAAAAATGCAGTAATAGATTTATGTGCTCGCGTTCTATAGAAAAGATTGTGCGAGGAATATCGGGAAACTGAAGTGTTAGTGTGGCTCCCGTTTATCAACGGTGCTCGTTAATCATGGATGTGCATTCATCTTGTGGCAGACAGTAAAGCCGAGTGGCTTGGAATTAAACTTAACGTCATGCTCTTGGTCATATGTTCTATATAATCCGCTCCGATCTCATGCAAGTCGATATGATTGTGTATGTCATAACTTGTTCGCAACAATGTTGAGGGATTTGACGACGTTACGAAAGGGGAAACAAACCTACCAATGTAAAAAAAGAAGAAGAAGAAAATAAGTGTTTAAAGCAAGTTCATTGTCTATCTTCTACCGCAAAGATGCTTTGTGTAAGATCAATAAAATCAGAGCAACATAGTATTGACGAAAACTTCCACTATTCTTGTGTTTTTTTGATGAAATCCCAAGGGGTTGATTAATCTTCATTTCGCTACTATACATTGAAATGAATGTTCAGAAATATACCTAAAATAACGAAGAGTTTCACCGACCAGATAAGAGCAAAATAAAGAGAAGAAGTAACGAGAAGTGTGGAAGTTCACTTATACTTAATGAGTGACCATTCCTTTAATCATGTTAATACAAAGCAATTTTAACCTGAAACTTTGAGAGCTTCAAGAATATTGTTAAAAAAAAAAATCCATAACACATGAATACAAACTGTATTGAATACTTTAAATTAGCATTAAATGAGCTGAAGAAACATTGATATACATACCTGATATACAAAAGCGGAAAGAAACAAATTAATGCAATATCCCATACTCCCGTTGTTAACTTCTTTCCAGACTTTTATGAATAGAAAGAAAAAAAAATCTGAAATGTGGTGACTGCTAAAATACAGCAGGCGCTGCACTAAACAATCTGTAAATCTTGATAATTTCCTCCCTCTCCCTCCCTCTCCCCCCCCCCCCATCTCTTTTTACTCTCGATCTCGTAACATTTTGATTGTTGTCATCTTTTGCATTGGTCTATAGGGGTAGTGTTGACATGGTCAAAATGTCACAGACCCTCTACAATATCGCGTCATATCACCCAGAAGAGTTTCTATCGCTTTAACGGCTATGCCGATAGAGGGCGTCGTCACTCGTTCATCCGCATACCACTTCGATTGTTGTAATATTACATCCTCGATTAGCTCACAATCCGTATAGACACAAAGGAGACGAAGCGGTTACATACAAAACACAGCAGTATGTAACGTCCTTGATAAGTTTATTGGTAGGTCCCTTTTTACATCTAGCTGGAATACAAGCAGCGGAAACGATTCTTAAGAATTCAATAACTGTATTTTAGCTCCATGCGCATGCAAAAAATAATATACATGTCATTCTTTTTCTTCTACTTTTTTTTTGGGGGGGGGGGGGTTCATTTCCTATTTACTTGATTTGATTTACTTGTTCTATTGCACCACTCTACAATTCCTTATGTCTAGCAATATCATCAAACATGATACTACACATTCCGCGCGTGCCTTCTGGTTTTCTCTGAAAGATTCGTGATACACACATACACCAATCATTCCAATAATCAAAAATTTTAATACTGAGATTGTTTTCCCTTCCAGTGCCAACATTATCCAATCACCTTAAGCATACAGCATATAAAACAGGCTGCACTAGTACCAATGCATCCAAGGTCTTGTACAAATGTAATAATGATAATAATAAGTCCATTAACATAACAGTGTGATTAAATGAAAGAAGAAGATAAGAAACATTGCATTGAAAACAAGATGTCAAATTACAGTGCTATAGTGGTAATGATATTATAGATTAGACAATACAAAGCACCCACACTGAATAATAATTATGATAACCTTTAGGTGGAGGTGGAAAATATGTATCCATTTATCCGAGCCTATATAGCTGACTACCCCCTCCCCACCAGCCTTCTTGGAACAGTCGGAACTAGATTACTCTAGTCACTGGTGACAATTTTTTTCTTTTTTTTTCCGTGAGGCGAGTCTTGACTGCCAAAGAAGAAATCAGTCTGTATTGATTGGTAATCTTCTACAGATGAGAACGAGCTTAAAAATAGCATTCGCGATTAACGTTGCGTAAAATTTGCCCTACTTATCTTTCTGCCCTTTTTGGAATTTCTCCTCTCTTACTTTCCATTTTCTTTGAAATGGAGTGAATTAGACGTAAAGATGTCAGGTTTGTGGGTTGTCATGGCAATATCTCCGATTTGAAAGTTTAATGCAGATTACGGGTATAAAGTATTCCATTCCACTGAATTTCATTTCTCTTTTAAGCCACGATGGGTGAAGAACACACTAAAGAAATGGAGGGAGAGAGAGAGAGAGAGAGGGGGGGGGGGGGGGGCTGGCATTAAGGGAGAGGGGAAAAAGGGAAAACCGGGTACGAACAAGTGGGTAACGTTCGTTATTCCCGTAAGGTTCGTTAATCCGAAAGTGAAAACAAGGCGAGTACTAACAACACACACAATGTGAAATCGAGGAAACAAAAATGCATATCTGATGAAGAGTCAAAGGATATAAAAATTCAAAATATCCTCATCCCCACCACCCCCCTCCAAAACAAACAAACAAACAAACAAACACAAACACAACAAACACTGATAATAGAAAAGAACAGGGAGGCATAATTACTGCTTGTTAAAGGGATTGTACAGTTTCGGTTGAGATGGGGTTTAAGGTTTCCAACATTAATTTTGACTTTTTTTTATCATAATAAGCAACCTCTAAAGAAATATGACAGAACATTTAGTTCTAAGAGGAATTCAAAGGTTCAAATTTATGAAGTTCTTCCGTCGAGATGTTTTCATTGCAACTGATTGACAAATTGCCCTACATCGACGTTTGAATAACAAAGCAGTAACCGCTGCATGCTATAAGGATTAGAACCAACCCTTGCTGTCGGGCGAAAGCTCGGTGGTCTAGTGGAGATGACGCCTGTCCGGTGATCAGGAGGTCGTGGGTTCGAATCCTGCTCGAGTATGTACGCCCATGATTTTTTATCATGGCTACTACTAAAACACTGATCAATTCAGTGCTTATTTACGTCGATGTAGGGCAATTTGTCAATCAGTTGCAAATTCAAAGGTTATTTGGTGAAAATTAGTTTTAGAATGTCTGAGATATACAAAGCAAAGAAATCCCAATAAAAGGTGAAACCCATTAAATCATTATTTTCTATCTCCAATAGAATTAAGCCAGACAAAGATTGATATTATTATCACTTTGTCCAGCAATATCATACTACTGCCGCTACTACTAGAAGTGCAGTAATAGGAGTAGCAGCAGTATACAGTAGCAGCAGTAAAAGTAGTGGTATCACTAGCGGTTTATCACTTAATTACTAAAGTAATTACTAAATCACCGTCACTAAATAGTGAACCCCTTCCAGCGCAGTTATTACAGAGTGTTCGTCACGAGTCCGACACCCACAAGTCACAGAGCCACGAGTCGCACAGCCCACGAGCTCCACACTAGGTAAATAAGGCCCACGAGTCCGACACTGAGCAAACAAAGCCCTGGAGACCAACACTCATTACATCACGCCACTTTAAAAATGTACGAAGTGCTGGTCTCTTTCTTTCTTTTTTTTTTTTTAGGGAGGGGGGTTGCCTCGCTTCGAGCTCATGGGCTGTGAGATTCGTGGACTGCATGACTCGTGGACTTTCTTTTTTATGTTTTTTTTTTTCCCCCAACATCGAGCTCGTGGCCCGTATGACTGGGGAGGGGAGTTGGGCTCGTGGGGTGACCCCATTTCACCAAACTTTACAATAATTATGCAATGCATGTGTACCTAATACCTGGAATGCATTCAATACTTGGAAAACATTTTGAACCCACTGTTTGTTGCTACTTAATAGGCCAAACCTCGGAGAAATCTGTATGAATTTTTAAGAAGCGTTTCAACTTTGAATACGGCAGTAAACTTGTGTAGTGGATATAGGGATCAGAAGCCACAACTTGTGCTGGTGTTGATGAAATATCATATTGTATACAATCTCTTTTATCTGATGCTGAGTCTCATTTCCGCGCAGTTAATGTGTGCGAGTGTGTATGTGACTCGGTGTAATGTAGACTCTGTGGCCCGTATTCTACTGTAGACCAAGGTTTAAACTCATTTTAGACTCACCTATGGTTTAGCTAGACCCGAGGTTTAATTTTGTATTCTGCTAGCGAGGTTTAGTTAAACCCAAGTCTATTTCGGGTTTAAATTAAACCCGAAATAGTCTTGGGTCAAGCCATCATGGTGCCCTCTATGGAAGAAGAAATTCTCCCTCTCTGAGTACTTTTCTCTTCACAAATCCACTTAAATTTATTATTGGCAGTGTATCTGCCACATGAGCGTGACTTTCTTGGATTTTGAATAGTTTTTACGGGTATTTATGTCAAATAAGGGCATGCTGTATTTTTTGCTTGCGACGACTCGTGAAGCACTGTGATTATACTGTACAGTTTGTGTACGTGTGCGACGCACATCACAGGATACATGGTAAGCGTCTAATAAATAGCGTAGCGCTATCATAATTATTTTTGGCTAGCTAGCTAGCTTTGAATGCTCAGTACCAGCAGATCCATTGCGCCGCGCCGGCCGGCGGCACGGTTGCTGTGTGCGCTGGATGGGACATGGCTTTTTATGTCGATTGAATCGTGAATTCGGAATGGACTGGCAATTGATCAAACCAGGACTTTGAGGTAGGAAATTGAATAAAAGCTTTTCTCTTAAGATTGTCAGTTAATAAAAATAGAAACCATTCTAAAATTTAGAAATAGATCTAGATCTACTATCAACCCTGTCTCGATAGAAGTAACGTTAGATTTTACCTACCGTAGTAACCGTACCACACTAACCTAACTTTTAATAGATCTAACGTTAGTCCTAACGTTACAATAATGTACTCTAGCTATTCGAAGCTACTAACGTTAGTAGGACCCTACTCCTACTAACTAGTCCTAGGCATATCCTAACGTTAGTCCTACGATCGATCTAGGTTCTCGATCTAGGCCCTAACACTAGTTAGAAACTATGCCAAATCGACCTCTAGGCTCTACCCTCTAGTCCTACTTTGAGTTTTTGGTCTATTCTTCAGGTTATTTTCATCGTAAAGCTTATTTAGACTAACGTATTAGTACAGGTAGTACTAGGTAGTAGTATTGCTACCATTTAGATCTCGAGTCTCTTCTAAGTGTACAATTTGCTGCAAGTACTATCCTAGATCTAGGCCCTAGTATGTAGTAGGCCTAGTAGGCGTATCTCGTGTGTACTCGCGTGTGGCCGGCAAGCTAGCTGTATCCAGCCAACCACTCGTTTTGTGCCATTGGCATTGATCCGTCCGTGTGCTGGTACCCTTACCAGTCATCGTTTTAATAGACTCGATTTAAACTCGAAATAAACCTCCTCCAGGGTAGGTTTAATTTAAACCCAATTTAGACCACAGTTGGACTTAGTAGAATACAAATTAAACCTGGGTTTAAACCTGGGTCTAAACTGGTGGTTTAAACTCAGGTTTAAACCCCCAAAACCCACTTTAGACCCAGGCGTGGGTTTAAACTCGAGTCTAAGTTTTTAGCAGAATACGGGCCTGTAGGTGTTGTTGTAGGTGAAGGTGTTTTTAGCTCTTTTCTTTTGTCACTATAATTCAAACTCGAATGTCACGTCCGGTAGCACGTAGGCCCTACTACGTGCGGAATAGGAGTTTTTTCTTCTTCTTCTCTTCAACACAGTCTTGGGATCAGAGCAATGCAGGGACAGCTTGACATAACATTGCTTGCTCACAGGAATGCGCGCGCGCGGGAGACATGTTTTCCTCGTCATATACGATTTCATATTTTTCGACTGTTTTTGCACTTGACACCTGATCCCGTGTCGATGTGCAAATGAGCCGAGAGGCCTTTTATAGTGGAATAGGATAACCGCCCCTTGTCCCCTTGCAAAATAATGGCTGAACGATTCTAGAAGATTCATGATGTGCGTAAATGTGTGAGAGAGAGGGTTGGTTGGGGTGAAGATGAGGTGAAGTGAAAACTTTGAGGCTGGTAAAATGGAAACCCGAGTGGGCGAGAGGTTTAGTTTTCGCGGTAATGACTCCTTGATCTATGCCATCTGTGCAGATTGTGGCAACAACTGTAAGCCATTTCTGCAGATCAAACTTTCCCTACAACGTCTTTTTGACAGCATCTTAAAGACCACCTGCATCATTGTGATATAACTGCATATTGATAGATCTGCGACGCGAAAAAAATGGTGTTCTGAACGGCGTTGAGACACCCGTTTCCATTGTCCAACCCTTGAGGCTGCGTCGTCTTAACGTTTGCGTCGCAGATCTAAAACTCGCTAATGCCACTGACAACGTAGCTGTACGACGATCTATGAATACATGATAAACACTCCTAAAAGCATGAAAAATTTCAGAGAATTATGCAGTTACTGCCAAGATTATTATAAACTAATACGAATGACGATCATGCTGGTATGGTTAAAATAAAATCGTCGTTTTTGTTGAGCATTTATCGCTATTTTCATTTGTTTGTTTGCTCGTTTTTTACTCCATAACTCCATATAATTATGTAAACAGCATGCAGCGACTCAAGTTTAGTATGAACAACCGTGTATCTCAAAGCCGCTTTTTAAGGGGGGGGGGGGCAATGGAAAATGTTGCATTTATGAAAATTAATTTATTCGATTTAGAGAATCGATTATTAATTATTTTAGTCATTTTGTCATTTAGTAATTTAAAACATTTTCTTTCAATCGAAAAAGTTTAGAGAAGTATACTTCTGAGACTTTTTTTTATTGTAAAACTTGTCCCTTTTTGCTGTTTTTTTCTTCTTCTCATAGTATTTTTCAAATCAAACTTTCTATGCTATGCATGAGTCCATCTCATCGCATATCAACGTCTAAAAAGCAAATAAGAATACTAATTCGATTAAAAAAGTATATATTTATTATATATATACATATATATATATATATATATATATATATCCCTAGGCACAGCTAGGTCCTACATTTATATGCGTACAGACATAAACGATTTCATTTTTTTACAAGTTCAATAGTTTTGACCCAGCCGGTAGTCTGGAAGGCCGCGATTGAATGCGAGGCGACGATTGAAAAGGATCAATGAAAAATGGCAGGTGTGTCATCAGACGAGAATATGGCCCCTATAAAGTTGTTCAGTAAGACGCCGGTTCGATATCGAACGCGTCTGGGGGTAACTCAAATTACTCCGTTAGTTGCCAGTAAAAAGGGACCTCGGGCGTCTACCGGGGATTGCTTTCTAAAGGTTTCGGTGGAGATCAAAATGTTTAGCCCGAGCCCGTTGGGAGGAAAGATGGAACAATTAATATCTGTCTGTCTACCCCCTCCCCCCCCCCCCCCTCCTTTCCGACTCGGCATAATCATTCTCGCTCCTTCCCTTCCTCTCTTTCTAGCTATCTTTACTTTATTATCTCTTAATTTTGTTTTCTGATTTTCGGATATCTTAACCTATTTAGAAGCTGTCTATGTCTCTATTGATTGCCTACATTTCTCCCCGGTAATTTTTATGTACCAATTTGTTTGTATAAAAATGTATGTAAATGCCCCATCCCGTTTATACTATCCGCAGTGAAATACATTCTATTCGCATTCTAGTTTGTTCCTTTGAAAAGACATTGCCTGAAGAAACCACTCAGACAAGTGCACCATCTGAGAATAGATTTATATTTTCTCTTTTACAATTTTTTTTCCCAGCCCACGCAAACGCTATTGCATTGAATTCACTGATTTTCTTTTCATAGAACTTGTACTACATCAGTTTTCTACATCTCCACCTGCAACTTAAAATGGAAAATGATAACACCCCCCCCCCCTCACAAAAAAAAAATGATCAAAAGGGAATGAAATCAACCAAACTATACGGACATGGGGCAAAAATGAATTGATAAAGAGTAGGGTTTTTTAGCTTTTATTATCACTATCATCATTTGTATTATTTTTATAATCATTATTATCACTGTTATCAAAATAAGTATTATCATTATCATTGTTATTATTATTTTAATAATGATAATAATAATAATAATAATAATAATAATAATAATAATAATAATATTAAATAATAGAATTACAATCATTAATATTATTATCATCATCATCATTATGATCATTATCATGATAACCACCACCATCACTGTTGCATAATCGGAAATCAATTGGCTGACATGAATTGAAAAACGGAAAACAAATACACAAGGGACAGTAGAATTAAATAATTTTTATACATGAGGATAGCACGCATCCCTTCTAGTTGGATGTTTGCAATGGTGATTTTGTCATGAGAAACAGTGCTTCATTATTCAAATAAGCATGTGAGCCAAAACAATACACGGACATAAACTCACAGAGTGGAAAGGATGTTGATCCTGAGCAAGTATCCTGTCAAATTGAATACAAAATTTGGTACCGCATTTGGGCCAGAGTGCGTTTACAGGGCCGGCCCAAAAGTCGGTGTAAACGGGCTCAAACATTATAAAATGGAGCAAAAGCAGTGTCATAAATGTCTGATAAACATTACGTCATATTGTATTTCTCAAAATGCAGTATTATTTGAAAGACGTAAGCGTTCTTACTATCTAAACAAAGGGAAAAAATGCGATGGATTTGGAAAACTTGTTTGCTCTCTGCGCTATCATCAGGTATGATATTTATACTATATAGTACACAATTCATCCTTGAGATCAACATCGCCGTTTGAACAGGGAGTTGTTACCACCCTGGCATGAACGATGGTGACGCTTGTAAGCCCATGATTACAATTTACATAATACCTGGACGCCAGCTCCATTTGTTGTAATCACAAAAACGGTAACCTGTCTCCCCATTTTGACTTCTGAGAGTTATTTTGGTCCTGACCTGTTTTGCATTGTCCGAGCTTCGGCTTAGAAAACTTGTTTATCGTGACCTCTGGAATTTAGTATCGATTTACTTTTGAAAGAACTAAGTCACGGCCTAGGGCGCTTTTTTAACAAAAGAAAATAGTGATAATAGTAATAACGGGAGGAGGGGTGACGATTATTATCTGTTGCTCCCTTCATGCCCTCCGTTCATTGTACTTTATTATTTGCATAAGTAGAGAAAAGATTTTGTTGAAAAAAAATACTATTACATCTTATATAATCAGTTTTCTAATTTACTCTCTCTCTCTCTCTTTCTTTCTTTCTTCTTAGTCTCCCTATCTGTCCATCTATCTTTCTTTCTCCTGATTGTCTTTCTTTCTGTTTCTTCCTCTCTCACGCGATTTGTCTGTGCCTCTATAATTATGAGAACGTGTCGCTTCGCTGACTTAAATGTTTCCCACCCGTTAAATGGTCCATGTACCGCGTTCGGTCCTGCATTATCGTGTGGTCGAGTGTGCAAAAGTTGCTGCTATATACGCATATCATTATACTTATGTTTCTATGGAGCGGTTATAAAGTATGCGTATGTTGTTATGATAATGACAATTGCGTGAATAAAGTGTCAAATCCAAGGCATCTGATGTAAATGCTTCCATTAAACATTTAAAGATGGGACCCGGATGGTGACTGTCGTGGACGATTGGCGATAAATCTACCACCAACGCTATCATTAATTATGTTCAACTCGAGTTAAGACCCATAGACAAGAACTGCCATTTTGAAACCGAATGATGCGTAAACCCAATACCTTCCCATGCAGTCAATAGCTAACATCTAACAAATGAGTCTGTATTCCTGCATTCCAATCGTGGTGTATGTATAATGGGAAGTACGAGAATCCTGATTAAGGGAGGAAATGACAACGAATGATTAACTACTTTCTGACCGAAAAAAAAGTTGCAAGACATAGGACGAATTAGCTACAAAGAACAATATTCAATGACAAAATCTTAGTCACTGCTAAGCACGTTATCATAGTTGATAATTTTTCCCATCATGTTTTTTTTTTTTATTGTTGCCTCAATTCGACATCTTTTTTCTTGCCACGCGTTTAATCCTGAAACGCTTTCCATATATCAACGCTATCATCTAAGGGTAAGTCGTACGACTTCCACGATATTTGCCTTGTTATTGTGAATTTGTGCATTAGTCAAGGCTATGTGCATAACATTAAAGACATTGTGAAGATTATTTAAACTGACTTCACCTTTGACGACACCACAAAAGCCAAGCGAATCTTAATTCTTCTTAGGTTTGGGTTTTAGGCTCAGTGGGAACCGAAATACAGTTACTGAATCTCTGCCCTACATAATTATTTTCATCAAACACTCCCACAATCTGTGAAAATACGTGGACCGTAGAGGTCAACAAGACATGGGTATCAGGGGACCGTTAAGACATCAAAGAACTTGAAGTCAATGCCAGTTGACTATAGTTAAAGGTGGACGTTATATAATTAATGAAGTTAATGGACCCAGATGAAATGTCTCCTTGACTTTTCTTTAAAAGGGGAAAAAATCTGACTTTACGTTTAGGTCAACTTGTTAATGTATATAGCCCATGTTCGTTTGTTTGTTTTTTCATTTCGTTGTAACGCGATCGATCACTAGAGGGCTTTTTACACTTGTGTTTCTTAACCCCGGACTTTCTCTGACCCAGGACTATCGTTAGTCCCGTACCAATTTTTTCAGCTTTTTTACACTGGCCAATTAGTCCCGTGCTATCTCTTGTCCGGGGCTAAGGAGAAAACTGACCTTTTTACACTCGTATTTCTTAGCCCCGGACTTTCCAAACCACATGAATATTCATGATCACGCTGTGCACTGTAAGCGTACACGCACGCATCGGCAGCACTTGATTACCTCGTTTCTGATTGGTCAGTGGGGGTCGGACTTCGTCTCCGTCGCTTAGCCCCGGATTATTTTTTTGTTCTGTTTACACTCACTTGCTTGGCACCGCAATTGCGGTGCTAACCCTGCTATTTTGCAGGGCCAGATAGTACCGGACTATCGGTGGGGCTAGCCCACTTTGGCAAAAACGAGTGTAAACAGAAAGTGGGCTAAGGATAGTCCCGTACCAACGGTGGGGCTAAGCCCCCCCCCCCCCCCCTTAGCCCCACCCCACTAAGCAAAAATTTACAAGTGTAAAAAGCCCTTAGCAGTGCAACAATGGCAATAGAAAGTGAAAGGAAAATGAGAAAGGGTCATCGTAGGTCTGCACACATTATGTATCCGTCTGCCTCCTGCTAAAGCAATTTCCTAAAGAAAATAGTCGCGGCTTCGTTTATTTCAATTAACTTTCGATTACGGCGAATCGAAATCTTCGCAACTTAAAGGGAAAATCCAAGCTATAGTTTGAAGTCAATCTGAAAAGAAAGAGTACAATATGCCATGGAACAGCTGTGAACATTTGGTGAAAATAATGAAAAGCTAGAGAATTACGAAATTTGTGAAGTTTCGATAATTTTTGCATTTAACATTTCTTGAACAGTTCATATGAATATGTATGAGTGAGCTGATGATGTCATCGCCTCATAACTTTCCGTTGGTCACGTACAAAACAGTGAGGAAAAAAAATCATTTTATTTTGCTATAAAAGTGTTAACATCATGTAAGTGCTGGTTGAATTACTTCTAGATGATCATAAGTGAGAAATATCAGGATTTGAGACTGGAGTATAATTACGTTTTAACAAAAGAAAAAGATATAATTTTACAGTTGAAGTGACGGGATGACATCATCACTTCATTGTTTGTGTATTCATATTGACTGTTCAGGAACTGTTTCGTGAAAAAGAAATAGTAAAAACTTCAGAATTTCATATAACTTCCTCATTTTCCATTCGATTTTGATCAATTCTTCACCGTTGCGCATAAAACATCTTATTCCTTCTTCTCAAACTATAACTTGCAACTGGTACGGAATTTCCCTTTAATGACGATTTGTTTACACGCCTGAGGTCACGTTTTCCGACTTTTCAAAATGACAGTTCTACCTGTCATAATGGAGCTTTCGGGATGATGACTAATTCGGTCACTTGAATTAGTTTCACTTTTGTTTATAACAACACTAACGTATTGACGCCAATAAGAAATAAAAAACTGGCATAACTACATTAAGATATTTTTATCTCCCTCTTCCGCCTTTTTAAGTAGAGTGTACCAGGAAATAACACGGCAATTCACCCAGAAAGAGATAATAAAGTGCCTGGTTGTGCCCATGTATATGTTGGACATAGTACACAAGTGGATCTACCTGAATGTGTGTACCTGTGAACCAAGAATACGACAGAACATGTGCCTACAGAATTCATCCAAAAATTGCGTCCATATTTAATGTACTCAGAATTTGCTCAGAAAAATATACTCACAGAACTTATTTCGCAAATGTTCGCAGAGAATGTAATCGAGCAGAGATTTAAAGAATGTATACAAAAGAGCATGACCAATACAATTGTACTCACAGTATACACCCATACCGTATAGAATTCTCCTAGAGCATTTACGTCTCGAATATTATCAGAGAATGTTCGCAGACAATGCAATAAGAGAGTGCAACAATTCAGGGAATGTACTCAGACTTGAGAATGTACATGAAGAATGACTCCACGGAATATGCATCGAAAGAATTCACATGTATAATACACACGCATCGAACGTATACCCAGAGAATTTACTCAGAGAAGGTAAGCGGAAATTTGAGGACACAACGAGAGTATGAAAGCATGGAATGCACTCAAAGAACGTAATCTTAGAATGTGCCCAGAGAATGTATTCAGAGAATGTATTCAGAGAATACAAATATGATACCCACTGGATGTAATCCACCTGTGATTATGCACGCATTCAGTGTACCCACAGAATGCACTCAGAAAAAAAAAGTAACCAAACACTTGAGAATGTGAAAGCATAGAATGTTCCTCAGAGATTATACTCAGACTAGAGAATGTAAGTAAACAATGAACACAAGGATTGTAACCAGAGAATCCACCTGAAGAATAAACACGCATCCAATATAGGCCCTACCAAGAGAATGCACTCACAGAAGGTAACCAGAAATTTGAGAACGTAATCCGAGTTATATTAATGCACAGAATGTACTCAGAGAATTTACTCTGCGCATGTACTCAAAGAATGCACTCAGAGAAAATTTTGCCCGGATAATGCACGACGGTATATGTCTATCAAACCTATATTCAACGATATTGATGTCATCTTGTCTTTCTTGCAATGATTCAAGTTATGGCTAAATTTTTGTTATCAACTTTGTTTCTTGATTCTTTCTCTCCCCTGTCCTAGTTTTCCTTTCATACTCGAGTGATTGTTAGAAAATTAGAGCGATGTCGAACGAATTCTACCCACGTTTCACACATTAGGGATGGCTGAAAATCACCTAGCGGAGCGAATGGTGAACAATTATGAAACAAACGCCATGTTTCCGTTAGTGTGAAATCACCGATCGTAATATTCTTCCTTTTAAGACAGTTGCAAATGTCTACAGTTTTTTGGATTTTCTAGTTAGGGCATCCACTCGATTTTTACCGCTGTTGATAATGAGATAGCTAGTCACTGTCAATTTGGAGTGACTTGGAGTATGCAGAGTGGAAAGTATATATATTATTACATATCCATTATGAAAGTGCATTTACGTTATATCTAAATATGTATATATAATATATATATATATATATATACATATATATATTTATTTATTTATGTATGTATGTATTTATTTATATAGTTATATATTATAATAAATAATTATGTAATTTGTACATATCATGTAGATGCATATTCAAGACTGTTAATCCGCTTCACAAAGAAGACTGTTCTAAGGTATACGTACAGTAGAACGAGGAAGAACATAATAGGGTGGAAAAGGAAAATGGACAATGCGCTCAGAGCATGAAAAAGAAAGTGACGATTTTACAGAAAAGATATGATGTTTATACGGTATATCGACATGTTTGACATTACTTGAACAAATAATGTGTATATTTCTTGTGAATAATTTGGAGGGGCATTAAATCAAAGACAAGTTAGATTCTCAAGGGATTGTGTGAAAAAAAAGCTGAAAACAATGCTTTAATGTTAGATCATACTAAATTATTCATTCTGATCTTTATTTTCATGCAAATTTGAATCAACTTAAACTTTAACAGAAAAAAAAATTATTTGCATCTGTATTTTTTTCTCTTTCGTCTACTTATTTTTTAGTTATTATTATTATTATTATTATTACTACTACTATTATCATTATTACTGGGGTTTTTTCAGTTGTCATTTCAAAAGAATCGTCTATTCTCGTTGGTATCCAGTTACCTTCTGCCTGGATTTCACAGACTAGGAGGCCTATCAATGTCTGTGTCCACACGTTGACCTAATTCTCATTACAGATACGTTCACTTATTTATTCGCCATTGTTCCTCGATAGCTGAGCGAATGGCCTGTGGAAGGCAGCGTGTTTTGTACTGTTTGGGCTTTGCACTTAGCGTTATTGCCACAGCATGGATAAGCTTGGGGAAAGCTCTCTTCTGTTAGGATACCTTATTACTGTTGTAACGAAGGTCACCTAAACCTGCTCTCGTATTCATCCTTTGAAGAAAAAAGAAAAGAAAAATGGGGAAAATAGACGAGGATTGAAAGGCCTGCTGCTAATCACTCTTGAATGAAGCAGTGTGCACGGCCTTCGTGCTTCCACAATCTCTTTTGCGTGAGTGATGTAACGAGCTATTCAGAGCCTTTGTTCCGCCAGCTCTCCAGCGTATATCCGTAGACAGCGTACGGGGTTCGCACCCCTGTCAATCCGCCGTCTACAATCTATGGTAACAATGCCATCATTTTATTTTCGGCCATGGGGCAATCATACTACAAATTACTTTCGTCGTGTGAAACTGGTGATGTTATTACATTTGACATTGGTGATTTGTATGTGCATGCAATTCAAATGAATCACTGCCACTCCCCGTACGTTGATCTATTTATAGTACATATTTTGATATTATTGATACTAAATCAAGACTGCAAGGGCAAAATAAATGAGAGGCATAAGCGTAACACACACGGACACTCACAGAATACATTCATAAGTTTTACAATAGAGGACAATACCGTTGCCTCTGCATTGTTTGTAGCCGTTGGGCGTGAGACAAAGACAGAAAAAAAAAAGAAGACAGTTTGATCATTTAAATGCAGTACCGGAAAATATTTCTGAGAAACATTTACTTGAAACATTTCCTCCTGGTTTTTCTTTTCAACTTCAAAATTAGACGCACACACACACACACACACACGCACTTAAACAAACAAACAAACAAACACGGATACACTGAGACGTAAGCCCTACACACAAAGTGAGTGTACACAAAACGGACACGTAAAGTGCGCATCCCATTACTTTATTCTGCAGCTAGACTATGGCGTCAGCTCCAAACTACTGTAAGTGAAATTTACATAATCATAATATACATATGAATAAATGACTACATACAGGTAACCAGGGCATGTGAAGTCTACTTGTCCCGTTCTCAACAAGAAAAAACAGGAAAAAGACAAAGAAAAGAAGTCTCATCCAAATGGATTGGTGAGTCGTTCGGTTGAATCGACAGGTGATTGGTGTGAACAAGTTCAGAGTGTGATCAAGTCGGCTGATCAAGACAAGATTAAGTCTCAGTATGAACCATTCACTTCTGTAGGCTATGTGTCATTGGTAGGGTGTGATGAAGCCAGAAAGGTTACCATCCTGCGAGATACTGGTGCATCCCAGTCATTGATTCTTGACAGTGTTCTTCCTTTTGGGAGAACGTCGTCCACAGGCACAAGTGTACTGTTACAAGGAGTAGAAGGAGGTTACGTTGAGGCCCCTCTTCACACAGTCGATTTGCAGTCAGGCCTAGTTTCAGGAAGGGTGAGCCTTGGTGTTAGGAAGTCACTTCCTATGGATGGTGTAGCATTGATATTAGGCAATGATCTTGCAGGAGACAAAGTAACTATCCCAGTGGTCAGTGCAGTCCCTTTGGATAAAGAAGGAAATGAGACAGCTGCATTGGTTCAGGAATTCCCTGAAGTTTTCCCAGCTTGTGTAGTCACACGTTCCATGTCTAGAAAATCAGAGGAGTCTGAAATGAAGGCTAGTCCAGAGGATATCGGTCTAGAAGGGAGTTTCTTCTGTCGGTTGGATGATGTAGAAGTAAGCAAACCCGCAGCATCAAAATCACATCAGATAGGAGATGAGTCTCAGCCTGTAGATGAAACTGATGTTGACAGAAGTGCAGGTGAGAGTGTGAAGCCAATCATGAGTGTGGTAGGAAAAGAGTTGAATCACACAACAGATGATCAATGTGCTGAACTAGAAAGGAAGTGTTCAAGTGTGAAGCTTAAGAACTCGGATGCACTTTGTGATCTTGACAGGAAATTGGGTCATTTGTCCCATGGTGAGAGAGATGATGTGAAACAGATCATTGCAGATTTTCCTGAGTTGTTTTCAGATGTTCCTGGTCGCACAAGTGTGGTGCAACATGATGTGGATGTTGGGGAGACAGATCCCATCAAGCAGCACCCTTATCGTGCTAACCCAGAGAAGATGCAACATTTGAAGAGTGAGGTGGAGTACATGTTAGAACATAACATTGTAGAACCAAGCACTAGTGCATGGAGTTCACCATGTGTATTAGTTCCCAAGCCGGATGGCTCATATCGCTTTTGCACAGATTACAGGAAGGTGAATTCATGTACCAAATCGGACTGCTTCCCTATTCCAAGAGTCGATGACTGCATCGATCGTATTGGAAAAGCGAGCTATGTAAGCAAGTTTGACCTACTGAAAGGGTATTGGCAGATACCTTTAACACAGAGAGCAAAGGAGATTTCTGCGTTTGTAACTTCAAAGGGCCTTTTTCAGTATACCGTGATGCCGTTTGGGATGAAAAACGCCCCGGCTACATTCCAACGCATGATGAATGAGTTGATTTGTGGATTAGATGGCTGTGAGGTATACATCGATGATGTGGTGGTTTACAGCGATTCTTGGGATGACCATGTGAGAACGGTGAGGGAGTTGTTCAAGCGGTTGTCGGCTGCCAGTCTCACAGTTAACCTGGTGAAAAGTGAGTTTGGGCATAGTGAAGTGCAGTTTCTTGGTCACGTCGTTGGTCATGGTCGAGTTCGTCCCGCAGCGGCTAAAGTCCAAGCAGTCCAAGATGTCCCTGTTCCCAAGACGAGGAAGGAGCTGATGAGATTCATCGGCATGGCCGGATACTACCGTCGCTTCTGCCATAACTTCTCGGATGTTGTGGCACCCTTGACTGATCTCCTGCGGAAGAATGTGAAGTTCCAGTGGTCAGCAGCATGCCAGTCTGCCTTCGACCAAGTGAAGGCAATCCTGTCGAGTGGTCCTGTATTGGCAGCGCCGGACTTCAAGAAAGGCTTCAGCCTAGCTGTCGATGCCAGCGATGTCGGAGCAGGCGCCGTGCTGATGCAAGCTGATGACGATGGAGTGGACAGATCGGTCTGCTACTTCTCAAAGAAGTTCAACGCGCACCAGCGGAAGTATTCTACCGTTGAGAAGGAGACCCCAGCGTTAATTCTTTCGCTCAGCCATTTTGATGTCTACGTGGGCAGCACAACTCAACCGATTGTTGTGTGGACTGATCACAACCCACTGACATTCGTCAACAGAATGAGAAACAAAAACCAGGGACTGATGCGATGGAGTTTAATCCTACAGGAGTATAACCTTGACATTAAGCACATTCGCGGAAAGGAAAACATTGTCGCGGACACACTTTCTCGTGCTTGATTGAGACATCTCGATATTTTGTCTTGTTGCCAGATGCAACTTTTGTGCAAATGTATTTTATGTTTGTAACACTTTAAACAGGTGTAATTTGTTTTGCAAGTACACAGGACAGTGTGTGTACATCATGTATATGTACAAGTGGCATGTATGCATCTTGCATACACTATAATTGTGATGCCAACAGCATGAATGGCACTTTGAGTGTGTAAAATAACAACATGGAAGTATCTTCAGACATGTTTGTGTTAATAAGGAAACACAGCAAGTTATAATTGTGCTTGAGTCACTCAACAAAAGAAGACATTATGAAGGCTGTTTTAAGTTATGCTAGCCATCAACAGTTGTCAAGATTGTGAGTTGTTGGTAAATTGATTTCAAACAGGTAGTGTCGCTGTTTGAATAGAGAATGTGGTGTATCAAGTAATGTAGGTACAGTTCAGGTACTTGAAGTTTCATACTTGTGCATGTACAGGTGTTGGTTAAATTTGTTGTGGCATATTAGGCCTATATCCTAAGTTTATTGGATGTTGCCTTTTGGATTTAATTAGCATGTATACTTTATCAGGTACAGAAATGGTATAGTTATACATGTACAAAGCTTTTGCTCGTTAGTATAGCTCAATCATTGCCTTGGCAAAGGTGTTCAGTATTTCAGTGTATCCAACATACCAACAGGCATGTATTTAAGCTGACTGTGTTATACCAGGATGTATACGGGCAGGGATACACTCACTTATTAAGTTTAGGTGTACACACAGGTTATCATCAAGTATATCTCATTCAGGTTCATTTGATGTTTTGTCAGGCAGGTCATACTCTTGGTTTTTGTATGTTGACAGGAAAGTTTTCAGAAGCGTAAGTAGGAGATATGACATTTGTTGATGTTTTAACGTTTCAGTAGATGCTGACACAACGTGTACAGGTATATGTAAGTCACATATCATGGAATATGATGTTTTGGTTGTAGGTAATATGATGTATATGATTACATCAGTTGGATTATATGCAGTTGCTTGTGGAAGAGATGATGTGTTTATGATCTTCGTACACAGGTTAATCATTATGACAGTGTAAAATTGACTTATATGTATGTTCTAATGAGGAAACCATCTGATTTTGGTACAACGTGTATTGTTTGTATGCACGACATGATTGCATAAAGGTTAAGGTGTTGAGAAAGTTAATATTGTAGTATTCAGTGTTGCACAACTACATGCAATTCCAGTATGCTGTAACTCACAAGCAGCAGTAACTCACGAGAATGTAAGATTGGAACATGTTGAATGGTACTAAAGTCGTACATGTTTTATCACCGGTTGTGATGATGATATAGCTACAGCATACTTTGTTTATGTGTTCTTATAATGATGCAACCATGGTAAACTCATGGAGTTATAAGAGTGAATTGGAAGAGGAATGTACAATGCTGTTCCAAAATATTGTGCCAACGTACATAGAGTCCATTTGTGTTAAAACGTTAAATGCACTCTTTTAGGGGGGAAGTGTTATGGATACATGTGCATTGTATTATCATTTCTGGGCACTTTATTGTTCCGCGGAGGAATATGTAAATAAAAGAGTTCGACAAGATGACCGAGATCGACCAAACACCTTGTTTGAGAGTCTGGGTATTTTTGGTGGTTATGATGGTTCGTTAGGCCAAGTTAACCTCCGTAACAATAACTGCTTAGATAAAGATTGCATGCATCTGCGTATGTGTGTTCATGTATTATATTTCGAACTAACGATTCCATTAGCTGAAACCTAACCACGTACGTCATTATTTTAGTAAATTAGTTTCCTTGCTTTTTCCCCCAACTTTGTGCAGTGCATGTTATTCTTTTTTAAATGATAATGGGGGGGGGGGGGGGCGTGGCACAGGAGAAAAGGAGTGAGGGTAAATTATAGTATGCCCCGTACTCTCCCGTGATTGGTATGCATGGGTTTTTCCCGGACAATTTCCATTCAAGCCCAAGCTCCGTGCTAATCAGAGCGCGACGTGATCAGCGGTCGATGCCGCATGCCACAAGTTGGTGCTAAAAATGATGACCAATTCCCTTCGTGTTGCGTGCTAAATGTAACGCGCTTTTTTCCCCCATACTGTTTCTATTATTTGCATGTGTGCGAAACTATTATTGAGAGTGATAACACGGTTGAGATTTTTCAATATCACAACGCAAATATCGCAGGAAGGGAATGCTATGCTATGCAAACGACACAACAATGATATTTTGGCTGCCGAATACATCTGGTTCATCACCCAGAAAGAAATCCAAGCAAGCAAAAGCAGTGATAAGAAATGAGAAGAATTAATGGAAGGAAAAGAAGAAGAAGAAGAAGAAGAAGAAGAAGAAGAAGAAGAA
Organism: Diadema setosum; assembly: GCA_033980235.1. Lineage (NCBI taxonomy): Eukaryota > Metazoa > Echinodermata > Echinoidea > Diadematoida > Diadematidae > Diadema > Diadema setosum. The sequence continues at coordinate 26,774,476 of CM067075.1, read as the reverse complement.
GAAGAAGAGGACGAAAGGTGTATATTTTCTTTCGGAAAATGATTCCTGATATTTTACCAGGGTTTATAGTATAAACAATCGTTCTCCTGCTTAATGACTTCCGTGCCAGGACCGACGGTACTATTTATTGGTGCAGGTAGGCATCGCCTATGGCTAAAGGGAAATTTCCCCCTAGCAGTCGTGTGGATTTAGTGAAAAGCAGGAATATTAGAAGAAAACATCGGTGGCATTTGAAGAAAATTCACCGACTCTTTCGAAGATGAGGATTTTTCAAAATTTTGGTTAAATCTATGTACCGTCAACGCTGAATAAAACAGCAGTCCGTGATGCCACAGTATAGTGATGGAGATCAACGATAGAAAGAAAATCTATAATAGTGAATTCCATCAGATTATGTTCATGAAAGTTATACACATACACATTCCCTCGAGTTGTTACTGGCACTGAGGTTCACGTGTTCTCCCCCCCCCCCCCCTTACTTCTGAAGGAAGTGATTCATGACCACTTTCATTATGGCAGAGCAAAAATGTGAAAATCATTTATCCTTGTAGAGTCGAATCATCTAGCGAAGACGCCATAGTCGTAAATAAAGCCTTAACTTTTAATTCAATTCAATTCATTTATTTTCAAAGGGATTATCGCATTTTCGTGAGACTTCACTGATGTTTTCTTCTAATATAAATTACGTGTAGGCCTATCTACATCCACTAAACTATTGTGGGGTCAATAAAGTGTGAGGTCTGAACTTTCGTTTTATGGTCCCAGTCGTTGTTGTTGTTGTTGTTGTTGTTGTTGTTGTTATTGTTGTTGTTGATGTGATATTAATGAGCGAGTCAAGCAACAAGGATCTACGCATCGAGTGAACTGGGGTAGTCCTGTAGTGTGTTAACGCGCTCCTCTCCGCGTTGACCAGTAACTTTCCACCGTCCTGAGATACAGGCAAGCGCTTCACGAACTGTAATTCTATTCATGTTGTGTTTTTTCGTATAGGTGTCATTTGGGCATTACGCTGATAGCATTTCTACCATATAGCAAGCTACTACCATTGAACTGACAACAATCGTATACTACAAACCCATAACAATAATCTAACCTTATTTTCTAACTGTCAAATCAGCTGTCAAAGATCCTTGAACCTTTATTCTCTAAACACAAGGACAGTAAGATGCAGGCGCTGTAACAGTTTTAACAAACAGACATATATATATATATATATATATATATATATATATATATATATATATAAAATATATATATATGTATATATACATATATATATATATATATATATATATATATATATATATATATATATATATATATATATATAATATATATATGAGTATAATTATGAATATAAGAACGACCCAAGTCCATGGAAGACCATTTCGAGTAAATTTAAAAAGACTTCATATCTTGTTATTTATCCAATAATATTCTATTCAACTGTGATGGGAAGGCAACATTGTATATACAAATTAGAACATTATATTGTTATGACAATGTGGAGAGGCCATTTTGTGTGATGGACTTGGGTCGTTCTTTGAATCATATGGACTTGGGTCGTTCTTTGAATCATATACATGATATTCTGCTACAGAGATGAGAGAAGGATGAGAGAGGGCGCTATAATATGAATGTAAGAATGACTCAAGTCCTTCATTTTTACATTATTATAAGATTTAACTCATTAATTTCAGGCACTTCCGGGGGTAATTAGGATTTATCATTTAAACACAAGATGAGTCTATGCATTAGCTACAATTTCCCATGTCAAACTGAATTTGGCCAAAAATTGGACTTGGGTCGTTCTTATATTCAGGTCTTCATATATCTATATATATATATATATATATATATATATATATATATATATAGATAAATATATTTGTATATTGTCAATGACGAAGGAGAAAATATCTTATATGTATACATAATACAGAGCTCGATATTAGCCGTGGCCTGGTGGCCCAGGGCCCGGGGCCATTAAAATTTGATGCCGGACCACTAGATTTCCCAAATGGCTATCATTTGGTGACCTGAGCGGGCAGTTAAATTCATAAATATTATTGGTGAGATATATATATATATATATATATATATATATATATATATATATATATTTATATATACATATATATATATATATATAGACATATATATATATATGCTGATAAGGTAGTTCACGTGTTGGCAAGATAAAAAGATAAGTAACAAAGCTGCAACAAAGTTCATGCTGTATTCACCAACGGTTTATTTCTTCACACAAATTTTCGAGCGTCTCGCCGCCCTAATAAACGGTTGGTGAATACAGCATGAACTTTGTTGCTGCTTTGTTATTTATCTTTATATATATATTGAAGGGTTTGTTTGCAAAAACCGATAAGTCCATTTTTGAAGATTTTGAAGTACGATTTCTGTCATAATATACAAAATAATACCTTTTAAATGATACATTTGTCACTACATATAAAGGTATATTTTTGAAGTTATGGTCAAAAGAAGCAAAAATTTTCTTATTATTCTCTTTATTTTTCTTGACCTTTAATCGCAAATATCTCCATTTGGCAAATATGGACTTATCGGTTTTTGCAAACAAACTCTTCATATATATATATATTTATATATATATAATGTGAGAAATAGTTCCCAATTTCTTTCAACTATATATATATATATATATATATATATATATATATATATATGTCATTATTTTGCATACTATTGTAAAGGCCATTCTTTTCCCAACAGAACGAAACCAAATTCTTTGATTTTGGTTAATGCGTTATGATTTTAAGACCATTTCTGTCAGCCTTTACAATTCTCAAAATGTGATCATTTTGCACTCTCAGAGATACCGAAACCAGCGAGAATTCGGCTTGCCATAGAACCAGTAGCGTTCACTATGTGTGGAATGTTGGCGGAGGGTGTAATTGTTATTGTCCGTTATCACTGTGAATAATGGGAATGTCATTGTGAATGCTACCAGTTCTATGGCAAGCCGAATTCTCGCTGGTTTCAGTATCTCTAAGAGTGCAAAATTATCACATTTTTGAACTTCAAGGGTTGACATAAGTTGTCCTAAAATCATAACACATTAACGCAAATCAAAGAACTTGGTATCATTCTACTGGAAAAAGAATGGCCTTTCCAATAGTGTGCAAACTAATGCCATATTTGCAACAATATTGCTGAAATTAAAGATCTTAGGTGTTCCGTACTTTTTGGGCCACCCTGTATATATATATATATATATGTACAATTATAAGTACATATATATAATTATATATATATATATATATATATATATATATATATATATATATATATATATATAATTATATATATGTACTTATAATTGTACATATATATATATATACATATATATATATATATATATATATATATATATATATATATATATGTCATTCCCTCAAAACTTGCCATAAAGTTTGTTCATAAAATTTTGAAATTTCCAATTTTCATCCAGACGCAATTATGCCTGAGGCTCAAATCTTGGTACAATATCTAACTGATCACTATTCTGAAGTTATTCAACCAAGCATAACATCGTGTTTCAGATTTCAATTACAAAGACATTAAATTCTCGTTGTTTTTTTTTTTTTTACACAACCAATGGAAAATTATGAGGTTATGACATGGTTAGCTCACTCATTTGCATATTCATATCCGCTGCGGTACAAGAACTGTTTTGCAGAAATCATCCGATTTCAGTCAAATGTTTACCGTTGAACTCGTAAGATTTTACTCTTTTTTATCAGACTAACGTATATTTGGACTGGAATTCCCCTTTGAAGCAGTTCTATATCAGCTATCATTAGGAGAGCTGTGGGACACGTACGCATTAACGCTCTCTTCCGACCTCCCATATAAGTAGTGCGTAAGGGTCTACAACAGATAAATCAAACGATGTAAATCTTTTTTTTTTTTTTTGTAGATATCATTCGAGAGATGAACAATAAATAGTTGATATATTTTTTTTCTCTTTCTTTTGTTGAGAAAAACTAAAAGTGATCTAGTCTAGGAGAAAACTGTATCATGGAGAAGTTAATTGCCATGAATATTCCCTCTCCTTTCCTTTTCATCGCTTCGTTTGTTTGCTGTAGTTTTTTTTTTCTTCTCTCTCTCTCCAAGGAGAAGAAGACACACAGATGAAAGGTGAAAGAAAATAATTCACCAGGACCGCTGTGACCATGTACAGTATCACTTGAAGGTCAGCTTGAGTTACACACAAAACATGGCTAAACTACTTCGCACCTTCACCTATTATTTCCGGTGATATGCTGTCACTAACTACTATTCAGTGGTCCAGAATGACAAGGGGATAAGGAAACTCATATACCGTTAAAAAGAGTTATACCCTGTCAAAAGATCGTGTCCGGAGAACATCCAACAAAAGGAAGTGACAATACATGAACGGATATACATGGGTGAGGACACGGGGTGGGGAAGGGGGAGGGGGAAGGGTGGAGAGGGGGAGGGGAGATGGAGAAATTGATAGGTAAGGAGGGATGGCACATATCATTCTCAGCATGATAAGATTCGAAATGGACTATCTCCGGTGCAGGTGATTGGATGACGAATGCCAACAGCATTACGCAACAGGCCGGAGTGGATCTCACGTAATCATGACAATAAATAAGAAGTTAAAATAAAGCGTGCATCCCCCGCGGTTATGCAACCAAGGCAGCCACACGAGGTGGGCCTCCCGAGGGAGACTGAGCTTGACAACTTTGATTAATGTAAGGAAATTCTGATTTTCGTCTGTCCATGTGGAAACTATAACTAAAATCAAATCAATCAAATGGAGTATCATATTCTGTGGATGTGTTCAGTGTTGGTTTTATATTCGAGTTCGCCGTCATGACTATACATACATACGCACTTACATACATACATACAAGCAAACAAACATACAGACATACATACATATAGGTACACACATACAAACATACACACGTACGTGCATTCATACATGCATATAATTGCATACTAGGAATAAGGGGTTACATGAAAGAGATCGGGCCCGGACGAGTGTGATCCAAGTTACGAGGCAGTGAATTACGCATCGTACGGTTGTCTCTTTTTTAAATGCATGCTATTGAGTCTATACTGTATCATGCAAGGCAATCCGCAGGTTAGAGGCAGGAGGGGCAGGACCACCCCCCCCCCATATGTTTCCTGTTGTTAGGACATATCTTGTCATTATGGGAAGAACCTTTAGAGCTGAAATAGAAATATTGAAAGATTCATGTTACCATAGGTAATCATCATTACCACAAAAGGAATTTGAAATCGCAAGTGTAAAAAATGGATTACTATAGGAAGGTTCATTTCAGTTGTATTTACCAATGTGAATAATGTTCTTCTTTTAACGATGACATCGTCAATGAGTGTGAGTTGCCAAGAACGCTGCCATTAATTTTGAACGTTCTACCTTGCTCCAGGCGCATCGCGTATAACTAGTTATCTCTATCGCACCAATCACTGCCAATGATTCTCGGATACAAAATGAAGCGCGCACGAAGGAATTATTTTGAATTCCTTGTCTGTTCATATAGGCTAAATTTCATGAATTACTGGTATCATATCATTTCAAAATGTGCAAATCAAATGAAATAAAAAGTTAACATATTTAAATTTGTGTCATTAACATAGCAGTTTACTTCAGTGCTTGTTTGACGGTGGTAGACGTATTTTGTGTACAAGTTTGTAGATGTTAGTACAATAAGTTATCTGCTTGTTCTGCATGATAATTGTCTCGTTTGTGTCAATGGTTTATTACGAAAATTAATAAACTAAACTTAACTAAACCCAAAAACTACGCTAACGTCACATGATAAAAGAAACAATGTGTGCGAGGCATCGGCTATGTTGTATTTGTTTTGGAAATTACGTGGTATCATTACATATATACCTTACATAGGTAGCTGCTCTAAGGCAAAACACAAACAATGGTAGCTGCTGGATGTAAAAAGATTACAAAATCACAAGCAAACATGAACAGTCATCACATAATACCCCCCCCCCCCCCGCATTATGGAAGAGGCTTAGTACAAACATGGCTCTACAGTAGCTCAATGGCACAAAACAAACATTACAGTGGGTTGTTCAGGGCGCAGATTTAGAACGAGGCACGGATGTTATTCTTGTAAATATCGACGGGGAGAAGTGGATCACAATGACCGCGATTAGCTCAGAGCAGCCTAGGAATCCAATAATGGACTTTGTGTGTGAGGAAGAGCATGGCCACATGATTGAACGTAGATTCGAGTGAATACAAACAAAATATCAACGACGGCAAACTTACCTCACGAATCTCCCTGTATTGGACAGCCTGGACTAGTAGTATAGTGTGACGTGCAGCGCGCATGAAAGTGGAACTTTTTATGTTGTTGTCCAGTTCTGTTTTATCCCACTCTCTGCTATCTCACAGTTCTGCTAGAAAAGTTCAGTCAGGGGGTGCAAGGTCCGTGTTGCAGTGGTTAATTCTGGTCTTCTAAAGCATGAACAGAGAACAGCCGAAAACGTCTCGCATTTTCTACAACCATTTTCGCTCTTCCCTTGTCCAGAGTTTAGAAGGCAATTGATAACTCATACCGCATTGCTTCTGATATTATGATCCAAGTTGATTACGCATTCGTCGGTAGCGGCTGAGCGGAGCAGTCTTCAGGGGGCTGGGCTGGTAAAGATGACCAAATGACGATCGAGATACAGATACCCATGTAAGATCAGTGTTTATCCAATAATCGCCGTGTTTTCGCAATCATCAGACGCGTGCTATTCGCTCGTGCTGCCGTTCCAGTACGATGAGGACAGAATAATGATTCCCGGAAATGGTATACCAAAAATGTTCACCACGCACTAAAGAGAAGATCTGAGTTACCACAAACATTCGATCTCGGAGTGTGATTCGTGCAGCACACCGCTGTCAATGTACAGTTACGGCATGTTCTGCCAATTCAACGATAAGAAGAGAGAGAGAGAGAGAGAGAGATAGTAAGGGAGATAGAGAGAGAGATAGGGAGAGAGAACAAGAGGGAAGGATGATTATGGTTGGGTATTGATGGGTGATTGTGTATTAATGAGAGAGAGCGAAAGAGCTTCCTGCTATAGGATAACAACCTCCCAATAACATTGTGGCAGTGGTTTCTGCCAAAGTGTGACGAGCGTGACGGTAGAACCGAACTTTGCACGTATATACGTAGTTTCATCGTGCGTCTGGCGTCAGCTTACATTGGTTCCTCCCGGCTCTGTGTACCCAGGGACGTTTACGAAGGGAAACTTTAGGTTTTATAGACTAGCGCCACCTTCGTCAGTTTCTGGCCATTGGTTTCGATGATACCCTTGTGCCACAGATTTTTTTTTCTTTCTTTCTCTTTTTCTTACGTCATCGGTCACTTCTCGGAGGCATTTTTTTTCTTCCGGTCGCTAACCAAAGTGTTTCGGATCGCAGTTTTATGAATCCGACTTATGCTGGTCGACTATCAGATCGGTGTCGGACATATCCGGGCGTGATCCGATGAGGCAAGATCTTCCGATGATTTTAAAATCATTTAGCTGCACTAGTTCGTCTTCCATCGGGTCCAGTCGGATTTGGAGGCAAGACCACTTCACTAGATTAAGCCCCCTGCTCTTTGCGTTGAACAAATGAATGAAGCAGGGTCATTTATGTACATGAGGTACGTGTGACTCTCACACACAGGACCTCCGTTTTATGTCCTATCCGAAGGACAGAGTGTTTTACCTTCTACCAAAGGGGACAGTAAAATGATTACACACAGCATTGCTCAGTTGAGACTAGGAAATCGAACTCGGGTCCTTTGAGTGTACCACAGTCCACCTTCTGGACTCTTTTTTACTCATAGCGGTGATTCAGTGTACGTCACAAGCCGTGAGAGGGCGTGACACCCGAGGATTGCGATAAGCGAGAGTTGGGCTCGCAGTCTCACGATTATCGCAATCAGAAAATTTGCGCCCTCTTTTGGTTTGTCACAATTGGCAAAATATCGCACAAAGGAACGCTCAAACTACTACGATTATTGGACTTGGAGGCAGACGCCCTACCGACAGAGTCAAATCCACCGCCCTGACAATGTGTGTTTGGGTGTGTATGTGTGTGGGTGCGAGTGGGAGTGGGGTTGGATTCTTGCACGCTGCACATATGCGCTCCGGTTTGACTTGTGCTTCTTCGACTGCTAGCGGTATAGTCAGAGCCAAAGAGTATAGAAACTAGCGCTAAGAGGGCGTACTCTCGCAATTTCGCACACAAACTAGTTAGTGTAGTACGCCATGGAGTCTCACATGGAGCCCAGTGGCGGCCATTTTAGTCATAATAACCCGAGCTTCTTGACACGTGAGCCTATGGAGCGAACTGTGCCTTCCGTACATTTTCTTCATTTTACGGAGGCACACAGCGGTAAAATTGTGTTTCAGACCTCAAAATATCACCAGAAGCATATTCTCTGTCGACACGTTAAAACAAATTTAAAGTAATGCCATTTACTTTTCAATCTGTAGTCCCTCAAACTTTTTGTTTGAGCTGACAAACGCCGTCTATCTCTTTCTCTCTCGGGCTACTTTAGCTCAAACTTTGTGGGACTGCATATTGGAAAATAAATGGCATTTCTTCAATTGCATTTCATGATTAGACAGGAATGATACTTCTGTATGACAAAACGAGGTCCTAAGTACATCTCTTCCCCTGTATGCCCCCTAAAAAGGGGGAAAATGAAAGGGAGACAGAAATCACTACTATAACGACACTGCTATGATCACGCCCTCTATCGGTCTGTTACCTAATGGCGCCCGTATTTCGCCCATGAGCGTACTACGCGAAATCGCCGCCGCTGGAGTAAGCCCTCTTAGCGCTAGTTTCTATACTCTTTGGTCAGAGCTATTGCTTCTGTCTAGATTACAATGAACAGAATGTTAAAATTCATGCTTACTCATTACAAGATACACGTACTTTCAATATCAACTTCATGATGTTGATTACTCGCTGATTATTCACACTGGGCTTTTTTGTTATGTTTTTGTTTATTGTTGATTTGTTCGGTTATAAAGAAATTTCGAGAAAACGAAAAAAACAAAAACAAAAACAAAAAAAAAAAAAAAAAAAAAACTGCCGGTCCCAAGGACTTCGTTATAGCGGGAGTCGGACTGTATTGGCTGAGGTGATGATTCAGCTTTTAGATTTTTTGTGAGATACTTAGTGACCACTCTATGAAAATGTTAAAGAGCATTTAGTTCTACGAGGAATTCAAAGTTTGTTTGAAGAAAATCACTTTTTGACATGACTGAGATATCTAAGAACAAAGTAAAACAAAGCGATCCTAATAAAAGGTGGATCCCACCTTTTATTAAGATCGCTTTGGTTTTGATATCTCAGCCATTTCTAAACCAATTAATAAACTTTGCATTTCTCTTAGTATCAAATATTATCTAATTACTATGTTCTTTCATATTAAAGAGTTTAGTTCCTCATTATCTTTACCAAAAAAAATCGTCATAAAAAAGTTTGAATCCTGAAGCCCCATCTTAACCGAAACTGTACCATCCCTTCGAGATACATGAGAATTATATAAGACGAGGAAAGAGAGGGGCGAGACGTTTTGATATAATTATTCTCTTTTTTTTTTTTTTTTTTTGGAGAGTACATGTGTAATGATGTAGAAAAATTGCAATTCTTTTTCACGCTCTGTCTATGCGCATCAGGTACAGAGGCACAGGAAAACTTGTTTCAAACGCACATAAACCGGAAATGAAATCAAAACTCAAGGCAACAAGGAGATCAGTTCGGCCGTTCTTCTCTGATTTTATTATCATCATATACATGTATTTTATGACAAGCTTGATGCTTATCCGTTATAATCTACATGTATAAGCGTTTATGACTGGGACAAGAAATTATGTTTTACACATATTTTTTTTCACACATTTAGTGAACAGCTGGTACATAAACATGTAAATTACATGCACCACATGAGATTGTTGTTCAAACCCTTTGAAACAGATGAGCACTGAAAAGAAAACAACAAATCTACCTCGGGACCAGTTTGCTGATGCACCGAATATTCCAAGTATCCCTCATCTTGAAATACAGCAATGTGCTTGTAAACTCACGTGTAAATCTTACATAATTTCGTCGCACTGATTTATTCCACGCCTTTCTGTCGTGTCCTACTCTGATGTCTGAGCAAGACTTGAGTAAGCTGTCGAGATGTTACAGGGGAAACATGCTTTGCATAACGCAGGTTTTTATCATATTTGAGTGAAAAATTAGGCATATTGTACAAATACGCAGTCTACCAATATATTCAAATCGTGATTGTTGTTGGGGTATAATTATTATTTGTGTGTATTTCATTAGAGGTAAGAGTACGACGCTATTTCATCCCCTCTCATACGAATGCAACTCGTATCATACTCGGAGGCCTGAAGACGTCTGACACTGGAACTTCCAATACATTAGAGTCAAATGTGTGATAAAATCTCTACGGCTCATACATTTTGTCTTATTCATCTTCTTTATATGAAACCCGACTTAAACAAACAATCATAATGGTGACAAGTTACGGTTTAATTTATTTCAATTAAATTATCAATAATGAATTAATCCATCCGGCAAAGTTCGTTCTCACAATCATTAATTCAATTGTATTTATTTGTTGACATTTGGCTAACAATCATCACGACACCGCCCAGTCGAGACACTTTTTGTTGTAACGCGGCATTACAAGTTACACTACGGTTTTAAACAAGAATGATAAATAAGAGGCATTTTAGCAAGCATTGAGCGCGAATGTGATCGATAAATACATAAACACTGACTTGTCGTGCATACCGACAAGTAAATAAAATAAATGTCTCCACTTTCCTTCTATACAGTAACAACTTAGGTGAAAAGAGAACTGTGGGAAGACGGAAAAGCAGGAGATGGATTATCAGAATGATTATGACAACAAAGATAATAGCGAGCTTTATACATCTGCGACGCGCGTGCTAAGACAACGCTAATTAGGCCAAAAATGGTGTTCTGCACACGCGCGAGACAGCTGTTTCCATTGTCCAACCCCAGAGGCTGCGTCGTCTTAGCGTTCGCGTCGCGGATCTAACGCTCGCTATTAATTGAAAGAGCAAAAAAGAAAAAGAAAACAAAAACAAAAGCAATCTGTCTTTGCTCGGAAGGTGTACTTTTCCAATAAGCATAGTCTCCATTTATTTGTATCTTTAATCCGGAATATAGAGAGAATGAAAAACGGAAACACAAAATTTAATGCAAGCTCACCAACCAGCTTTTCTGGTTATTGATTCCTTCCCCACAACTGCTAAAAAACGTCTTTTTCAGGGAGAGTGATCTCCTCAGCGTTTGCAAATTGATTCATGGTGCACACAATAGGTAAAGGCAAAAACACAGTTGGTGCGTGACATCATAAACAACTCATCACCACCGAAACTGTTTTAACGGACACTCGCACCTGTGTGCGGTTAAAAAAAAAAAAAAAAATACGCCAGATAGTATCACATGATTATCATCACGACATGATTTGTCACGACCAGAATAATGGAAATAACTATACACAGACGAGTTCTGCACGATATAAGATGCTATACAGTATCATACATGCCCACATGCTACTAGTGTGAAGCGCAGAGCAAAGCAAGGCAGGTTAACAAGATGACACAGTTGTTACATGGCTCCAAATCGATGTCACGTCAGTTTCGGTTGACTGTTCTGCCTTTGTGCTGTTTTTGCTTTGTTTTTCATAGTCTTGTTGATCAGGTTGGTAAAATCTGTGCTAGGAATTTCAATAGACTGCATAAATAAAGTGCAGCCAATGATTAGGCAAGCGAGGAAGTAACACGATAGCAGCTGATGCAGGCTAGAATACAGTTGACTGCAGGAGCACCTGTATGCTTCTAGTAACATGCTTCCTTATGACGCCGCCACGTAAGTGCGCTATAAAACAAACGCAAAGGCCGGCTGTTAGTTGAGACGACAGCTGGTCATGACTATTCTCAGCTTCCGTAGACTTCCCATGGATCCCCATAGACTGATGTCATCCGAATGTTTTCTGGCACTGAGCATGCGTGAGCCCGATATCACATCTTCACGTGGCCTGTCATGTCAATATGTGCGTCTCCATTGCTATGTCTGTTCTTCCCAGGCCCTCCATTAGCCAAGTCAATCTCCTTGTCTGCGATAAGAGTTGACGATTCGTCGTTGCAGTCAACGGGCGGGCGGTCCACTCCGGATGACCTGCTGGACACGTTCCCGTTGGTGTCCGCCTTCTGATGCAGCTGCGAAGGGAGGAGTGCGAACTCCTCCCCGACTTCGGGGAAATCCCCGACGGTTATTTCGGGCGTCATATGCACAGCGCCCTCATCAGATGCATCCGCGTCCAGTGGTTTTTCGACGCAGTTGCAGCTTCTCTCATCCCCTCCACCGCCGTGCCTCCGTTCAGCCGCATGGCTAGGGGGCTGAGACTTGGACTCTCGGCGTGAGATGATGGTAAAGGCTGTGGTGTCCTCCCGCCAGCTGCTGAAACGACGCTTGATGATGTTGTGTACCTGCAGTTAAGGCCCAAACATATAAAAGGACAAGACACATCATCAAACACAAAATAGAGAGATAAAGATAGATAATAATAATTACATAGACAAATAAAGGGCAGTGAGTAAGCTCAGTCGGTAGCGTGTCTATCTCACGATCCAAAGGCCCCGGTTCGATTCCCGAAACCCACACTGAGAATATTGTGTGTAATCATACCATCCCCTCGAGTAAGAGGCAAAACACTCTGTCCGTAGGATAGGGCATAAAACGGAGGTCCCGTGTGTGAGAGTCACAACTCATGCACGTAAAAGATCCGACGTCATTATTATTCATAGCAAAGAGCAGGGTGCATAACCGGGTGAAGTGGTCCCGCCTGACATCCAACTAGACCTCATGGAACACCAGCTATTGCAGCTGAATATGGGCTATCCAGCCATCTTCTCAGATGGAAATGAAACGAACAAACTGGGAAAAAGACAGACGGGCAGGAATACAAGAGAGACCCCCCCCCCCCCCGGAAAAGAGAGAAAGAGAGTGGGCCTACAAATGGGTTGTCGCAGAGAAAGAAAGATAGGACAGGATAAGGGTGGAGAAAATGAAAGGAAGAGCACTAATAATGATAAAAATAATTAAAACAATACCGATTATATTAAATCAATCAGAATATTACAATATGAATTATTAGAAAGCATTATTGGATAAGAGCAAATGAAAATCACCTGCCGACAGACAAAGAGGAAGCGAAAGCAATACATGTCGCTAAAAGACCTTGTCATAGCAACCTGACTTGATGTTCTTTTTTTCCCATCAAAAGCAAGACAAATTAAGGTGGATTAGTATTGTTGTAACCAAAAAAAAAAAAATAATGTACTTGTATACAGATATCATAATCTAAGAGTGGGGAAATCTTCTGATAGCAAACTGACGACTCATATCTCCATTAATGATGCCGAATTATTGATACCCCCCTTGAAATTTGGTTTGTGTGCAGTGCCATGTACCTGGTGACTATACTCTGCTTTAAAGCAAATAAAACGTATGGTCGAGAGTAGGCCTAATGGTGGCTCACGAATATACCAAACATAAATTCTTCCCAGGAAAGTCAACAGCGAGCTATAGAGGTCTGCGAAGCGGGCGTTAAGTTGACGGTTGCGTCGACCGTTCTCTTGTCTCCCTGCGTCGTGTTGCAAAGTAGCTTTAGATCATTTTCGCGAAGACGAAGCTGCCACTATACAGAGTAAAATAATAGCGTCCCCATATGTCGTTTGTTTTATTTGCATCAAGTAGCTCTCTGTGTCGTGAATTTGAGCGGGCGCTAAAATGGCACAGAACCGTCGTGATGTCAGACGATGCGAGATTGATTTTGATTAGCGGTCTTGCACATGCGAAGAACAGCCCCCCCCCCCCTAACGTTCGCGTCGTAGATCTAAATCTCCCTAATATACACAAGAGATTAATGTAAGAAGGGAGGAGGAGAAGGAGGAGGAGGAGGGGTGACCCCAAAGTTCCCGGATGTTTACAAACCTCTGGGTTGAGGAAGACGTAAATGAGTGCGACGAAGAATCCCTGTGTGGAATGACAGAACATCAGGAGATTGGTGTAGACGTGGTAGAAGGCGGCTGATGGGTATTCGGTCGGCTCCACGATGAAGAGTAGATAGGCCCCTCCCAAGAGCGGCGTGAGAACCAAAAGGGCACGGAAAGCTTTCCTGTTGAAAAATGCAGATGGATGAAATCACTTCGTTTTCATTCAGTGTAAAAACTCATGCTAAACATAATACAAAATTGGAATGTATTTTCTTGTGCTATGATTATTTTGTTTTACGCAACCGTGAAGATAGTTGTGAATGCTTGTAAGGACCGGATGGTAAAAGTGAAATTTGAAGGACAAGGGAATGGGTTTGATATAGTATGTTTTGCTTTTTGTTTTTTCAAGTGCTGTAGCCAGGGACTTGAACCAGGGACTCAAACCAGGAACTAGTGTATAATCATTCTGAAATCATGAAAGGCCAAAAATAGAAAAAGAACAGTGGCAAAACTGGATGATACAGTGAGATACTATTTTCTTCTCAAGTATACATTATGCTAAGGAAAAGGCAGATGTATTGCAAACTTGTTTTGAGCAAGCGTGAACGATAGAATTGTTGCATGTGGTAGCAACTTAGCATTTCTGCACAAATGAAATAGTTCCCCAGATATCATGTAATATTTTGTATTCTTCCTCTTCCTTTCCTTCTCGCTTTGTCTCTGTTTATCATTCACTTTATCTATTCATCTATCTATTTATCCATCCATCTATCTATCTATCTATCTATCTACATATATCTATCTTTATATCTATCTATCAATCTATCTATCGATAAATATATCTATCTGTATATCTGTCAATCTATCCGTACATCTATGCATATATGCCTTTCAATTAATCTATTAACTCTGTCTATCTAGCTATCTGTCAATCCATTATTTTAGCTACCTGTCTGTCTATCTATTCATCTGTCTATCTCTCCATCTACCTATCTTCCTCTCCCAGGTCATCGATAAAATTGACTCACTTGTACTGCTGCATTTCACTGCTGTTTGATGATCGCTGTCTCTTGATGACCACAATGATGTGAATCATGAAGTAGAAATTTATCTGAGTGGCAGAAGAAATAAAGATAAAGGGTCAGCCCTCCAAAAATAACAAAAGCATTCCACCGAAAATTTGAATGCATTACCAACAGTAGACGTATTATGTTTGTGACTGTGCGACGATGTGTGTGTGTGTGTGTGTGTGTGCACTTACCCATGGTGTGAAACGAGGACACACATAAATAATACGAACTTTATTTAAACCGAGGACACACAGAGAACCGAGGACGTCCTTGGTACGCAGACCATTCCAAACGGTCTGTTTTTGCATGCTTTTGCATGTAGGGGTAAATATTTGTAGGTCCTCGATTAGCATTATTGTAATAAGTCCTCGGTTGGATGGTAATATACGAATGAGTCCTCGGTTGACAAGAGTCCTACTGACACACAGGTCCTCGGTTATGTGGTAAAGTTCTTAAGGGAAAAAAACAGGTCCTCGGTTTCCACTATAGACGCGTATGTGTGTGTGTGTTCGCGTATGTTTTCTTTGTATGTATTCATTGTCTACTATCAAGCAACACTAATGAGCCTGCTGAAGTTGATTAAGTTGAATCCCTTTAAAGCCAAAACATAGTTCTGGTACGCCAGCAAATGTCAAAGTTTGTTCCCAAATATACACGTATGCCTGAGAAATCTGTGGAATAACGCTGTAATAACAAGATATTCGTTGGGTAACTACGAAAATGCGAAATATTAAGCAAAAATGTTTGCATCTCAGAACTTACCCGATCGGGGTCAGGCTAACTCGGACTCTAGGACAACGCGACCTCACTTTGATGGCGGGGCCGAGTTGTCTCTCTGGATTGTATAGTGCAGTACTATATATGGGAGCGCTTCGCATTCTGGCTTGTTGCAGTTATGGGCCGTGTTGACACAACGCGCGCATCAAGAACCTCTTTTGCCTACAAAATGAACATGAGCCTATGTATAGAATATGGCGATCACGAACTGCGTATAAATTGCCTGAAATAGGGCCGCGTTGTCTCTGTGACCGAGTTAACCCAGATCCTTCCGGGATAAAAGTCGGTATACTCCGAAACAACTCATCATCCCGGCAAATCGCGTCAGTCAGGTAAGTTTCGTGGTAGCCTCCTTCGATATATTGCAAGCAAATAGTATGAAATGGTGCAAGACGGGTTCTCAAGCCCTTACCAAAACTATGTTTTCACTTTAATGTAAGAGATACATGAATGCATGCAATGATAGTATGTTTTTGTATACCTCATTCTTTATTGCGCTATTTCAAAACCACCAACTCTTTCCGTTATTTTCCATTACAATTTAGAAAAACAAAAAGAAAAGTGGCAGACACACATGAACACCCACTTCGCTCACACGCCAGAGCTCATACAACAAACAAACAAACAAACAAACAAACAAACAAAAAAAAAAAAAACAAACAAGGCAAAATAGAACAAGACAAAGCCAAAAACTTAGCAACAGAAACCAGACAAACATGTCTTACCAAGACAATAAGAGCAGTGGGAATGCCATGAATGTAATCCAACTTGCTATGTTCCAAACATCTCTCCGTTTGTCTGTTATTAAGAAAAATATTGATGTTAATTATAACACTATTACTACATACACTACTACTACTACAACTACTACTAATACTACTACTACTACTCTACTTCAAGTGCTACTTCTACCAATACTACTACTACTACTACTACTACTACTACTACTACTACTACTACTACTACTACTACTTCTATTCATGGTCATCAACATCATTATCGTCTTTATAATCACTGTAAGTATCACTAGCGCTATCATTATCACTGCTACTAAATCAATAATTATAATCATAACGATTTGCTGCTTGATTTGTTACAACTAACAATACCACTCCAGCTAAAACAATAAAAGATACAACAAACTCGGCAGTGTTATCAGATAGAGAGTTCAAACGCTATCTACACAAAGAAAGGGAAAAAAAGAAGAAAAGGGCACTGACTCAAATTAAACACCTCAAAAAAAAAAATAAAAGAGCAATTACGAGAAATGAAGTCATCTTGACTGCAACAGTTCTTGTTTTCCCCATATTACTCACTCGAAATAATGACTATTGACACAGAGTTGGACAACGATTTGAGTGGTTGTGATTATCAGTGGCATCCCTGTATGGATTTAAAGCAAAAAGAACAGTAACATGGTAAAAGTTAAAAGTGAAATGGTGGGGGATGAATGACCCTTGGCCCATATGTTATCCGGATGTAGTTGCATACATTAAGTCCTCCACACCTACCAAATAACATGATTTGGGGAAAAACATAGAAAGAAATATATGAAATTCGATGTTTGATTCAAAACCAAACCGTGATTAATATATAACCAATCTCCAGGAAACATATAAAAGTCCAATTCTACCTTTGTTAGTTGTTGTTGTTGTTTTGTTGTTGTTGTTCTTTTTTTAAGGAAAACTGTTCATTTTACATTACCCACGTCATTGTTATGATTGTCTTGAATTTTACCAGTGCACAGCCGTTACCGTTTAAACGTTTTACGATATCTAAACTATTTACGTCGATGTATTGTTAGCCGGCTTTATTACAGACCACGTACCTGAATGTATGATCTCAAAGAAAAAAAAAAAGGACAAACAAAGATCACCGAGTAGGATTTACAGGAGAAAATTAAATTTAGAAACTAATAATCAACCAAGATTGGAAAATCGATGTTTCGCAAAATAATGGGCTTTCATGTAACTGTAGTCGAAAACAAACTAAGCCACAGAACTTTATTTCATACCAAACTCAGATTCTCGAATGTAGTTGTTACTTTGAGTGCAGAGTATTTACAGGTAATGGAATAAGTTCGAATATAGTTATTTTCCCGGCGTACTAGGCAATGGCTTACCCCAGCCGATGAACCCGTATAGCCACAGCACGCGATGCCGAACCTGGTGGCCAAGTACGACGGTGCAGTACAGAAAGACGCCCTCTACAAACATCCAGCAGAAGTTTGCCACGGTGAGCGTGACCAGCGCGAGTTCAGACGCATGACATCTCCACTTTTGAAATAAATGAGTTAAGACATGAATTAGTAACTCTAAACTTTGTACTTCTAAGCCTCAATGAGGATGCTGCGCCCCCTAGGCAGACCTTAAAAACAATCGTTTTATGTTACAAAGAATAAAAAAGAAGAGCAGAGTAATTAAATAACACTAGTCACGAGACAGACATCTCGCGTCAACATTCAATCACCGCTGGGCATATATTCTATATATTTTTTTTTCGATTATCTTCCACCCAAATAAGATTCTAACCGTATCCCACGCACATTTTGATTAATATCGATATTTAAGTGGGCGAAGGTCTAATTATTGTAGGAAGGGAAGATATAACGAGCGAGAGACGATGAACTGTATGATGTCGATCGAATACACTTAATATACTGCCCACACATTTCGTATTTGGAATATGGAATGACAATTTACATGTCATCGCTGAAATTCGGAATACCGCCAATACGCAAAACACCGTTGTGTGGCCATGCATCACAGAAACAACAAAAAGTCGCCCACACTGATTTTGTGTCAGGACTCAAATTAGGTGAGACGTGAGATGGGTAAACTTAGTCAATCTTGTGTTTTTTATATTATTTTTTTTTTAAAAAGCAAGACTTCATCTGCATCATAGTACAGTTAAGCAAGCGTTAAGAATCATAAAACGAATGGGAAATTGCGTTTTTAGTAGTTTTCCTACAACACTCTTTTGTAGAATAATGTGATTAGGTGTGTCTATATAGAGTACCCTTTTCATTTCTTAAAAACCCTTTACAACACTCTTCACGTTCAACTCTAACAACTTTTGAAAGGATGCTGCAACTGCTTTGAAAGTTGGTATTAGTCATGAATAGAATGTGCGAACAGAGTGTGATCAATTTCAGCTTAACCTGATAATCCCTTCATTCTTTATGCTGCGCAGTTTCACATCCTGTTTTTGTCCCATTCATTACACAGTTAGCACAGCTTGGTATTAAGATTAAGCGCTTGAATAGACCCTGTCTAGAGCCTCCTTTCTCGGTAAACACTTTTCCACAGTATGTGTTTTCTTTTCAATATGTAATTGGGTTGGGAGAGTCCATTTTATTGAGTTATACACCATTTTAAAGCTTAAAGTCCGCTCTTTCAAAATCTGTCCTTAACTAAAAATCCATGTCCGGTGACTTTTTGTTGGCTTTGTGGTGCAGGGTATGTGCCTGTTGGTAGCGCAGATGAATTGTGAGATAGCTCGCGTCTTCGTCCACGCGCGATAGAAATGATCAATGTCCCTGGATGAAACGCAGGAAAGTTGGCAAGCTCTATGGAACCCTGTGCGTGCTTTTTTTCCCCGACACCCCCCAATGTTCGTGGGCTGCATGCTCTGACGAGCGAGAAGCAGACCGGAAGTCCTAATCCAACTTTGATACCCAGACATCCCACAATGTATCTGAAACAGGGCTGGTCAGAAAACATTATGTAATGTCGGTACCCCGTAATGGCGACGGGCACGCGATGCATGTTTTCAGATTCAATGCGTTATAAAAGGCAAAACAGAACATTAGCTGAGATGATGCTGAAATTGGCAGATATTAAAAAAAAAAAAACTTGATTATTTTCTTTTTCTGGGTTAAATTGACGGGCGGTGAGTTGGCTCAGTCGGTAGCGCGTCTGCCTCACGATCACGCGGCCCGGGTTCGAACCCGAGTCTGGACTGAGCAATGTTGTGTGTAAACATACCGTCTCCTCTAGCAAGAGGCAAAACACTCTGTCCCTCGGATAGGACATAAAATGGAAGTCCCGTGTATGAGAGAGTCACAGCTCATGCACGTAAAAGATACCGCTTCATTCATTCATCGCAAAGAGCAGGGTGTCTAACCCGGTGAAGTGGTCCCACCCCACAATCAACTGGACCCCATGGAAGACCAGCTTAGTGTAGCTGAATATGGGCTATCCAGCCATCTTCACAGATGGAAAATGAACAACAACAACAACAAATAATAATGTTTGTTTGTCTGATGTTGTTTCTCTATGTTTAAGTAATTTCACAACGAATTTGAAAAAAAAAGGAAACTACAGATTTGAAAAAGAAAACACCCACACAGAAGGTATTTTAAACGAACAATAATTATTCACATCATGTGCGAAACGAAAATATTCCGAATTTAATCATGATTGATTTTTTTTTTAAATTGCTGTAATGACTGTCTTAATTTGAATCGTCGATGTTTGAAAGTATTGTCGATTCATGTTATTCGCCCCCTCCTCTACCAAAACATTGAACCATTTTTTTTTTTGATAAATGATTTCCTTATTGCTGTTTTATAGTTGATCTCAGCACAGTTGTATGACACTGGCTGACATTTAAAAGTATTGTCGATTCATGGTACATGTATATACGCGCTCCATCCTCCACCAAAAAAAAACAAAAACAAAAACAAAAAACAAAAACAAAACAAAAACAAACAAACAAAAAGAAAAAAAAAGATCGATCAGACTTTTAGATACATAATTTTTTATTGGTGTTTTATAGTTGATCACAGCAATATTTTATGATACTGACTGACATTTGAAAGTATTGTTGAATTTTTGTTGTTCGCCCCCTCCTCTAAAAAAAAAAAAAATCCTTCAGATTTTTAAAGAAATAATTTATTCCTTATTGCTGTTTAATAGTTGATCACAGCAAAGTTGTATGACACTGGCTGACATTTGAAAATATTGTTGATTCATGTTTTTCGCCCCCTCCACTGCCAATACAAAAGATGATTGATCACACTTAAAAAAAAAAAAATCTTATTGCTGTTTTGTAGATGATCGCAGCAAAATTGTATGATAGTGCTTACCCCCCCCCCCCAAAAAAAAAAAGTATATATAAACTTATTATAATACATCGCACATCCTCCCTCCCTCTCTCTCTCTCTCTCTCTCTCTCTCACACACACACACACATGCAAGAGCATACACACAAAACAAACAAACAACCAAACAGAAACTGCAGTGGAAAATGTTCTCGTACAATAATCATGGCAAGCTTTTAAATCGAGAAGACTACTAAAATAAAAAAATAAAATAATATAAAGCAGCTGCAACTGCAACTCAACTTACTCCTGTGTTTACATTCTCCACTGTAGTCGACATTATGACTATGAAGAAGACTACGTAGATGAGAAGAAAGCTGACAATGAAGTTCATGTGGATATAGTTCCGAATGCACCAAAGCGACCTGTTACAGTGAACATAAATATGAACATGTAGCAATTAATGACTGAAATCGATTTTTTTTTTTCCAGCATAATCATTTTAATCGGCTCACAGAGTGATGCGTCATGTGTGTGTGTGTGTGGGGGGGGGGGGTGTTAGACGTGGCAGTTATAACATTTACAATCATCGATCTTTTCTAAATAGCATGATCAATTTTATCGCCAACCATGATGTAAACGTAACAAACTCAGATCACAAAAAGATAAAGCTCATAATATACTTTAAAGGCTTGTGTCTGTTATTGTTCTTGGGTTTGTTTTATTTCGTCTTGCATCCCAGAGGCTTCCAAGTCCTCACATTATCTTCCAATTAAGCAAAGATGAAAACAAAGTCAGAATAAACGGGGGAAAAAATAACTGCCATGCCTATCTCAAAATTGAATCTAAACTAATCACAAAGCAAAGTGTTTTTAAAACCAAAAGATTGTCATTAATCTTACGGCATATTTGACTAGGCTGAAGAACTTGAAGAAATATTAAACAAGAAAAGAGACGTTGTGCCTGATGAATTGATTCATGCTAAGGAAAGACACCTGTGTTTTACCATGATAAGCACGGGCATCTGCTCGTGTGGTGTAGAAACAAGACCTATGCCAAGAAAGCTGAGAGAAATATTGATTTTATTTGTCATGATTCCATTAAAGTAAGCATGTTACAGACCCGATAACGGGGCAAGTATGGAAAGTGCAAACGGGAAACATGAATTTACGATATCGATTCAGTATCAATGACTGAATCCAGAGAGACTTTTCTTCCATAATAGTCACTTTATATGCTACATCAATGTTGTGGTTTTCTATTATGTATGTATATATATATATATATATATATATATATATATATATATATATATATATATATATATATCTGTAAGCAAGCTATTAACTGACTAGTAAAATCGCAACTGATTCAAGCTAGGACATTTAACTGTACGTAATTATTTTCTTTATCAGTATTGAACAATCATCTTTGACCCGTTTTGCTTTTCAATCCCTTTCGGTGTATTTGAGGAATGATGTTTTACAAAGAAGAAGAGGTAATTAATGTCTAATTCAATTAAAAATGTTCTCCTAAACAAGGGATATCGGTGGGGCATCATATAACTGACGCTCTGGATACCAATCTTCTTGGCTGCTATCCTTTGTCAAGGCCCTTGCGCTGTAACGTGCGAGAGAAGCGAGCCCAGCCCAGCGCGAAACCCCGCTCGGCCGCTGGGCTCTCTTCACCGTACAGCGAGAGGGCCTTGACAAGAGGCTACCGGGCTGCCGACTGGTGTAAATATTCCTGGAGGAATGATAAACGCCAAATAAATTCCAATAACAACAACAACATTGCCATGTTCACAGCCGAGCCATGTTCGCAGCCGAGCAGATTTTGGGCACTTACTTGAAGCACAGGAGAATGGCTAGCGCCACCGACGTTGTGCAGAAGGAAACGGAATATCCAACGAAGTGAACAATATCGAATTGGAACGCGTGGTATCCATCGCCCTGTGGAAAAGTGATACGTGAACACAGGGTATTTAGCATCTATATTATAAGGTGAAAAGCAATGTGCCAAACTGGTGGTCCTGACAGTAAACTGTTCAAAGCAAGGAGAATTCCCTGCAGATCATGTACGCTTGATTTGAGGCACCGTACAGACTCTGTCGAATGAATAGCCGTATTCATAACTCTTTTGCAAGTATACAAAACTTCTTAAAAAAAAAACAAACAAACGGTGCCGTCAATATTGATTTACAGTCTGTATGTCATTTCAATTATTAGCGACGCTGAGAAAGCAAAACAAAAACATAACCAAAAACACAGAAGTCCAACACAAACTGTGTCACAGTAATCCATTCAAGGAATACAACACGCATCGTTGCAGGTGGTGCCGATACTGGTCGGATCAAAGAAAACTCCCGTTCATAGTCCATGTGTGTTATGGTAGGGTCATAGTTTTTACTTGACGTAGCATTTTTACTGAATATTATGATATCAAGTTAACTGCTATGTCTGCCCACCACCATTTCTGCACGTTGTGATACTCCTTCCAATGGCTCTATTCGGCTATCATCCCACCATAGCATCCTGTGTTAGCTGTCAAAGTGGAATTACGTCACCAACAAAGATATCAAGTATCTGAATTCATGATCTATATTGAAGGGGCATGGGACACAGAACAATGCGAACAAAAGGGATTATTTGGGGGGAATAAAACAAATGGCTGAACAAACACAAAGGAAAGGAGAGGGAGAAGGCTAGTAATGATCCCGAAGCTCATGGATGGGCAACCTAGGTGAAGGATTTAAAGAGATGAATGGGTTGGCGACATCAGACAAGATCAGGAACACAACGATGATGCATATTAAAAAGGGTGTAAGAATAGCAAAGGAATAATTGAAGAGGGGGTCAAACAGGATGAATAGAACCCCCGGTCTTAAAGTTAGTGTACAGTAAGGCGTGACAAAAACAAAAATGACCGCCAGCTAATTTGCACATGCAACTATGAATGTGTGCGAAAATAATATGCATATAACCTACTTTATTAAGAATACCACAGTACATAATACGTATTATATGATATAAGGGGGAAAACTGGGTGAAACAAAGATAATACCTGCATGTGTGGTATTATGAGGCAATTCCAAGAGTTATGAATCCGACGAAGACACTTGGGTTATTGCGTTGCCTATCAGCGGTAGACATCATACGTCCCCGTACAATGCTTGCATCGTATACACCTCATCAGAAACGTGGATGGTGCGCCCAAACACCACACATCAAGATTCGCGCGGATCCTTAATGTGACAATTAGATAAATAAAAGCCGCTTATAACCTATTCCCTCTCTCTATCTTTCTCTCCAACTCTTTCTCTCTTCTTTTTCTTCTTCTTTTCTTCTTCTTCTTCTCCCTCCTTCTTCTTCTTCCTCATCATCATTTTCTTCTTGCCATCTTCCTCACTGTTCTTTTCTTGTCATTTCTTCAGCTTGGCTGGTTATGTTTTGTCGGCGTTTGGTTGTTTGACCGTTTGTCTGTCTTTCTTCAGAAAGTAAGGTTGTCTCTTTGGATGCTTTCCAATAACTTCAACTGGTGGCATCATGGAGCTACTTAGCGCCATCGATCCCTGGGTCTTCATGCAGCTTTGAAGGCCTATGTTTCTCCTCCGTCAACACGCTAACTTCCGGAACTCTTCCAGATGTTTCTAGTCCATTGTTCACTGCTCCTATATTCTGGCTTTAAGAGCAATTTCCCTAGTGTGTAGATCATTTACTTATTTACTAATTATGACTTACTTCTTCGTATGGCATCTTGAGCGCTTCGCAGTCCCCGTAGTTGGATCGGTTTTCGTTGGCCCAAGTACCATTCGATTCACAAATGCGCGTGGCTTTACCTGCACAACGACGTATAAGAAACGACGGCCTGGTAACTATGAGTAACATGCGTAAGGTTATGTAATGTTCCATCTTTTATCATTTTCCAGTTGTTGTTTTTTTTTTTCGTCTTTGTGTGCGTGGGTTGACGTACTCGACAAGCTTTTGCTTTAGAGTAAGTCAATAGGGCCTACAATGACATGCAAAGAAAAACTCTATTTTTCAGCAATAATTTGTTAGCTGTCTTTCTGCACATTATGTGAAATTGAGGCAATTTGCTTGTGGAAGTAGACTACAATCACAATAAGGTATCATTCACCTAGGGTAGCCTCTCCAGTGTTTCTAATTACTGTTCTATACAGGGGCCTGCAACTGTTAGTCATTCATCCATCATTACCCCTGGAGTGTCAGATATCTATCTATACACCTTATGGGTCAAGAGATATACTGTGGTTAGAAACATCTTGTCTAAGGAGGTAGGCACTTATTAGTAGGACCAGGCCTCGAAATCGAATTCGGTACCTCTGTTTCAAAGTTGTGTCCACTATAACCCACCGTAGACAATGCGATTAAAACAAGGTGAAAATGCACCCAAAGATGTTAAGTAACAGATATGCACTGCTATACGTGAAGATCCACTTTTATTCCCCCCCCCCACCCCCCCCCAAAAAAAAAACAACAACAAAACAAAACAAAAACAAAACAAAAAAGATATAAAATTAAGAACTTCGTCTCATCAATCTTCTTACCCGTGTATGTGACGCCACGGAAAGATCTAGGGCAGTCTTTCAACGAGATACCAGGCTCTGACTCCTCCCAACACTGAATACCATCGAAGAAGGCAAGGCAGTATGTTTCTGTGACATAAAATTACAATACAAAAAACAAACAAACAAACATAAAGGACTAAGATGATTGTTTCTATGATGAATATAGGCAAACAGTTCCACTAACGCATCTAAACATTGGGCAATCTTCTATTCTTATTCACCCATAAAGCATTGGGAAACCTCTTCGAGGTACGCGCTGGTCTCTTCAACAGACTCAAGGCATTTTTGTTTTCAGGCTTGCAAGGAACCCACATTGCACATCGATCCAGGAAGGAAAAGTGGGTCTTGTATGACTGCGCAGTGGTCATTAACTGTGCACGAGAGATATTGAGAGAAAAATCGAATTTCAAGAAGAAAACAATGTTCTGTTTACCTCCATTTTCCGTTGTGAAATTGAGATAGTCCCTCGCAAGCTGTGTTCTCAAGGCACACTCCGCCTTACCAGTGGGGTCACTGTCGGTAATTTCTCCCATTAGCTTTTTGACGTATTCGTCGAACGTGTCTTTGTCCATTGGGAGGTTATCGATATTTGGCGTCTGTAAAGACGGCAATGTGAGAGGGTCCATGGCACTCGGCTCCAAACTTTCGAACGTTCGGTTCTTCGGGTCTAGCTCGTACCAGGGTTGGCCGAACGACCCGGCAAGCCGACGGTCGCCGTCCTCGGGATCTGCTGATGTTGGGCGTTCTCCTCCGCCGTGACCGCTGGTGGCGCTTTCCACAAAGGGCCTCCTCGTGGTGGGTTGACCGTGACATGGCAACCCGTAGAGCACAAGGCCAAAAACCAGCAAGATGATAATCTGTACGAGAAGTGTATGCATACACACACAAACACACACACACACACACACACACCAAAGAAAGGGGAGAGACAAGAGAGAGAGAGGGAGAGAGAATGAACATGATGAGATGTTTCTTCACTAGCGAGGTCTTTGTCATCTACTGAACGTCATTTTGACCCGCAGAAGAATAAACAAAAGATACGCTCTCACTAAATTCATTTTATTACACCGACCTTAATCTATTATGAGAAATACATGCAATACGAAGGCGTATAGCGAGCTGTGCCCGAAACAAGGAAAACTCCTATTCTATATGTGCGTTGAGCAATAACCCCCACTAAATTATGACATCTGCCTTTTTTCGATAAATAGTGTGACTTCTAGACGAACTTGGGATGCAAATTTTTATGTCCCCTCCATGACCAAGTAACAAGCCATTCAGTTCCCTGTCTTGTATGTACTGACTAGTATGTATGCATTGATCGTTTCTGTGACGGGCAAGTCTCGAGCGAGCTTTCTTGCTGTTCGTCTAAACGGTAAAGGCCGTGTCACACCAGCCTTGCGTGCGACTTCCGAAGAACATTTTTGCTATCCGGAGGTCCCCGCAGATGACCCGCACATGACAGTACCTAGCATGTATCTCAAAAGTAGTTACCCGGAGGTGCGCACGCTGGCTCTATTTACCCGCTGCCAAAAAAGGCCCTGTCACACCAGCTAAGCGGGCTTATTGCGTATGGGGATTTTTCAGCACGCAGAATAATTTCTGCGGCCGGACAAGGTTTAGGGCGAGTTTGGCGTGGGTATTACATGATAAACGCGTGATACCTAAGTCCTTCTTGCGTGTATTTCGTTGAACTGCATGTTAGGCGCGTGTGTGTCACGTGATAGCTTCGTGATAGCTTCTTTTATGTCAGTTACGGGCGACATACGGGCTCTGCGAAGTACCTGCGCCGCAACTGCGTGTTATCTGCGTACTAGTCGCCTGCGAGGTGAGTGCTAGCCTGAACAATAGGCTGGTTCGAGTGGATGGGCAAACAATCATTTGTCAACTAGCTTTCACGAAGTGAAGATGCCCCGTAGACGGAAAGTGCACAAGGGCAGAGAACGTCCAGTGGATGGACAGCCACAAAGCCCGGAAGATTCACAGCAAATGCATCAAATTGCATTTGAAGTTGCGATTGAAGTCCATTCGGCGGATGAAGTCCTGTCCGAAAGGGACCAGGTAGTCCTCGACGCCACAGAGGACAGAGGACAAAGAAGAGAATGACAAATGGCACAAATGGCACAAATGGCACGCACTCCCTTCACATAGGCATAGATCAGCGGGCAACTTACCTACTTCAAGTGGGTCAAATGCCTGTGAATTGCGGCGGCTACGGCCCTCCTACGGGTGTTCTGCGTGGAACTCTTCGGGCAATCCTCGCGACTCATCCGGAAATAGTTTTGGTCATGCTCAAAACTTTGCTGCGGGAAAATTGGACTAGCGTGCGCACCTTCGGGGAACTAAGGACGAGATAAGTGCTAGGTACTGTCAAGTTCGGGCCAACTGCGGAGAGCTCCGGGTAGCAAATTTGTTTCCCCGCAAGTCAAACCGCAAAACTTCCCCAGATACGGTATGACAAGGCCTTGAGCATGCTCAAAACTTGTTCCGGAAGAGTCACGGGAGTTGCCCGTAGAGGTACGCGCAGAACACAAGTAGGAAACCCTTACCGGTAGCACCTCACAGGCAACTCCAAAGCAGGTACTTCGCAATCCCCACAAGTCGCTCGTGACAGAAAATGGATCGGTTTCAAAGCTCTCACGCGAGTCACACGGAACGCACGCAAGTAGAAGCTAAGTAGCACGCGTCTAGTAAGTAAGAAACAAGTGCGAAAATTGCAAACATTCTTGTCCGCCCGCGGAAAATCTTCTACGTGCTTTAAACTACCTCCTCGCCACAAGCCCGCGTAGCTTGCCCGGACAGGTGTGACACCGCCTTAAGTAAGCTGCAGTCGGGCAATGGTCGGTTGCGTGTACATGCCTCAAAGGACCCCGGTTCGATTCCCGGGTTTCACTGAGCAATGCTGTGTGTAATCATACCGTCCCCTCTAAAAGAGGCAAAAACGCTCTGTCCCTCGGATAGGACATGAAATGGAGGACCCTCGCGTGAGAGAGTCACAACTCGTGCACGTAAAAGATTCTGCTGAATTTACTCATCGCAAAGAGCAGAGTGTTTAATAGCCCGGTGAAATGGTCCCGCCTTACATCCAACTGGACCCCATGGAAGACCAGACACTGCAGCTGAATATGGGATATCCAGCCACCTTCTCAGATGGAAATGACAAAAAATAAAAATTATGACCTTTCATACGGAGTGATTAAACACGAATCAGATGTACAGGTACATATATTGGTAACCATGTAAGATGAGGTACTTGCGCTAGAACTGTTGCAGAATCTTACATAAATAGCATGAAATTGAGTGTACATCCCGCAATAAACTGTCATAAACTGCAAGTTGAAAATTGAATTTGACTCTCTTCTACCAATCTCGATAAATATTATCCTTATTTTTAAGAGTGTATCTCAGCATGACCATGATCTGTGCATCCTAACTGACAGGGATCATAGTTCTGCATGTTTTCATTTCGATTGCCTTGAGAATTACCTGGCAGCGTACATTGATAATGATGATGTTATGATAGTAAGAACAACCGGTCACGATCATGAAATAGATAAAAATACTATAATTGCTCTCCTTTTTTTTTTGACGCGAGTCTGATTTATCACGATAGTTTTTTTTTTCCTTCTCGTAAACGACATACTTAACCCTGTCGACATTAATAACCGCGATCACACTGGCAAAAGATGGCGCGAAGTTTAAGATCGCGATCTTTAAGATCTTAAAGGGAAGATAAACCCCAAGAGCAATGTGGATTGAGTGAAAGCAGCAACATTAGTAGAACACATCAGTGAAAGTTTGAAGAAAATCGGACAATCGATGCAAAAGTTATGAATTTTTAAAGTTTTGGTGTTGGAACCGCTGGACGAGGAGACTACTAGAGGTTATGACGTATGAGTGGACAACAATACCAGGAAAATATAAAGAAAATTCTACAAAAATCCATTTTTCATGAAAATTACAAATTCCATCAACTTGATATTGACATATGTTAGGGGTAGCAATTATTCCCCCTGCTTTCTGAAAGAGGTTGGTCCATTGCTCTTTCATAATTCTAGAAAAGTGAATTTTTGTTGAATTTCCTTTATTTTCTTTGTATTGCTGTCCACTCATACGTCATATCCTCTAGTAGTCTCCTCATCCAGCGGTTTCAACACCAAAACTTTAAAAATTCATAACTTTTGCATCGATTGTCCGATTTTCCTCAAACTTTCACTGATGTGTTCTACTAATGTTGCTGCTTTCACTCAATCCACATTGCTTTGTGGGTTTACCTTCCCTTTAATCTCTTGCCAGTGTGACCATGGCTATTATGTTCCTGCGGATGTGGCTTTTTTTCTTTGCTGTTGTATTCCTGTGACACCGGACTACCCCGTTACAGGGTGTACCCACTGTACTCACTGATCTCAGTGGGTGTACCGTGGTAAAATAATCCTAACCGGCGAACCGTGGAAAGCTCAAAATGGCGCCACCACTATTATACCGTAAAACAGGTGTTCTAAGCAATTCACTAGATACAGGTGTACAGGTGGCTGATTATCACTTCTCTTCAAAATGTCTGTAACTGTCACTCCCACCGCATTGTTTTCGGTGTTATTGTAGTTATTGTTTATTGATGACTGGCACTACATTCCTGTGTACGTGTGACAGGTGCTAAGGCATTGCCTGTCTATTTCATCAAGAATGCTGGGAGGTGCCAATTTAATGAGAATCAATCACCAGGCACGCGTTTTGTTTGCTTTTTTCCCTAACGAGAATCCCTTGTTGGGACACTATTGTAAACAGCTGTTCTGCATGGATTCGGTATTGTTAACGTCTAATCACCAATCATAATAATGTAATGGACCGGGGTTGACATAAATGGAACAAACGTTTACGTATTATAGTAATAAAGCAAGGGTGTTAATAGAGTACCGAAGAAATGATAAACATTCGGGCCATGTGAGGTTGCTTCGAACTACCAGTATTTAGTTTCCATGGCAATGAATGGCTATGACCAAGTGATAACATCCCTCTTTGATATTTGTTTACAACGTAGGGTGCCCAAGATTTGCTCGACATAATTATTAACTATTAAATGCACGGAAACTGGGCAAAGAGTATTGAAATGCACTGAGGATATACAAGTAAATGGGATAGCTTGGGTCCCTTGTGGAAAAATGTCCACACATGAGAATACATCGGTAAACGGGCCTCTTGTTTGGTATAGAGAGAACAACAACTATAGTAACGCCCTCGTCTTCGTTCTATTGCGGAGCACGTTCTTTCCTTTGAGATATCCCAGTGCGCTAACATTATACATACATTATTCGGCGCACGCAGGGCAGCGGTTGTTGTTCCTCCGTTTTTGAAATTCAATGGCCACCACGACAAACAGTCGAGCACCGGGTAATGGAAATGCTACGCACTTTACAACAACCTCTGAAGAGCAGTCCAAACAAAACACACATCGTGGCAACACATGCAGGAATATGTCCTGACACAGCCGTACGAAATGTCAAGAGCATGCATTTTATGTACTTCGAATCTGGAGCATCGTTTTTCGGCGCTTCGAAATGTCCAGGTCAGTTCCCCGGGGACACCACGCTTATCACACTAGACTACTCTGCTGCACTTGTCAAGAATGAATGATAGTGGTTTCCTAATTTCAAAGGGAAAATGCAACGTATAAAAGAGAATGACGCGGGAGATCATAAAATGGTCTATAAATCATAGAATGGCGCCCCAGAGGTAGCATGGAAATGGTACGTGCTCGCAAACATGAGCCGGTGGCTGCAGAAGATTATAGCATAAGTCGCGCCACGAGAATACTCGGGTGATTGGAGTTGGACGTAAGGCTCTGTTCGGGTCGGTAATGGAGGCGTGTACATGTCTGCTGTTTTTGTTTTGTTTTGTTTTTGTTTTGTTTGTTTTTTTGTTTAGCTTTATCCAACTTCGATCTGCTATTTTACTTGCAGCTCGGGACTGCCATGTAATCAACATCGCAGAAGTAAAAGACCCACATGATTATGATGGTCATAAAACGCAAGGAAGGAATCACACAGATAATTCCATACGATGTAAACCTCTTTTTGTTGTTGTTTTGCCAATATCCTTTCTGAGCTGATATTAAGTTCTTTCAACACAAGATTTTTGATAACATTTTTATGTCTAGCATCTAGTATGACCATCTCATTCAGCGTCATCTCCTTTTTTCAAGAGAGATATAAGTGGAATTTAGACATGCAAATATGATATACAGTGTGTGTGTGTGTGTCGATAAATTTGTAAACATGAATTGATTCAACGATACTAGAAGAACAGAAACATTGCTTTCTCCTTTCGTTTTAAATTCGTAAATTTGGTATTTTGTCTATCACTTTTGACAATGCATGTTGTGACTTGTCAGCCATGGGTAAGATGCAGCACATCTGTGCTCTCGACTGCATTAATTTACTTTAAAGTCAGTTTCATTTTTTTTTGGTGTGTGTGTGTGTGTGTGTGCGCGCGCGTGTGCGTGTGCGTGAGTATGTTGATCATAGTCACGTGGCCTGAGGTCTGCTTCTTACTGTTCCTTTGCCATATTTGTGCTTACCAAATGGGACAAGCTATTATGATTACATTGTTTGATTGAGAATCTTACAGCATGGACTTTGTTCAGGTATAGTCAAATCATGACATCAATCTCACTAGTGTTTGTAAGGACGGGTAATATGCAAGATTACACATCACGAATACAAATCTATACTTTGTGACCCTTTTTCACAAAAGCACCAAAACGTCACTACACATGCATTTTTAATTGAAGCTGGCGGATTCTAAAAGAGCAGACTCTAATCTTCAAAATGATGTAGAACTCAATATAAATGGATATTCTTCACCTATCTAAATAGTGGAAAGACTGTTCACATTCTATAAAAAAAAGTGTTTACTAAGAAAGGACCCTCTGAAGTTTATGGTCTATACCAAGTTACTGTTAATAACCTTACCAAGCCATGCTCTGTGCAACGAGGGGGACATGAAGTAAAACTACAAAACAAAACAAAAACAAAACCCCAGATTATCAGATTAAGATGAAATTAAGCATACTTTGTCAACGCATTGTATCCATGACTAATACCAACTTTCAAAGCAGTAATTGAAAGAGGCCTCTACATACCGAATCACACTCTTCTAAAAAGAAAAGGAAAGAAAAGAAAAGAAAAGGCAAAGAAAGTTTAATAAGAAATGAATTGATGAACCAAAAGGGACAAGAAGAAAGGGGAAAACACACATTGTGGCATTGGGACAACCTGCGTCGCATAAGTTTGCGATATCCTTGTTTGCCAAACATCAGCAAACTTAAGGCGTTGATAACAGAGTAAAACTCCCACCCCCCTCCTTTCTCACCCTCTCTCCTTTATTCTCTTTATCCCTTGAAGCCGAGGCATTATTAGCTTAACTTGTCAAGCTTTTTCTTTCAAGCATTCAGTAATCCAACCAATCTTGACCTAGTTTCAAAGTTAGCAAGTGCACTCAGGGAACCCAAAGAGAAAAGCCACGGTAGAACAATACGGATTAAGGGGATGAGGTAATCTGTGTTCTGTGACAATAGTTGACAGACATCCTTGCCGATGGGGGGGGGGGGGGGGGGGGTTCTAGAGTGGCGTGCAAGTCCGCTAACAAAGCGCATCAAGGTGTTAATCGGAATGTTTCGTTTTTTTCCTCGTAAACTAGTTTTATGTTCTGAACTGAGTATGTTTGAGTCGTAGGACTGTATGCTATCATAGGGACTTGACCTAAATCTCGCTGAAAATGAGATTGTGCTCGGGACTAAACTGTCAAAAAACAGACGGGGGACAGAATATGCATTTTTAGTATGTATATAATATATATATATATATATATATATATATGTGACCGTGCACCTCAAAACGAACATAAAGTCGCACACACCGTTTTTGCATGAGGACTGAAAATAAGTGAAATGGGTCAACCTAGCCGATCTTGACTTTTCCATATTTTCTGAAAGAGCGGGTCTTCGTTTACATCATACTAAAATTTGGTATCATAAAACGGGCAGGAAAGTGTGTTTTTGAAGCAGTTTATCTCGAACAATTTTGGTAGAATAGTGTGATTAGGTGTGTCTTTAGAATCCCCTTTTCATTTCTGAAAAACCTTGTCCACACTCTTCACTTTCAACTCTAATAACTTTTGAAAAGATAGTGCTACTGCTTTGAAAGTTGGCATTAATTATGGACAGAATGTGTTAATGAGGCATGCTTAATTTCAGTTTAATCTGATAATCCCTTCATTGTTGCTACTCTGGTGGTTTACTTCCTGTTTTTTGTCCCATTCATCGCACAGCCAGCACAGTTTGGTAAAGATTAAGCGCTTGAATAGACACTGTACTTCAGAGCCTCTTTTCTCAGTTCACACTTTTCCTGAGTTTGTGCTTTCTTTCCAATATTTAGATAGGTTAGGAGAGTCCATTTGATTTGAGTTATATATCATTTTAAAGCTTAAAGTCTGCTCTTTCAGAATATGGTCTTAACTAAAAAATCATGTCTGGCGACTTTTTGTTTGTTTTGAGGTGCAGAGTCACATATATATATATATATATATATATATATATATATATATATATATATATATATAAGATATGAGAAGGGAAGGAGAAATCGGTGCGTAGCTTTGACATCATTATTCCTCTTACTGTTCCTCCTTCTTGGAAAAGCGCAAGAGTTGAAAAATTGGTCTCCGCCGGGGATCGAACCCGGGTCTTTGGCATGGAACGCCAACGCCTTAACCGCTCGGCCACGGAGACGTCATAGCGATTCAGGCAGACCCAAGCTCGAATACCCGACGGACCAACCTTTCAACTCTTTATGCGCACGTTCCTTTTTGGGGCAGAGAGTTATGAATAATAACCAGCCGCGTGCCTCAGCTGGATATATATATATATATATATATATATATATAGTGTGGATATGTATATATGTATATGTATATATATATATATATATATATATATATATATATATATATATATACGGTATCAGATTGCCAGCACTTTCGGTGTTTGTTTGTTTGTTTGTTTTTTGGACATAGTGGAACGGTTAACTTTTGCTATAATTAACATTATCATTTTTGTTGACACACCTGTCACTATAGCTACACTTGTACCAACTGGTGTTCGCACTATGCAGTATTCGGCATCGTGGAAATCATGTAGAGTCATATCGACTTTGTTAAAGTGTATTGTTACGAGCTTGAAAAAAAAAAGTCTATTTCATTCATTTTTTAGAAATAATAGTTATGTGTCATAAAGATATTATGTGTGTTAGGTCAAAAGCTTATGTGTCCGCTTGTCTTGTGATTTTCTCTTGTGTTCTTATTCATTATTGCTGATTTTCTCCTTTGAAGGTAAGTTCAAATACCTTTTTTTTCTCGAAGTTGAACTGATTTCTAAAGATAATTCATAAAGCTACCGAGCTGTTTATCTCTTTTGTTTTGTTTTGTTTTGTTGTTGTTTTTGTTTTTGCTTTGTTTTTTTTTTTTGGGGGGGGGGGGGGTCTGTGCGGTTTGAATGAAATGTCCTATGATAATGCGATCATCTACTATATAGTATATTCTTGTAGGTTCTACGTTCAAAATCATTTTTGAGGAAATGCGCTACTTCTTGAAGTATGTGTATGATAGAACTAGAAGCGTGACTTCTCTCTCTCTCTCTCTCATCTCTTTTTCTCCCTAGATATGCATTAAATTGCAGGTGAGTCTCCGATGATGAGCTCATGAATTTGTGCGCCATTGTATTTACAAGATGGCCCATCAAAAACCAGTCTGAACGGTAATGAACCCCCCCCCCCCCCCCCCCCCTCGAACATTTGAACCCACTGGTGATTGATCGCCGGAGGTGTCGCACGTTTATATTTTATCGCTCATACACGCGTCAGATTATGTTCGGCTGTAACCATACATTATCAAGATATTCATGACATTCATTACTTTTTGTGTATGTGTGGTGGTGTATTATTATCCCATTTATCATCCCAGCCTGTCAGAATCAAACATAATATTCACGATGATATTCAGAAGCAGAAGCAACAACCGTAAACCAAACCACACCAAACGACTCCTACTTTGAATGTAATGACAGGTTGAAAAAAAAAGGAGATAGAAATCCTGAAAAATTATTTACGACGTCGGTGCTGTCAACTTTATATGAACAACTCAGCATGGAATCGATGGTATTTTGTCAGCGTTCAAAAAGTAAGCTCGATGGTTGAGAATAAGAAAACAAAATCACAAAAAAAAATGGGTCACGTTTTTGTATCTTCTTGTCTGGAGACATGTCTGAGTCAGTGAGTTTATAAATAAAATTATTGAAAAAAAAAAAGTGGGAGCGGGTGGCATATAAGTGGGAGAGCGTGGTCCATAATTAGGGTAAATGTATACTAGGCCCTTATTCCGAACTTTGCAACCAGTTATCTTCCTAACCCTACTTTTTCTTTTTATTGTTGTATCCAAAATAAACAGAACCTGGATACTCTGTAAAATACCTTTTATACAAGAAGAAAACGAAACTTATTGAAAAGCTCTCTCTCTCTCAAAAAAAAAAAAAAAGAACAAACGAATACGTTGTACGACGGCATCGCGACAACCAGCATCGCACTAAGTTAAGGACGTGTGTAGATATTTTTGTCATAGTTTATAGATGTGGTAAAAAAAAAAAAATCTTAGGTGCTTGAAGTACTCGTTTTAATCCCTTATTTATTTTTTAGACCCCTGAATGTCCCATTAATTTCCCGTCCATATAGAAATTGGTCCACATTTGACTCCTTGACACAGAGAAGGTTAACTGAAGTCTAAGGCTTGTGTTAGGTTTCAGCTTAATTGTCTTTTGATTTTTTTTTTGCCCACTATGTATGGTTTGTTTTCTATAATGTTTGAGCTTTACTTAAATTCATTTAGTTAATGTCAACTGAGTTTGTAGACGTTTCATACACTTATCATGTTGTTTCTTTTCTAGTGTTTCAAGTATTTTTCTTGTTTCTGCAAACTATCATAATCATTGGTCATTTCTTTCTTTCTCTACCCCCACTCTCTCTCTCTCTCTCATTTTTCTCCGTGGAATTCCGTTTAGCTGTAGACGATTTTCCCATGATACCCACGTCAACTTGGTCGCCACTGGATTTACAAGATGGCTCATAAAAACCCAGTCTGCACGATTATGATCTTCCCGAACATTTGAACCCGTTAGTGATTGATCGCCGGAGGTGGCGCGCGTTTTTATTTCTCGCTCACACGCGCGTCAGACACTGTTCAGCTTCCGCCATTATCCATTATGTTTACGACATTCATGACTTTCTTAGTGTGTGCATGTGAGGGTGTGTGTGTGTGTGTGCATACGTGTGAGTTATGATACATCATCCCCCATTATTTTGTCCCCTAAGCCTGTAACAATCAAATATATTGTGACCTATTTCGTTACGAAATCAAACATTTCGTCGACGAAATGACTGATTTCGTAACGAAATAGGCCACGCGACACTTGGCGCTCCATACAAATTGTCCATGGTTTAAACCATGGTTTCAATTGTACCACCTTCGTGAATTCGGGCCATTACACTCTGAATTCGTTTATAAATAAGATTATTAATTTAAAATCTAATGGATTTAATTTCTAAATCAATTAGACTAAAAATTGTAACCTTATGTGGATTTGTCCCTCCTCATAGTCTTATCAGATTACTTTTTAATCCAACGAATTTAGAGTGTATGTTTGGAATCCTAAAATGACTGGGAAATCGTGCTTGTAGCAGTTTTTCCAGAACAATTTTCTTTTTGTAGAATATCGTGATTAGGTATGTCTTAGAGGACGCTTCATTAAAAAAAAACAAAACAAAAACCTTTACGCACTCTTCACTTTCAACTCTAGAAACTACTAAAAGGATGAATTCACTGCTTTGCTGCTGCTGCTATGGAGTTACATGACATGTTTTGCTTTGGTTTTTTTTTTTGTTTTTTTCTCAATTCATTGCACAGAGCATGGCTTCAGAGCCTCTTTTCTCAATCCACGTGACTTTTGCATAGTGTGTGCTTTCTTTCCAATATTTAGTGAGAAGAGTCCATTTGAATTGAGTCATAGGCCTCTACATCATTTTGAAGCTTAAATTTTAGTCCTGTAGAATCTTCCCTTGATTTCAATCCATGTCAAGCGACTTTTTGTTGGCTTTTTTTTTTTCAGAGTCATACGATACAAAAGATTCGCCATTCATATACAGGACACACAATATTTCTATAGATGAAAAGAGCAATGTACAATACGACTTCCCACCCACCCCCCCCCCAAAAAAAAAAAACGCGTTGTGATAGTTTCCATTGCATATGTGTACTCGTTAACAATCAGACATGTCAAATGTTTTACACATGAAAGGAAGCATGCGCGCACACACACATGCAAACACACACACACAGAGAGAATGGATTTATCAAAGTTCAACGTCAAGACAGACAATTATTATTGAGGTTAGTAGGCTACTGTATATACTGCAGATCTCAATGTGTCGGGACTGTACGCAATTAATAACGTGAACTGAAGATACCGGTAGTCTTTGCCACCTCATTAACTATCTGTGTGCCACGCTCATTTCCTCTCCCGTTAGCTGTACGTGTATGACATTTGTGCACATTGATTGCAGTATCTCGATGATGTAGATTTCCCAGAACTAGATTAGTTAGTTATAGATTAGTTTCACCTTACGTCGATCACGACCACGGCAAAACACGACTAGCTATGTCTGGTTTGTGTAGAAAAAGAAGAAGAAAAGATTTTGTAGCTTTTATTCGTAATGTTATTTTATCATGCTAATACGGAGGAAAAATGGATTGAATCTTGAAATTGACCTTATTATCATTGATTAAATCTGAGACAATTATTGTTATGTAAGCAAGATGCGTCTCATCGACACCGTTTGGCACCGGGGGGGGGGGGGAATACATACATATTAGTATATATATATATATATATATATATATATATATATATACTGTTATTTTGTCATAATCATATACATATATTATATATATTTTCAATATTCACATGTTATTCTATATTGTCCTTTGTCTTTGCCTTGTGCCTCCTATTTAATCCGATTTGCAACCCAGGTCCTTTATATCACGTTGTTTATTCATAATTATAATGAGGAATGTTGAACAACAACAATTATTATCATTATTATTATGCTCCTGACGCAAATAAAAAGAAAGCACTGTATACTGTTATTTTGTCATCGTCACCATCCGTATTGTATCAACAGTAATAATACTACTACATCAACATTTTCTTCGCCAATATCATTCCTACTATAGTTACTTTTCCATGCAGAGAAATAATTTTCAAAATACCACCATCTACTCGACTTGAAAAATATACCCCACAAAAAAAAAAAAACTGTACATGTCACGGTTGCAAAGCTATTCATCATCCAACGAACAGGTTTCGTTTTATGCACTAAAGCCATACATGTCACGTTCGTGTGCGCATATCATCAAACGATGAAAGAAAGGAAATGCATTATTCCGTCCAACCCCCACATGGACTATAATGACCTCAGTGACCTATTCGATCGATAACATACGACAAAAGGCGTTGAGGATGCATGCACCATCGTCCATACGCGCGGCCTGGGACAGTGTTTTAACAGAGAGCTCGGAAGTAATGAATAATAGAAAATAATCCATTAGAGGTTGGGTCTAATATGCGTTATGCCGTGCGGAATGCATAGTAGAAGTATTTGTGGTTGCTAGAGAAGATTGAATTCGGCAAAGTTGCAGTTCTATCAAATATTTTGTCCTCATGTTTCATTCATGTAGCACATACGGAGTTCAAACGCGGAAATCTTTCTGTGTGTGAGCTTGTGTGTGTGTATATGTAAATGTGTGTGTGTGTTGTATGTGTGCGTATCACAATGACGTGTGTATGCTACATAAAGTAATTGACGCTCCATCACTGTTACACAACACAAACAACGATTTATAATTACAACGAGTCACTATTATTCAATAACTGCGACATGATCAATGGGGTTATTTAACAGTATCTTATGGGGTGACGGAAGTGTTATCGCTTAACAATAGTGGACTGCATTTTTCCGCTGTTCTTAATTACTTCGTTGACTATCAGTTATGTGTTATCAATAAACAGAAGTGGAAAAATAGTTATGCTAAAAAGCAGTTCGTTGGAAATGCCTCAGCTATAAAGGACAATTTTGACATTTTATGAACATAATTATCTTCATTGCAATACGTGGGTGCAATAGGCCTACAATCATGTAAACCGGCCGACGTACAGTTGTACTCGTATCGCATTTCAAGCAGTGACTCCCAAATCTGGCGGAGTTTATCAAGCTGGCAGATATTAACAAATAGTGATACGGTAAACACGAAATGAACTTCAAACGCAAGATAACGTAAGTTCAGCGATAATGGCAAACTCACCATGTTATTCCGATCTTTGCCTTCCATATCGCTAGTTTCCTGTGACCTCGTGCAAACGTTGATCACCTTTGGACATCCAGTTGTGCAGCTGTCAAAAATTGTCAGGCGAAATATTTGTGACCGGTTTTGGCCAATGCAGCAATGCTGTATAGACAACGGCGAATAAGAATGACAACAACAAAATCTTGTTCTCTTCAGGTTGGTTATCTGAAATACACTGCATGCAAACAGGGTCGGGTTCACAACAGACACGGTGCGCCTCTGAAGAAGAACCGTTAATATAACTATGAGAAACGTACTTAGATAATAATCATCTCATATATACAGTCCGCTCTCGCTTCTACGATAGGTGCAACTTTTATATCTTGCGAGATTGCAGGAAGATGGACTATCCTTACGAAAAACACTTGCTGTTGTCAACTGGTGATTGTGGTACTCCAGCACGAGCGGCTAGCGACAGCTTCCCCCCGCCTGTAGCTAACCATCGGCTGTGAGGCCTACGAGCGAGTGGCGCAGCCTGCGACAGAGCCATCGAGCACCTCGTAAAGTTTTTTCCATGGGATGATAACTACACTGCGCACGCGCGGTAACCTAGATAGGCGACGAAGCGAAGGGTTTTTTTAATATACCTCATCTATCGACAATCATTTATGATAACTTTGCGTATTCACTCATATATTTATGTTGGGCACTTCGATTTATATCTCTAACATTGGAACGCTCCTTTCGGGGTATTCAGAATTCTTCTTTGGTATTTATTGTATGTACATAATTTATGTGTGTGTATATCTGTATCTTCATTTCTTTTTCAACTTGCAAAGCACAAAACTCTGAATTCCAAAGTCTTGTGACACGTAAGAAGCGGTACATAAAGATATATATATAATATATATATATATATATATATATATATATATATATATGTGCGTAATATATCAAACATAAGTATAATAATCAGGCCTACGTACATATTACATATTATTTGGACAGTTTAAGTGCAAAAACTGATGTATGAATTTTCAAATAGATTTGTGATAATATGATATTACACATTCAGCTGATAAACAAAGAAGTGAAAAAATACATGTAATCACTTTAATAATTATCTTCGAAAATCTTTCATATTATAACTGTGTTAAAGCGGGAAACATTGCAATAGTATAATCACAATCGTAAAAGCTAATGGCCATCAAATTATCTTTCTAATCGTGATTGAGGCTATAAGTGAGAGATAATGTGTTTGATAGAATGAATAATTATGACTTTTTGAGTGTGTGTGTGTATGTTTTATTGTTCGTAATCATTTTCTTTGAATTGAAACATAAAACAGATCAAAATACATAACCACAAAACAGTGTTACATTACAACTGTAACGGATGGATAACTCTGATCCAGCTGTGTCTCTGCTTGACACATATAGCTGGTTTCCCGAGAAGTCAATAAAGACAGGGGAATAAAGCAAGAGAAAGAGATAAAGAAAAAGTAAGAGTCGAGGAGCGCTGCATGTATAATTTACGTGATTAACCTCGTGACACTTGAAAAGAGAAGGGAACATGTTGTGAATTTTTTAGATATCGTATGAGATGCAAGATATTCTGACAGTTTGGAGAGAGGGAACTCGTCTATCTAATTACACATACTCCTCTGTAAGTGACTGTGCGATTACAGTAGCATGTGTAAGGCTTTGAATGCTGGTTCAAGACTTGTGATGATAATACGCATATGAGGCGGGATATTAATTATTTATTCTTATCTTTCCGTTTAAAGGGGATGGCTAGTAACTGATCACTGGGAATCAGTGGGAATGCTGGGGATGATTGTTCCAATTCTTGTGGGATTCATTTAAGAGTACATTATATATCTTTTGTTGTGTGAAAATTATTTACTTCAGAACGGTCTCATATTCAAGTAATGTGCAGTTTAATGCCCCGTCACTGTACAGGCATGCTAACCTGGAAACATTAAACTGCACATTACTTGAATATGAGACCATTCTGAAGCAAATAATTTTCACACAACAATAGATATATAATGTACTCTTAAATGAATCCCACAAGAATTGGAACAATCATCCCCCAGCATTCCCACTGATTCCCACTGATCAGTTACTAGCCATCCCCTTTAATGCGTGCATCATCCCGTATGATTGCATATCAATCTTCCTGACGGAACATCACTTGCGTTCTCACATCTTCCGGTGGAACACCCAACAATTACTGCAACTATAATATCGATTTCATGACAAACGAAACCTGTATACTATTTGTAGCCCTTTCAGCTTTATGTCCCCGAACGCT
The DNA here is from genome assembly GCA_033980235.1 of Diadema setosum. NCBI lineage: Eukaryota > Metazoa > Echinodermata > Echinoidea > Diadematoida > Diadematidae > Diadema > Diadema setosum. The sequence continues at coordinate 26,732,136 of CM067075.1, read as the reverse complement.
ACCTTATAGCCCCCTGCATTGCATACTCCGATAACCGAGCGTTGCACCAGAAATAGGTTTATGTGTTTAGTTTGTTTGTAAAGAGACATACAAAAGATAAACAAAGAATAATGACGCGTGCCTTGAAACTTATTTTTGGCATCAGGTTATTTTCAGTTTTGTTTGGTTTGTTTGTTTGTTTGTTTGTTTGTTTGTTTGTTTTAATAGGTGTCTGGATACGAGATTTTACGAGGTGAAAGTTTTGCGTTATTGCATAATGTGCTAATGGGATTCATTATTGATGCATTAAATCTAGCACAAATTTCTTTTTAAACCTTTTACAGTGCTATGTTATTGCACAATATGGAACATAACTATTATACCCACAAACGTGGTCCATAGTGACATATAATTGTATATCCCTGTCAGTCCAAAGTTGAAGGTGGAAAAAAATGTGAAATACTGCGATATTTTAATTTCAAAATTGAAGTGCTTTATCAATGACAAAAATAAAAAATGATTATTTGTTCAGGAAAAAAACCCACATATTGATAGATTTACAACACTTGCTTTTTTGCTTCTCTTTTCTTTAGAAACACATTACTATTTTTTTATGTCGTAATTGCAGCTTATACACAGCTTACAGTATCGCTGTCAATGACCTAGCAGTTATTGTTTGTTATAACATATAGCATGATAATGTTTACGTTCCTCTCATGGCACTGTCCAAACACTGTTGTGAAATCTATATAAGGTTAACAATTAATTTTGCATTTTGACATAGAATGCATTTGTTTTTTTTCACACCAGTAATGATATCTGGTGGCAATGATATGTCATTCATGTTATCAGTAATGAAATTCCCTATCCATTCCCGTTTGAATTATGAAATAATAAAATAGTAAAATACTTTTTTTGAGATATATCCAAAAATGCTAGGTGGGAACTTACTTTTTTGGTTGAGTATATATATATATATGTATATATATATATATATATATATATATACGGGGGTCTAAAATACACTCTACCTTGCTTTATCCAATATTCACGCGTTAAACTCGTTACGTAACACGTTATGCAGAGAACTGGGAAATAATGGTATAGAAAGACAGATTGATAGAGAGAGAGAGAGAGAGAGAGAGAGAGAGAGAGAGAGAAACACAGAGAAACAGACAGACTGACGGAGACCGTCCTATGCACAAATGTTCCGATCACATTGTGGTGTCATTCCAACACTTATACACATTTCTCTCAAAACCACACATTTAATTTGGAAGGCCACACAGATTTCCGCCAATACTTTCTTCTTCCATGACTCAATACTGCTCGGGCACTCCAGGTGTTTCCATTACTCTTAGGAAAATCTGCTTGGATTATGATTGTTGCTGTAGTATGTATTTATTTTCCCCTTTCTTTTTTTTTTTTTGGGGGGGGGGGGCACAATACGCCATTCCATTTTTTTTTAAGAACTCCATAAAAGAGAGGTACAGTGTAGTTCGGTTGGTATTTCGCTTTTGTCCGGTGTCTGCACCGGCCATTTGATACAGAAGTGCCGAATATAAACCCTTTAAAAAATCTTCCAATTCAGGTTTGATGTATCATATAGATTTATTTCTCTTGAAACTGCATCATTTCATTCAGATGTTGCATTATAAGAAAGCCCGATTAATTTTCTTTACAAGGACAACTCACTTGTTCACGTTATGCGTTCCTGGAATGCACAATACAACTGAGTATGAGAAAAGGCCATTGTTGAAATGTTGCAAAATGGAGCAAACGTGTTATATCAAACAGTTTAATCCCCTTTGTTTTGTTTTGTTTTGTTTTGTTTTGTTTGTTGTTGTTGTTTTTTTCATGGAAAGCATGTGCTTGAAAAGAATGCACCGTGAGCTTCTCATTAGATTCCAGACTTCATCAATGAATACTAAATACTGCATTAGTATCTAAATCTAATATTAAACATAATATAAGGGTTGAGATGCGAGATATTTGAACGTGTTCATGTTTGAGCATTGCTTATTTCAGTGACCCCCTTTTTCTTCATCAAAACAGTAAATTATCAATAACATAATTGTTGTGACTTTTCACTTTTGATCTGTCCCCATACTCGGCTATTATTTCACATTCCAGGAACATCCAATCATAGCAAAGTTATGTGTTATGATTCTTTCTTTGAGGCTGTCACATTTAATGAAGATAATGCAGGCAAAAGAGAAATACTGTAATTGCAGAAGTTATGTTGAGGGGTTTCCCATAGTGTGTAACACTGTGTTCACATAGTCAACTTGTGCCTGGGAATCGCAAAGAAACATTGACTTTGATAAAGAATTACAGCAAAACACGAGGTTATTTTTGTTTCAAAAGCGTTTTAATGCATCTCCCCAGACATTTTACATGACCCTTTCCGATCCCAACCAAGATACACCTTAGCTCCATTTATATTATGTACATATACAATATCACCACCAATACGCAAACTGTTATAGGCAGGTGTAGGTACACGGGACACGAACATTAGAATAGGGCAATTCCAATATCAACGATATACCGACAAACGTACAAGACGTAGTAACGCATGCTTGCTTTACAGTGAATGCTTCCTTACGACATTCGAGTCACGAAAATATTCTCTCTCTTTTTTTGTCTTTATCTGTACAAAACACAGCTTTGAAAAAATGTACACCATACCTGGTCTTCTGTGTACCAGTTTATATTCAGTTACAAAAACAAGAGGAACATTAAACATGAATAAAAATCACAAATGAATTATGAATAACCTCTGTTAATTTCGTATGAAACGTGTAGCGAATATGACAAGAAGAACGCCGAGTTTATTACGAATAATGGTTGTAGGAATTCTTATAGAATGTATGAGAATGGTGGAATGGTGGAATAATAGACATTTTTTTTTAGTATGACAAAAAACCCCACAAAAATCAATGATAAAAATGAAGATGGTGACAATAATAACGACAATAATGACAATGATAATATTGATTATGACAATTTGACAAATACAAAGAAAAGGGAAAGATGAAGCATGAACTTCAATACAACGATTAACTATATGAAGTGATAACAATCAATATTTAAAGAGTATACTATTACAAAAATAAGGCTGGTGACAAAAAATGATATCAATAGCGATAACAGAATATGTAATGGTCATTTCATAACGTCATTGCTATATTTATCTTTTTCGCGAAATTTGCCCTTATGCAACAACTGGAATGAAAAATATCTCGAATATAAAACGGTCGCGGCAACTACAGGCAATGTGTATACGCACAACTTACATCCGTGCATTGATTGACAGGCGAACATGAACAAAAGGAATTTTCTTCTTTTTTTTCTTTAAAACAACAACAACAACAACAACAACAACAGTGTAGCCGGTACATCTCTTGGCTATAGCGGAGGAGACGCTGACGGCTCCCACAAGCACGCCCTCTTCGGCAGCAGTCACAAAATGACGACTTATTTAACTTTCAGCAATCAACTGATGTTGATTGTACACAATCTTTATCAGAATGGGATAAACTTCTTATGCCTTTGTGCCTCTTCCGTGTTCCAGGAACAGACAAAAAAATCATGATGGCTATTTCAAATTTTATTAGAAAAATTAATGATAAGCAAAATTTATTAATTCATTACCTAGAAATCCTCGCGAATTTTATTAGGACCTTTTTTTTATATTATTATTGCAATGATCAAAATTATTCATTCATTTCTTTTTGAGGCATGAGGGAAAGAAAAGAAGAAGAATATAATCTTTTTGAAGTTATTGTCATTGCCTTATACACAGCTATATAAGCCAGTTGAGCACGAGTAGAAAAGGTCATTTTGTACCAACAGGGCACGTTGGTTTTTTAAATTCACTGAGATAAAGTTCTGTGATGTATTGATTATTCAATCGGCATTTGTTTGTTTGTTTGCCGGCATATCAACTTGACAGCTGCAAAAGTGGTATTTGACAACATAACAGAAGAAGATTTGTAATACATTTAACGCAAAATAATGAAATGAATGTTTTTTCCAAATGTTACTCGATGAACCATTCTGGTCACCTGGTCTATTATGCAAGTTCATTCTTTGTTTGAACATGACCGATGAATTCTATAATTGTCACATCGGGCAAACTTGTACATTTTGTCGCCTTGGGAACGAGAGAACGAAAGTGCCTAACAAATGAGAAAAAAGAAAGGTCATTGGTACTCGTGTGTACATGAGAACCATGGTAACCTCGAACTGGCTAATTTTGTGGCTTTTAATTTCTTCGGCGTATAAACGCCCTCACACGTCGAAGGAAGATGGCGTTTGTCATTGAATTGTGGTTAGTGTGATAAAACAAAGAATTAGATCATTTAGAATTTTTGTATATACAAGGAAACAAAAACTAGATACAAGATTAACGGCGGACAAAGAATTATTAGTAAACATTTTCTCAGACGTTTGTGACAACATGACATACATGTGAAAAGAACAGCTACAGCAATGCAAACATTGTGAAAACAAGAACAGTAGAAAGAGATACTATTATGCAGACAAAAATACAATTAACTAAGCCCCCACTTGCATATGACTGAACACAAATAACGTATTGTTTTGAACTACATACTGCAGGTGCGTATCAAAAGCAGATTTTCAATTCAATAGATATGCAGCCAGCATGTATCAATACAACAAAACAAAAGCAAAATTTCGCTGAGCGCTTATTTCAGTATGGATTTCAACCATAGTACTCAATTCCATTTCTTTGCAATGTGGAGTCATAAACACTCCGACGCACTCGCACAAATCATAAGCTGGCACTCACACAAATCATACACTGACACACACCCACACACGCATACGCACACACGGACCTCTTTCATCGGTAAACATATAAATCATATATCATTCAGGCAAAGTCTGACGCAAAGCTTTAAAAGCAGGCATAATTCAGATAATTTCTGAAATAGGAAATCAAAATGTTCTTCTGCAGGTGAAGGATAAAAAACAAAACAAAACCGCAAATTCGTATCACATGCCTTTCATCATGTACGCACTACAAATGTCTATATTCGGCATACAGTCAAATAATTTTCCTCAAAAAGGACATCTTTGTTTGATTGCTTGCTTGCTTGCCTGGTCATTTGACTGATTTGATTTGCTTGTCAGTGCCTTTTGTAAGACGTTTTCGATACATGGCTTCAGATATTTCCCATCAATAGACTTACTTGGTGGAACTTATGTAGCCTTGCTCTAATACAAAACATCGATTGAAAAAAGTTTGACGCGAAGTCGCGTCATAATCGATCGATTTAGTTGACACAATCTGATTTATTTATTCGACAACCTGTAATGCAGCAGAATAGAAAGAATGGTTAAATATCACAGATGTATCTATCAGTTCCTATCGCATTTCGTGGTCTACTCTGTTTTGAACGCACTTGAACAGTCCGTCCTTATGTGAATGAGTCAAGCAAGACACATCACAGCCGTCTTTCAAGACGAGCAAGTTAACCATGAATGTTAAAAGTCCTGTTTACCTTTGGGAGCAGTGATTTTAAAATGTTCAGGCCAGTTGTATCACAAAACATCCTACCATAATACATTTTTTGCAATATAGCCTAGATTATAAGGAGATACCACCATTTTTTCTCATTAAACCACAACTATAGATGGTTTAGTTTAGAAACATTTTTATTATAAATATTGTTCATATTTTGTATATGATCATATTTGTGTTTTGTATATTTAACTAGTATTATATTTGTGTTTTGTATATTTAACAAGCATTATACTTAACACCGATTATACTGGTTCAATTTCTTACTTCGGTTGTTTTTTATCCCTTGCTCACATTTTTTTAAGAACTATTTTGAAGAACTAATGCTAGGTTTTTGTTTCATCTGCAAATGGTAAATTATGCCTTTAATAATCCTTTTACCACTTTGCAAAAAAAAAAACACTCAGCGCAGCGTGGAGGAATATACGTGAAAAGACACAATGTGTAAACTGACACAGGCTTGGAAATTGATTACTTTTAAATAATATGTCTTTCCATCATCTGCCCCTGTTTCTTTGCTATTGTACGTTTTTATTGTTTTGTGGCGAATGATACTGGAAGGAGTAAAGAGCGTCAAACCGCCAATACATTAAATTCCTCAGCACGTTGGCATCATTAAGAAAATAATGATGAATTTGTGCTCAGAACATTCGATGTTTAAAGGTTCATATAATATCAATCAATTTTCTTAAGTCTCAATGTTCTCAATGGCTCTCTGAATGAGAGTCCTACACAGGATCAAACACGAGGAATAATCGTTTGTTTTATAATTATACCATCTACATGCATATTTTGACGTGCGCTTTGTGAAAATACGTACAGCCTGCATGTTTCTTTATATAATTCCCGAGTATGTATGATGCAAATGTAAATCGTATGAGCAAGGTAGGCTAACTCAAACAGGCTTGTTTGGCTCTATTTCAAGCCTGCGTTGTACGAGAAGCAAAGAGGCAGCTAAATAATTGTCTACAGCTCATGACATGTCAGAATATTACGCCCTTCACGACGGAGATAGGCGATTTAAAGGGAAGGCGTCACCAAGCGGTAACAGTCGGCTCATATGGCGGCCACTCATTCGTGAAGGAATATCAATCGATATCAAATTCAAGAAACATGATTACATTCTAATGTTACTAGAATACTTCTTATGGTTAGGTATCTACGCAGTGGTCATCAATACTTTAAGGATTACACGTATGACGCACACTGTACGAGACAGCTGGCCATCCAGGGCATAATTCACGAAACGTGTTTGACAGTGTTAATTTTAGCCAATCGATGGACATTAATGTTTCCTGTCAAAACCCATGAGATAGGTACATTTTTCCCTTATCAATTCTTTTTTTTTTTTCATCTCAAGGGATTTTAGGTAAAGATTTTTTCTTTTCTTCTGGTCTAATACGTGATGTTGATGGTAAAAGAGGACGTCCACATGACGTCCCGTTGGCCAAAGTTTAACGTGAATAACCATAATAACTAGCTTCGGTTCGTTCAAAAACAACCTGTGAAAAGATGGCTGCGTCTGCAGCCGCGTTCGTTGTGCATACCACATGTAACTTCAGTTGACTTTTCAAAGGGTTGAACATCGACAGAATCCGAACGAAATGCAATGTGTCGCCAAATTTTCACAAAAGGGAAATAATCGTTTTCTTCGAAACGTTCCTCAATGGTATCAGTCATCGAGCACATTGGGTCCGTTCATGCTCACACTGCTATCCTACACTGAAGACGGCCCTATACAAACTGTCCGCCGTTTTACCTTCATCTCCAAAAATGGAAGAGCATTGTCATTCATTTCACTTCACAGAGTAGTTAGACGTTGTTCAAGCCGTCATCACAATTCACTTTCTCTGTGGCACAAGGCATCACAGCAAACTATGCAGTGCAACAACAAGGGTTACTCCTTTCCACTTTACAAGTGTTTTTGGTTTTTTTTTTTCCGCGCGCGTGTCACTCTTCCGTTGTCAGGGAACTCTGAAGCATGCGCCATCATCTGACGTGTTTCAAAGATAAAAACATTTTGAAGGCAATTCGTGTCATCAAATTTGCATCCTGGCGACAGAAAATCAATCACGAGTGGACGCCGCATTCCAATCCTGACGCTGCTCTTGTCTGGTCCGGGTAACGCTGTACCCATAATTATAAAATGAAAACAATAAACAATGTACTGCATAAGAGAAGCAGAAGAAGAAAAAATAACAATCAGTCAGGAAGTAACCAATCTTGAGGCAATTACATCCACTCGTGTGCTAGTCATACGGGAGTCCCCGCCGGTCCCTTCGGGAGTTTTATCCGGCCGTTCTTGCCTTTCTCCTCCACCCCTGAAGGAACGAGCCTCTGCGACGTGGGACTGCCGTAGCACTTTGGGCGCTTGAAGAGGAGCTTTGGGCTCCACTTGGACCTGTCCCCTTCCCGTGTCCACTGGTCCGATGCGATGGTGCTGCAGGTGTAAGGAGGCGGGGGCGGTAAACCGAGCGTTTGGTCGGTGTCTACCACCGTGTCACAGTCCGTGCTGTCGAAAAACTGCTGTGGATTGGTTTGCTGCTCTATTCTCTCCGGACAAACAAAGACAACGCGTTTCCTGGGACAGGTGTAAGGCCTCTCGCGGGCTGTTTTTAATATACATGGAAGCTGCGTATTGTTACTGTTGTTCACATTGCCGTCCGGAATGAGACCCGGCGCCTGCGAACTCATTCTATAGTCTATAGTGGAACCAACATCAGTGGAAGGCGCACCCAATAGGTTTTCGTCCGAACCATTCGGCCTGAGGCCGTTGCTCTGCACGTTGTTGTTCTCATGCAAGAGTTTGTCCTGCAGGAACAGGTTCTGCTCCATGACGGGCGTGTTACCATGGACAATAAGCGCCTCGTCCGAGCCCACGGCGATAGAAGGGTTCAGCTCCTGATCGTCCATCAGGTTCCCGTCAGTTCGACTCTCGTTCTCCGCTAACAGAGATTCGTGCAACTCCACACCATTACTGGGTGCAGTCGCGTCACCTCCAGTGGTCAACGCCGCTGTCTCTTTGTGGTACGCAACTGAAGAATCCGCCGCTGGCCACACCGGAAGCTTCGGACCAAGGACAGGGCTGGAGTCATGTACCGGCCGTAGGGGGAGCAACTCCTCTTGCCTTGTGGCGGAAGGAACTTTCCCGTTTCCCACATGTTCGCCGGTAGTCGACTTCCAGGAGATTGCTGTACGCATGGTATTGTCTTCATGCGAACCCTTCCGGAATTGTGGCACGTTGTTCATCATACTGTTCTGACGCGAGTTTGAGCCCCGTCTCGAGTAATGACGTGAAGGCAGAGTGTGTTCTTCCCGCCATCTTCGGAATCGTCGTTTGACAACGTTCTGGACCTAAAGCAGCGTTGAAAAAAAAAAATCATATCAATACAGCTCACTGATGTAAGAAGCTTACCCAGTAGTATCGAATGTAAGAAGTGGATTATTATAAAATATTTATTATGAATTAAAACACCCAAGGTGAATCAAAGACTACGTCTGCACCTTGGCACGCTCTAAGCTGAAGTCAATATCAAATAAATGATTTTAGTTCTGTAACTTGTTCTTAATAGTAATTCTTTCACGGTACAATACGTCGTACATTACCTTGTAGACCTCCAATACTTTCATTTATTTTCAGTAAGATGTAACTTTTGGCATGATAGGAATTTTAGGATCACAAAAACATCAACCATTTTGGATTGTCAAACACTATAATGATTGTCCGATTGTCCATGTAAGCTAAGAGTGTCTCCTAGTTGTTGAAACTTGACAGAATTGTATCACTATAATCTGCTTTTTTGTTGTTTCCACGAACTTTACTTAACAGGACCCGAGTCTTTTGTCGTCTCTCATTAAGAATGTCAATGAGTGTATCAAGGTCACCTCATAATATTCCTAACTGAAAGTAAATATCCGTAAATTAAACCAAGCTTTTCAGAAAAAAAAAACCAGACAAAATTAATGACAACAAATATGACAATCTCCTTAAAAACGCCCTGAGGGGATCAAATCACAAGACAAATATATCACATTAAAGATGTCACAAACCGCTCCCATCTCTTCAGAGCACCACGAAATCAACACGAGAAACAAAGAAGGTTGAATGGAAGGAGAAGAAAGAATAAGAAGTTGGGGGAGGAGGATGAGAAGGAGAAGCAGAAGGAAAAGGAGAATGAGAGGAGAAGGAGGAGAAGAAGGTGATATAGGGAGAAACGAAAGAGAGCAATATGAAAGAAAAAACACAAGAACAAAAGATACAGAAGGTGATCCGAAAGGGTACTCGGATCACCTCAAAATAATCACGAAGGTTTTATGGAGTTGTGAATGCCGTTTAGGTGGCATACGCTTACATCTAATAGCAAAGTTTGATACACAATAAAGACGGGACGCACCTCCTGGTTCATGTAGACATAGATGATAGCGACGAAGAAGCCTTGTGTCGACTGCAAGAAGGCGTTGACGTAGAGATAAAGGCGAGTGCTGACATTCGGTTCCTCGGGCGACGGCTCGACAAGCAGCATGAAGTACGACGCCCCTAGCAACGGCAGGAGCACCACTATACCTCGGACGCCCTTCCTATCGAGGGAGGAGACAAATTCAATTCAATTAAAATCAATTCAATTCAATTCAATTCAGTTCTATTCTATTCTATTCTATTCAATGCAATTCAATTCATATTATTTTTATTTCATTTAACGATAAGAACATAGACAATTAATTTTCTTTGGTAACGGAGAATAAGGTTTCATTAGCAAAACAAAGTAAACAAAACCTTTGTAAGCAAGAAAATATTAAGCAGAGGGGCGAAGGTTGAGGTGTGAATCTTCTTCAATTTGCCTCTCTCTAGGCGGTGTCACACCTGTCCGGGCAAGCTACGCGGGCTTGTGGCGAGGAGGTAGTTTAAAGCACGTAGAAGATTTTTCGCGGGCGGACAAGAGTGTTTGCAATTTTTGCACTTGTTTCTTACTTACTAGACGCGTGCTACTTAGCTTCTACTTGCGTGCGTTCCGTGTGACTCGCGTGAGAGCTTTGAAACCGATCAATTTTCTGTTACGAGCGACTTACGGGGATTACGAAGTACCTGCTTTGGAGTTGCCTGTGAGGTGCTACCGGTAAGGGTTTCCTACTTGTGTTCTGCGCGTACCTCTACGGGCAACTCCCGTGACTCTTCCGGAACAAGTTTTGAGCATGCTCAAGGCCTTGTTATACCGTATCTGGGGAAGTTTTGCGGCTTGACTTGCGGGGAAACAAATTTGCTACCCGGAGCTCTCCGCAGTTGGCCCGAACTTGACAGTACCTAGCACTTATCTCGTCTTATTTGCCCGAAGGTGGGCACGCTAGTCCAATTTTCCCGCAGCAAAGTTTTGAGCATGACCAAAACTATTTCCGGATGAGTCGCGAGGATTGCCCGAAGAGTTCCACGTAGAACACCCGTAGGAGGGCCGTAGCCGCCGCAATTCACAGGCATTTGACCCACTTGAAATAGGTAAGTTGCCCGCTGATCTATGCCTATGTGAAGGGAGTGCGTGCCATTTGTGGGCTCATTCTCTTCTTTGTCCTCTGTCCTCTGTGGCGTCGAGGACTACCATGGTCCCTTTCGGACAGGACTTCATCCGCCGAATGGACTTCAGCAGCAATTTGATGCATTTGCTTGTGAATCTTCCGGGCTTTGTGGCTGTCCATCCACTGGACGTTCTCTGCTTTTGTGCACTTTCCGTCTACGGGGCATCTTCACTTCTTGAAAGCTAGTTGACAAATGATTGTTTGCCCATCCACTCGAACCAGCCTATTGTTCAGGCTAGCACTCACCTCGCAGGCGACTAGTACGCAGATAACACGCAGTTGTGGCGCAGGTACTTCGCAGAGCCCGTATGTCGCCCGTAACTGACATAAAAGAAGCTATCACGAAGCTATCACGTGACACCCACGCGCCTAACATGCAGTTCAACGGAATACACGCAAGAAAGACTTAGGTATCACGCGTTTATCATGTAATACCCACGCCAAACTCACCCTAAACCTTGTCCGGCCGCAGAAATTATTCTGCGTGCTGAAAAATTCCTATACGCAATAAGCCCGCTTAGCTGGTGTGACAGGGCCTTTTTTGGCAGCGGGTAAATAGAGCCAGCGTGCGCACCTCCGGGTAACTACTTTTGAGATACATGCTAGGTACTGTCATGTGCGGGTCATCTGCGGGGACCTCCGGAGAGCAAAAATGTTCTTCGGAAGTCGCACGCAAGGCTGGTGTGACACGGCCTTCTACAAATGAAATTTATAAGATCAACTGCTGATCTGTAATTTAACAAACATGTTGGGGAAAAGGGAAAATGAACTTGTTCCAAGTTCATCGTGACACTGTCAGCAACCAGGGACAGCCTGGGTGATAGTGTCGCTGCCCGGAAAGCAGTAGATGACAGGTTCGAGTCCCGTGGTTCCTTAACGTTGTAGAAGCGCAGGCAATCGCGGGCAACACCAGCCGAAGAAGCCGTTGAAGTTTTCCTCTCTCCTTCTCCCCCCCCCCCCCTGCCCCCTCTCTCTCTGCATACTTAAAAAAAATAATAATAATAATGAAGACTTTGATCGCAAAACGTCTTAAGTGCCATTTCTAAACATTCTAAAGTAAGGCCAAAGTCACATATGAACACGGATCCTCAAGGATCTACACGATGATCCGGGGAGATCCGGGGAGATCCGGGGAAAACCGGGATAGTCTGCACGGTGATCCGGGGAGATCCGGGGAGAACCGGGATAGTTTCGACCTTGATGGAGTATCGACAAGCGTTGATATGACTGTGCACACGGTATCAACACGGCAGCTACACGGACATCATCAGATAGCGCAAAGTAAAACCATATCCCAGTGATCTCTCACTTGATACATGGCAAGGAATATTCTTGAAGTTAATGTTAAGAATATCTCATTTTTTAGCAGCTTTAATCGCAAATATCTTAAATCGACATTAATGAAGTTAACCATAGTTTTGCAATCAAACTCTTTATACATCAAATACATACAACTAATGACCTTGGCTTACCTGTACTGTTGAGTTTCAAAGGAATGTGACGCCCTTAGCTTGGTGACGAGAATGATGATGATGTGGGACATGAAGATGACATTAATCTGAGAATAGACAAATTGTAACATAAACCATTTTTTACAGGATTATACCAAAATGCATAAATAGAAGGAACAAAAACAAAGTGAAAACACAACATCAACGACAAGGATGACGACCGTATTAATACCTCGCATGCCGTATTACCGTATGCCCCCCCCCCCCCCCCCGATAAAAATACAACGGGACCCTTCGCAATGATAACTGTAAAAATAGTCAATCAATCCAAATACAATTTCAGGGTATGAAACTATAACTCATTGCCCACATCTTACAGAAAAACCCATTCGATTTGCTTCAGTAGTCCAAGAGAAACGAAGATCTTTGTAGACCACGTCAGGAATCCCTTCCCTCCAAGTTTTGTCCGTTGTGTTCACACAATAAAGGCATACCATTTGCAGATTAAACAAAAACCCAGCATTAGTGCTTTAAAATAGTTCTAAAATGTGAGTTAGGAATAGAAACAACCACTGTAAAAATTTGAAGCCGTATTATCGATGTTAAGTAGTGTTAAATGCACAAAATGTGAACAATAGTTATAATAAAAATGTTTCCAGACTTAACCGTCTACAGTTATGGTTTATTAAAAAAGATACAGATATCTCCTTATTTTTTAGGCTTTACTGCAAAAATTCTATATGGTAGGATGTTTTGTGATACAACAGGCCTACACATATGCATCAAATGTGATATCTTGAATTGTTTTCTTAAATCACTGCTCCAAAAGGTAAACTGGACCTTTAATATGCAGTTCCAAGAGCATCCAAGTGCTAAACTTGGAAAGAACAGGCTCATGACATGCTGCAAAGATGCGCATTTCTCTGTGACCACTAAACCAAACTGAATGGAGTTTTCTGCAAAATATAGGCATGATAGGCAAGGTTTTAACGTTACAAATGTGGATATCCGATTGTTTGTTGTTGTTGTTGTTTTTTTTTGGGGGGGGGAGGGGGGACATACTGTACGTGGGCGATAATGAAGTCTTGTGAGTGGGTGGTGTTATCGGTGCGGTTTGCTGTCGAGATTGTGTATCATCATCTTGACATTAAGCTGTCAAAACTGTCGAAGTGTACATGTCATTTCATCTCACTCTCCCTACATTTCCTTACCCGACCTGACTCTCCATTCTCCGCATAAGTTTCGTCTCCTTTAGTATTTCTGGGGTTTTTTTTCTCCTCGCTCGGCAACTCTCAAAACATTTACTCTGTATAATATCAGGTTTAATCATTCTAGTATTCCATGAAACCTCGGGTAAACAAGGAAATCATCGTTTTGATCTGCACCATCTTTTTTTTACCTGTCGACGGGGATGAACACTATATATAGAAAAGGCGGAACATTTTTAGGCTGTTTTTTTTTTTTGTAAGAAATAGCTTCCATCACACATACGAGATAAAAACAAGGACAAAACGCAACTAAAAAGTATAATTATGTATGTATCCGCAGTTTCCACAAACGACAAGTATAATGTCAAGTAAATCGTTTTCTCTCGCTTTGCTAAAATAAAATCTTCTGTGACACAAAATATCCACCATTAAGCAGATATCTAATTTTTCTCGTATTCCTAAGCATACGGACAAAGGCCAAAATTGTGATTGCATAATGCATTATTTTCATGACAATTGCTGTAGAGCAGAATGTGTGAACAGTTGGAACTCACCAAAATTACAATCATGATTGGAACACGAAAGATGTAATCCACTTCATTCTTTTGTGAACATCTAGAGAAGAGAGGAAGATAGCATGAACATGATAAGTGTTGAAATGAATATACTTTATTAGTGAAAAAATGAGCAAAGACAATGGGTTTCCATCGGGATTCGAACCCGAGACCTCCGAATGCCAGCCCGGTGCTCTACCGACTGAGCTATAGAATGCCCTAGTACAGTGTTCGTCCCAGAAACCCTTAATTCTCAATGCTCGTTTTGTCAGAAGCTATAGCAGTGTGTGTGTGCGACACACATGCACACACTTGAACCTGACATGAACCCGAAGGTATCTGTGCCAAATAATCATACCAAAATATCCATTATCTCAATTCAAACTTCCATCGAAATCACCAGTGGAAAAAAAAACACGGAGAAAACAAACGGATTGAGACACACCATAGGTCGGCAAACGGGAAAACACTTGCACTACAACATAAAATCCGTATCTTCTTTAAGTAACTATTTCTTACCCACAGTACGATGAGATCTAAAGGATAGATAAGGCTTCATTGAAAGAAAAAAAAAACGGATATGAGATAAGAAAGTTATGCAAGTTGAAAATGTCCTATTCTTTTTTTTTTATCATGGGTACTAGATACAACGACATACTCAAATTCGTGGATGTCATGATTTCTTCTCTTAAGATGTCATCTGTTTGTTGACAGAAAAAATGGATCGTTTTTAAGGCCTACTGGAAAATCGAATCTTGACTCTGCACGTGGGTTTCAAATCGCATCGTCCTATTTGTACATCGTCATAGATGACTGCGAAATGGTATTGTGATATTTTCGTCATGACTTCCTCGAGCATCTAACCTTTCCAACAACAAATATTTTCCCCGCGTTAAATAGGTCAATTCAAAATACTTCCCGAACATCCCACATTCAAATTTCCCAAACTTTTGAATTTGAATTCTGAAGGAAGTAGTTAAGGTATCAAATTTTCATTTTTTTTTTAAACTCATAAAATAATGAATGTTTCTTGTTATGAAGCCATTGTGATGACAAGTCAACGTTTTCAGGTAAACTTCTTCTGGTAATACCTTTTATATTGAACTATTGTCAAAACTACTGTTCAGAAAGGTTTCCCCGGGGGGTAGTCGTTTATCAATCGAAAATTTGATGAATACTTTCGTGAACCGTTGTTGATATCATAATGGCCCGGGATCGTTTACCATGTGTAGTGTTTGAAAAAGACGGGTTTTTCCCCCCACCGCGGGGAAAGTCGTTTTCCCCGCGGTAGAAAAAGATGTTTTCGAGTTAAAGGCAGAGAAGTAGACGCAATAGCTCAACGTCACTTTGAGTGATATGGCAAATGATTTAAGTTATATTTAGAAAGTTATGACCAAAATTATTCAAAAATTGCAAAGAATAATTCTAGTAATGTGGTGTTTAGTGGGCGTCGCAAAGTTGATACTTCGCTCTCACAAGTGTTCATGTCGACACTGTTTTCCTAACTTGTTTATTGTCACTTCACAAATAAGAGGAATGCATGTATATTACTATAATATATTTTTATTACCAGCTAAGATTACTACGTAAAAAAAACAAACAAACAAAAAGTCGTGGTAGTGACAATAATTATTGTTGCAAGGCATTAAGTGGTGTACCGATAGGAAAAAGTTCATACATACCAATTCACTCATATCGATACATTATTATCGATTCGAATCAACCTAGTTTGCTGCTATAAATCTACATACACAAAATTAAATATTCTATACCTCAATCTTTACCAGTCTCGAGATCAAAGTTACACGCATTACACTTATTCCATTGTCACTGAGTAACTGTTTGCTTGTGTGTGTGCTTGTGTGATTTGTTGTGTAAAATTAAATAAACAAAATAAAGATTTTTGAGAAAAAAAAAATGTGTGTGTGTGTGTGTATGTACCGTGTGTGTGTGTGTGTGTGTGTAGAGCAATACAATTAATGTGTATGTGTGTGGCATGAAAGAAGCCAGCGAAGAAACATCAAGCAAAGCAAACACATTGACCTTTCAATTATTGTTTACCATCTGGACAAAACTCTGAATGATGAGACATTATACGGAAAGATTGGTATTATTGTTTGAGTTGAATGACACTTACTCTCCCCCGCCTGTTGACGTCAATGCCAGCATAGTAATGACATGCCCCACTGCGAAGACCACCGGTAGCCCTGCGATGAAGACAGAAACGGTTCACAGAAGAAAAATATTTTTTTTTCCATCATCATCTTTATGCTGGGGAAACATTGCAAAAATCAATTAGTCAGCACGACATGGATATCCCTGTTGGAAAGAACACAGTGTCCCATATTGTTGGAACCATAGTGTGAGCACAGTGTGAACACATTGTGAACACAGTGTGAAATCCCTTCACACTGTTAAATTCGAGCGCTTTAAAAGTGTGAACAAAATGCGAGTCGTCAATTCACAGAGTGAAACAAAGCATTACTATGTGAACATTCTGTGAAAACCACACCACAGTGTGAAATCATCTTCACACTGTTAAATCCGAGCGTTTTCACATAATCGACTATAATATGAACACACTGTGAACACACTGTGAACACACTGTGGGACACTGAGTTCTTTCCAGTAGTGATGAAAAGTACATCGCAATGTCTATATAACATTTAATGCATGTGCAGGTAAATTTCAGTATGATCTCATGTATATTTGCATACAAATTTTCAGCTGATTATCATGCTAGATTTATTTTCGTTCCATAGTTTTCCATGGTCATTTCATTTAAAAAGAATGTAAGTTATGAAATATATAAGGGCAAAGTAGGTCTTTTGAAACTGAATGACAACAACAAGGAAATAAAAACAAAAAATTCAAACAATCAAATCAACAAAAAAAAGGTAAAAAAAAGGAAAAAAAAAAAACAACAACAAGGAATTGTTGGTATTACGCACTCACCCCATCCTATCAGACAGTAGACCCAAAATCTTTCCCGCCGAACAACGAGGGCGCGAGTTACCATCGTGTGTAGGTACAAACCTTCGACGAACATCCAGAAGAAATTCGTCAGTGTGAGGTACATTACAGCCGTCATTTGTAGCTGACAATACCACTGCACGAAGCGGGGGGGGGGGGGATAGAAAACATTATTTGTTAGCTTTGATTTGAGTAAATCATCGGCAAAGCTCCACATAATCCAGTATTCATGACACTTCTCTGAACTGAGGTTTGGCTAATTACGAATGATGTGTATCCTGTATCATACAGATTTAAAGATTCGGTAGCGTTGGGATTTATGGATGGCCCGTTTAAATCGACCTTCATTCGCCGCCCACCGGGGTATATTCGAAAACCACTAATAGCACCCGTCATCCATGTCGTCAAAATCTATGTACATCGAAGCGTACGCACATCGGCAACAGTCGACTTCAGTCGGGATTCTTCGGCTGTGTGTGTACTTCCATAGAGGTCAGCGATAAAGTTGTACACAATCGTTACGGAGATTCTCGAAAATATCCGAGCCCGGTCAGCCTTCCAACACCATGGTATCCCCACGCTATTGGGTCCTTAACCCTAATCAGGCTGGGGGGGGGGGGGGGGGGGGGGGGGGGCGGAATCCGCCCCCCCCCCCCCCGATGTTTCGCGCAATATCTTCGCAACGCAATAAGTTCCCGCCGCGATGTTTCATGACTTTTTTCTTTCAAGTATCGCGCAACTTTTGAGACCCAAATTGTTGCGCCGCGCGTACCGTTTTGACGCGACGCCCGTTCGAAAAAAATTTGTCAACCCCAAAATTGCTCCAAAACGTGATTTTGTGTACAAAGCCAATGCAAATTGTGTTTTTTCAATTAATTCACATAAAAATTCATATCTTCACTTAAAATGACCAAAATTAATTTATTTTAGCATAATAATGCTTCTAAAAATGTCTGTGACAAATTTTGGCCAAAAAACAAACAAAAACAAAAGTCAAAAAACAAAGAAATACATAAGAAATAAAAAAAAACAATAAAATACATACGAAATTAATTTCGATACAGATTTTTTTTATCCTATGTCTCAGAAGAATGATACAAGACACATTTTAAAAAAGAAATTAGCTTAATTGGAGCATTAATAAGTGATTTAGAGCCCAAAACTGATTTTATGCATAAATTACAATTATTAATTAATATAAAATATAAGAAAAAATTTCGGAGAAAGCAACCATACATTTTGATAGAATACATAGCGGGCGTCGCGTGTGCCGATTTTCGGCGCAATCGCGCGTTCCATAGGCGAGATCTGAAGGGGGGGGGGGGGGCGGAATCCCAGCCCAGCCTGATTAGGGTTAAATGTGACATTTTTACAGCGTATAGCAAACACCAAAGAAACAAGAATCGTAGAGGGGAAAAAATGTTTTGCTTATATAAGTTCTCAATAATTCGGGTAACATTCCTTACAGGTTATTGTAAAGTGATGGAATGTTAGATTTTTCTTAAGGGCGGGTGAACTCACCTTGCTGAACAAGAAACTTGACGATTTGAAAGTGGAGCTGAGGATAATGGTGAAGAAGAAGACAATGCACAGGAGAATGAAAACTGGAGACGAGGTTGAGGTGAATGTAGTTCCGTACACAACGCAAACTCCTGTTGATAGAGATGGAAAAGGATGGGGAAAGGTTCACCACATTGTTTGAGTCACAAATTTGATCTAACTTTTATTCGTTTTAGGTTTGGTGTGTGAGTGTGTATGTGAGTGAGTGTGTGTATGAATTATGTACGTGTGTGTTTGTATTTATTCGTTCCGAACAATAACGATTACGACATGTTTTGGGTCTAGCAATCGTTTTTTTTCTGTTGTTCACAGTTATTATATGATTTGCAATTGTTATTTTACATTGCTCATCATTGCACTCTCAGCCCAAGTCTTTGAGAAGCATTTCTCTAACCCAAAAGGGTCATCCACCCTGCAGATGAGAAAAATAGAAATATTGCTTTCCAAGCAGAAGGATTATGTGATAATTTTTATGCAAATTGGGTTTGATCGTATAAAAAAAGCTGCGGTAATTAGGCATGAACAGTTCCTGGGCAGTGAGATATCACTTCGAAATTGGTGAGGATCTGAGTTTTGCTTGCCATGGATAGACGTATACCTGTCACGTGGACGAGTGGAAACGTGGGATAGGAGCAAGAGTATAAAGTGTGCTGCACTGCAAAATAGGAACTACACGCTCTGACATAATGGCGTTCATTGCACCTGAACTACAAATCTGCGTTTGGCCGCATAGCCTCATGCATATCATTTACTGAAAGGTAAAACCGTGTTCGACAACTTTTTACAGGTTCGTTGACTGACAACAGCTTGTGCAAAACAAGCTTATTGAGACGGAAAAAAATGCCACAGATAATAAGAGGACCCATACAAATAAAAAAGAAAACAAGAACGAAAGAAATAAGCCGATGGACGTAAGAGCGAAAATCTTCGTCATCCTTGAACCGTAAATTGTAGGTCGTTGCCGAAGGGCTGAAATTCCGATAAATAGAAGTGTCGTACTTGGTACGTGATTGATTGGGAGCTATTATCACCTTGACAAACACATCGAACGATCCACGAAGCACGCCTTCCTAAACAATGTTAGCGTCTTTAATGCTCCCTTTGTCATTTCTTTTTTTTTCACTTTTGCTTTCCTGTAATACCCCCCCCCCAAAAAAAAAAAAAAAAATATATATATATATATATATATATATATATATATATATATATACGCATATAATATGAAATCCTACTTGGCATAAGAGACCAATTGAAATATTCTAATCGATTCGACCACGATTCCTTGCGCATAATGATATTGTAGTGGTTGTTATTTATTTATTTGCTCTTTAGATTTACTTTTTCTTCCCTTGTCTCTTGGCGCTATACAACCTTACAATCACAATCCATGACAGTGCCAGATCGGATTATTGCTGACGCAAATATAGGTTGCGATTTTAAGCCTACAGGGGGCGTACATGCATCATTTCGACAGCTCGATCTCGATTTTTCCAGGCTGGCGTCGATCCACCATTCGACTTTTCAAGGATTCCCGGAAAAGGATGCTACACTC
This sequence comes from Diadema setosum, assembly GCA_033980235.1. Taxonomy (NCBI): domain Eukaryota; kingdom Metazoa; phylum Echinodermata; class Echinoidea; order Diadematoida; family Diadematidae; genus Diadema; species Diadema setosum. Next base: position 26,711,740 of record CM067075.1, on the reverse strand, counting down.
GAGATGAGCCGATAGTCCTCAACAATCCCATTACGATTAAATTAACGATATTGGTGTATTATATTATCATAAATTTTCGAAGGCAACTGCAAAATTCGAAAGTACATATCAGCATAATGATTTCGTCCTGTACTCCTCTTTTTTCCTCCATTTTTTATTTTGTTTTATACATCATAATCATATCTATATTTACACACGTAAAGCGCTTAAACACACAAAAGTGTCAGCATTGAAGCAGTGTATACTGCAAAATGATGTGGTATCCACGGTGTGGCGATGCTAGCCACTTATAGAATATACTTGTGTTTTGATCACTCGAATGCTCCGTAACAACACAATCATGCCATTGTAATTATCATGAATAGATGGTGGTCATTATGAACAAAACAATGATACAATTTTATGCTGTTTATAATAGTGGTAAAAAGTGTCAGAATGGAAACTGCTTTCTCATAGACAGGAGATTAAATCGTCCTATCAAAAGGGGGAAAGCAGTGAATGTTGACAGCTGCAACGACATAGAAATGCGTCGTTTAATCGCTTGGCGCCGCTGTCGGGGAGAAATACTCACTTGAAATACACCAATATGAAGAACGCCCCCAGCAGCGTGGTGAGGGACAGGGCGTAACCCGTATACGTTATAAGATCAGCCGCTCGTGAGTGGGGGTCAAATTCCTGTGATTATGCGTTTAAAAAAAAGCAGGAAAAAAAAAAAGAAAAATGACGGTCGAGATGACAACGATACTGAAGGTTGTCATCATCAGATGACAATCTAAAAGAAAGCAACATTTGACACAATAGACAAGGGTGGAATGGGATATCCCAACCCATCTTATGGTGAAACTTCAAAATGCGAATAATATTACAGATTTTCTCGCCCAATGTCATTGGATAGGCATCCGAATGTATAAATACGCGTTCACATTCAAACGATTTTTGTCAACACTCTACTCTGACGGTTCATTTCTATTCTTCATTTTAATACGCGTTCACGATCAAACGATTTTTGTCAACGTTCACGCTGCTATGACGGTTCATCTTTATTCCATGGGCATTCAATTTCGTTTCATATCATTCCTTCTAAATTCTACTTTAGTCAAATCAAGGAGACAGAGGTTTAATCTTGACCCAAATGCGAATTTTATGTACAGGCACAGTGTCACAACATAGCACTTGGAACGTTCGAATTAATCAACACGAACAAATTCTGTAGATTTATTTAAAGCGTATTACATTTCTTCACGTCATATTCCCCTTTCACTGTATTCGAGTACATAATTTCATTTTCATATCGAATTGTTGAAAAAAGAAATGGATCAAAACTTACACGCTCAGTTACGATCGGGGAGCAATTTCCGTAGTTTGATTTGTTGTCGTTCCCCCACGTACCATCAAACAGGCAAATTCTTGTTACCGTGTCTGCAGGATAATTGAAAACAACAGACAAGCAGGATTAATTTACAGTGGAACTGGTTTCGAAGAAACTATTATCAAAGTAATTCTGACGCAAAACATTTCTTGAGTGATATTAGAAAACCTGTGTTCGGAGAAATATTAGCTCGAATCAGAAGAGGACTGGGGAAAGAATGAAAGAATAAAGAGATGGTAGTAAGAAACAGATAAAAATACAGGAAAATGGCCAAAAGAAACAGCATAAGCGGGATGGGCAATAAGGGGGTGGGGTGCATTGTGCTCATCTTAACCCCTGGGTGCTCCCGTGGACCAAGAACGTTTATTTTCATGTTTTTCTGCGATGTGTTCTTGGAAAATCAGATTAATAACATGGAAACATGCAAATTATGCTCGGTCTGGGGAAAGATGCATCCCAATATTTGTTTGTTTGTTTGTTTGTTTGTTTGTTTGTTTGTTTGTTTGTTTGTTTGTTTGTTTGTTAATCATATAAATATACTCTAACAATGATTAACAAATGGTGTCACTGGGGTGTCACTGGCAGAATCTTGGTTTGGAAGTTTTGTTCTTTTTGTGGGCGTATCCAAGTTATCTGAAGAAAAATAATGAAAAATAATCATTATGTTCTACATTATAAAAGATATATTGCACGTATTTAGATACTCAGTATTCATTTGGCCACATAAGTGATGTTGAGGGCAATATGAATTAATTCAAGTCAAAGTACGTATGAATTTATATTGTTCCTTTAAGCACGACGTTAGAAAAACAAATCAAAGGTGTTGAAATAAATCTCACTCGGGTGATTTCCTTGCTCATGTATAAGCTTATAAGATATTGACAAAAAAGTAAATCCTAAAAAATAAATAAAAAGGCACAAAACTTCATGACTGACTGGCAACATCCATCCTACCATTGGTATTGTAGGGTACGCCACGGAAAGACTCCGGACACTGCATCTCGACCACCCCCGGTGGACTGGCCTTCCAACACTGGATCTGGTCAAAGTAGCTCGGGCAGTAGAACCCTGTGTGGACGTTTGAAGACATGGATAATAGTGATTATACATAAAACGATCAAAATGTCTTCGGAACTTCTCCAATGATGATAATGACAGTGTCAATGATGATATCGACTATGATTAAAAAAAACAAAACAAAACAGTAACGTTCATTATGATGACATTAACAGCTTCAAGAACTGCTATCATCACAATTATCAACCTCATTACAATCATCATAATCATAACCACTATCAATGTACAAAATATTGATGATTTTGATACTCATGATAATAACTACAATAGTATAAAAACGATAACAATTTGGATGGTAACGATGGTGATGTACAAAAGTAATGAAAACGTAACGGCGTGTGCCAAACACGAATAATTTAAAGGTCAGTTGCACCAAAGATATGCGCGAAGTAGGGGAGGGGCACTGTTACTACTAAAAGTATACTTAGTATTACTGTAGGGGTGTTCACTTCAGGATGATACAGATGGAGTCGTTACTCATGGACTCCCTGACCCCCCCCCCCCCCCCAATCGGCTTGACACGCACTCCATGGAACTAAGATTTGTGTACAGTCACGAAAAAACCAACAACTGTATTTTGTTTTCTTCTTCATTCCGTTCCAGCGTCAATATAACCCACAAATTGTTTTGCGAACCTCAACTTCCACCCTTACTGCTGCCCTACATTACTCTAACTATTTGACTTGCTAATTACGCACTCCCTGTTTCGCTTCTCTATTCCATTCTCCTCTTTCTACAGTAAGGTCTTCATCATGTTCATTCTCTATACAACAGTCCTTTATGGGACAACATACAGATGGTGATACCGCAAACTTCTCCCCCTCATTTGGCGATATAATTTGATTCTTTTAGTTTCCTAATGCATGTCAAGATAAAAATATAATATAAAATGAAAAATGAAATAAAGGAACAGATTACATCGTTTGAGAAAGTGCATACGACATTTTGTAATTGGATATTTCTTTTTAACATTGACATGCACTTTCGATACTACGTGGTAACTTGAAAACAACAACAACAACAACAAAAGCAAAACCAAACATCGAGTGTATGGTTCTTTGAACATAGTCAAAGGGGAATTTCGCTATTCTATTCCCCTACCCTGAAAATATCCAGATACAAGGAGTGAAACAAACACGTCCATTTGTATACGAAGCATGAAACTACAAAATTAGATCATACGAAATCTCATCATTTCCCCCTTCTTCCCTCATTTCCATCCACCCTTTTATTTGACTCTTCTTTTTTTTTTCTACACGACTTCGTACATGTAGTATGAACTGGTGCGAGGCGTATCCACAACACTAGATGAATACAAGTGCAAAGTACTCCCTCAGCGACGACTTGTCGGCAAGTTATTAGATTTGCGAGTTCGAGAAAAGGGAGAGTGATATTTCTCGCCCCAACCAAGACAATTGGGAAATAAGCCGATTCTCTTCTCGACAGTTTGGGAAATTCCAAGCGCTGACACCTGTAGTTTTCAATCAAGACCGCTTTGAAATTAATACTGAGGAGAAGCAGCTCGTCTCGTGCGATTATTTGACATGGAATCCTCTTCCTCCCCTCCTCCTCCTCAATCTCGTCATCATCATCATCATCATCATCATCAACGACATTGCTTTTCTCTGTCATCCTTTTGACATGTTTGAAGTAAAAAAAACAAACAAACAAACAGCCTATTAGGCTAATGTGTATAAAATTGAATACTTCAGCAAACGGAATGTTAGAGATTCCATCCATTTAGCAGATACAGCGACTGTAAACTTTTTTAAAGACTTTTTCACATCATAGTGATAATGAGTTAATGATGAGAGTTAAACTTGATTTACTCTCCGTTTTCACAGCAGAAATAACATGCCAAAATGAATGTAATACATAAAGGCCTACTGTAAAAACGCAAATACTGGATGGATTTTGATACATGCATAAGCATGCAACCTACAACATTGCAATTGATTGACAAAATTCTCTTTATCGACGCAAAAACGAACAGAATCTCAGTGTTGTACAGTAGCCATAATACAAACACAAGTCTGGATAATCGAGTTGGACTCGAACCAACGATATTCTGATCACTAGACATTCGTTGTATCTACTAGACTACCGAAATTCCGCCCGACAGCGAGTGCTGGTTCTAATATTCTACGGCAGCGGGTACTACGCATTCACTCAAATTAATGAATATTGTGCGTCCAGTTGTTTTATTGCATGTGCACATGATTGACAAACTGCCCTCTATCGACGTAAAGAAGCAATTATCTAGTGCTTTAGCATACTGGTACATGAGCATACATATCAGGGATTGCCTTCAACCCGAGTACTAGTATAATATACAAATGATGTACAGGACAGAGTGGATCGATGAGAATTGGATGCGCGAGTTTAACTTTGGAACTGTTTAAACCCACGAGTGCAGCGAGTGGGTTTTAGACTGTTCCAAAGTTAAACGTGAACATCCAATTCTCACTGATTCACGAAATCGGCCTGTGCATCTTTTGTGTTATAAAATGGCCCCGTAAATTCACGAAATACAACCATTTCCCCTATCATGCCTCCGGTACACCTACAACACTATCAGTATACAAGACTTGAGCCATGCATTCGGATTGTACCGGACGCATGGCTCAGTGTGGATTAGTAAAAATCAATGCATGGCAATTGACCAATCAGATTGCAGAGCTTCTAAAGCCCATTTTATAATAAGATATTTTACCCAAGCAGACAGTTCACCGTATGTTTAGTCTTGTGTGTAGCTGTGTGCTTTGACTGATGTGCTGGCTAAGGGTAAATAGGTTTCTAACAACTTTAACCTTACCTCCATTTTCTGCCTCGAAGTTTAGGAACATCGGCTCCAGAAAGCTCCGTGCTAAGCACTCTATCCTGGGGACGCTCCAATTGAAGTTCTGCATCTCCGCGTACTGCTTGGCGAACACATCGAACATCGATGCGTTCAGCAACTGGTTCTCCGGCTCCTCAATCGGCGTCTCCGAGTGAGTCGAGGGTGTCTGGGGAGGCTCCGTTGGTGCCCGCGTGGTGGGCATGCGAGCAATGTAGGTAATCTCCATCTTTGCGGTGGTGCCGCCGGTGGTGTCGTTGGTGGCAAGCGCCGCGGTTGTATTAGGCTCGAGCGTACCGCTGAGAGCGACGCGGTCTACTGGCGTTGCATCGGTGGAAGACGCGGAGGAGTTTCGGGAGGACAAGGACGGCGAGAAGGGGAGTGCGGTGGCGGCAGCGGTGGTGTTGGAAGAGAAAGAGGTGCTAGGTGCCGATGTGGACTGGTTCTGTCCGTTGGCACCGGGCGAAGAGGTTTGTGGATTCGGCTCAGTTTGTCCGTTCACTCTCGCCAGCAAGACACAGAGGCATGCGAAAAGGGTTGCCTGTGGAGCGATAAGAGAAAAATAAACAAACAAATTGACATCTATGTAATTCCTTGAGAATACGACGTGTGATCACCATGCTGCCATCATAGATACACGTACAGACAGACAGAAAGGCACACACACACACTATCACACAAACACACATACATTAGTATGTTTGAAAAAATAGGCCGTGGACATCGTTATATTTTTCACCTAGCACATTCTCAGTAATTGCAGATGATATCAAAATTAACATTCTTTCTGTGTGTGTTCTTTGTTTCTTTGGTTTTGCTCAAGTGCATCACATCTCTTTTGAGAGTTACACGTGTAGCTCCCGTTCGATGTGTTTACTAAACCGTTTTGTGTATGCGTGTGTTTGCTTATGTGTGTGTATGTGTGTCATCAATAATGACAAACCATAAAATCTCGTAAGCTTATCAGTTGTTTCGAGCAATCAATACGATACACGACTGACGCAAAAATTACATGTAACATGGCAAGACGGGCATCTCGCCATAGTTTATATTTGTTGTTGTTGTTGTTGTTGTTGGTACTGCTGCTGCTGTTATTGCTATTAATGACGTCAATGAACACGGATATGGAAAAAGGCCAGATGTATATATAGGAAAATAAACGTTTGAAAATCGCAAATTGATGCTTGATGAAAATACAGTTTTAATAGCAACAATAGGAAGACATGGGTCCAGTTGAAATAAAACTAGAAAGAAAAAAAAAACAGAGGAGAGAAAGTGGACTTGGGTTAAGACACACCGTGTAAGAAGTAAACGAAGACGACAATTCGAGTGGATTACAGAGCTACTTTGATTGTATAATCGCACATGCACACAAGTCCTAGGGCGACGGTCGTCTGGAGCCTGACGCGCCTTGCGCTATTAATTTTGCGACTTGCTCCCCAAGAATATTGTCAGGGGACCTTGTTTATTAGGTGATCCGAGTATCCTCTCGGATCACCTATTGTATCTGTACGGATTCTTTCTTCTTCTTCTTCTTCTTCTTTATTTCTTTCTCCTCAAATCTTGTGCAGAGGTTAACTCAAAAAGTCCCCAACCTATCACTTTCAAACTTATACCATATATGTATCATGTCCTAAGGACGACAGATTTAGTGTATCAATGTGATCAGTTAACCGTGACGTCATTATGACGTCATTATCTGAAATCACGTTTACATCAATATCTCATTAATGGAACGGAATTTTTGAATGAAATTAATTTATCATATAGTTCAAGTCAAGGTCTATTGATATATTTCATAAAATTTAGTCACGTTCATAGTAAACGAGCGCGTACGCGCGCGTTGAAATTTTAGCATGCTCCAATCGAGCTCAAAATTGTTTTGCACACGTTTCAGGTCATTTGGAGTATTTCTGAAAAAATCGACGGACGCGTACGCGCGCGCGCATATACTCACGCACAGCTCATATGCAATAGAAATTTCCCGTTTTTTCACACGTATCGGATGTCTGAAATGTCAAGGAATGTTTCTACCAAGTTTCAAGTCAATCCGACTCAATATGACGTCATACGGGCCCGTCAAAGTTGAAATTCCGCGCGCGCGTCAATGGCGATATACAGTGCAACAATGCCAAAAAACCGCCAAATTTAAATCCGATTTTACTCATCAGGATGGACGGTGACCCCCCATTTTCTTTACATATTTTGAAAGCTGATGAGTTGTACATATCATTTCATGGGTTGTCGATACTGAAAAAATGATTAAAAGATATCAAATTTCTTAAAAAAGTAAAAAAAAGTAAATGTTCAAAATGACGTCATCAAAATTCAAGTTCACTCGAGCGTATCTCTCTCATCCTTTGCCGATTTTCACCTAACTTTCAGTATGTTGTAGCTTATTTAATATTTTTTCATATTTATAATTACAAAGTTTTGATTGGATGACGTCATCACCTCGTAAAAATGGATTGAAAGTATCCTTGTAAAATTTGACCAGTTTACGTGTTATCTCTATGGGAGAGCAGTTTTTCTGGAAGTGAAAATTGATATGACTATCTTTTTCGAGCACTAGCTCACTTATGCTTCGGTGAATTTTTCCCAGATTTTAATATGTTGTAGCTGAGACTTTGGGCTATCGTAAGTGTGGCCTTCGTTTTTTCATACGATGTCGGGATCACGTCAAAAAACTTACTTGAAATTAAAGTTTATCTTCGATGTATTGAAATATTTCTTTCTTTTTGCAACGTTATGTGCAATAACTCAAGAAAAACATACCCTATCACCACCATATTTTGCACATGTTTAGTTCATGTCACGAACATAATTTCATAAAATAACAACGACTTGATCAGACGCCATCTTGGGTATGTAAATTAGGGTCAAAGGTCATAGATGTTTCATCCTGTATCTTGGTGAATACATGTCCTATCTTTCCCATATTTTGCACACGTAAAGACCATGTTACAGGGATCATTTCATAAAATAACCATTTTTTGCTCAGATGCCATCTTGTCTGTGCAAAGTGGGGTCAAAGGTCATATGTACTTCTTTTTCTATTTTCGCTATGACGTGTTATCTCTATGGGAGGGAATTTTTTAGATGTGAAAATTGACATGACTCTCTTTATCGAGCACTATCTTACTTATGCTTCGGTGAATTTCTCTCAGATTTTAGTATGTTGTAGCCGAGACTTTGCACTATCAGGACTCGAATCATTGATTAAAAAATAAATCGGATCACCTTAATTTGTCAGTGATGACAAATTACAATCTCTAGTTTTTTTTCTCCTTCTCCTTCTTCTTCTTTTCCAAGAGTTCGCCACAACCAAGAGCATAATTCTCTCCACACTTTGATACTCTTACACTCTTCCTTTTTGAAAGTGTGAAGATAACATATTATTATTATAATATTGAAGGTGATCGGAACGAGATGGGGGGGGGGGGGGGTAGGGGTAGACCTCGTCAAGCACTCATTCGTCTCACCTCCCTCCCCCCCCCCCCACCCATCTCAAAGACGACAGGAGATGCGTTGCCATGGCAATTAATAATCCTCAATATCCGTGCTATTGCAAACGTGCTCGTGTCGTAACACCCTAATGGGAGTAGGCTTTGCACCGTATCGGATGTAGGGGATGTGACCGCAACAAGCGGATAAATACCCTCATAGCCAACAGAGAAAAAAAAATCGACTATTATACGATGGGTATGACAGACAGGAAATGAAAGGAAAGATATATGGAGCAAGAATCCACACCAAATAGTAATTCTAATTCAACTGTTTTGATGTTATGTTGAAAATAACGCATACACAGGCGGAAAACCCCTCCCCCCTCCCACCCCCCCCCCCACACACACAAACATTAAAGGGGGTGGCTAGTAAGTGATCAATGGGAATCAGTTGGAATGCTGGGGATGATTGTTCCAATTCTTGTAGATTTCATTTCAGAGTACATTATATATCTATTGTTGTGTGAAAATTATTTGCTTTAGAATGGTCTCATATTCAAGTAATGTGCATTTAATGATTCCAGGCCAGCATGCCTGTACAGTGACGGGGCGATAAACTGCACATTACTTGATTTTTTTTTTTTTTTTTTTTTTTTTTTAATGGTTGCTGCTGCTGTGCGGGGCAGTCTGAAACAGACACGATGGCGAACCCCCCCCCCAAAAAAAAAAAAGAATCTCCAGAACATATTACACACTACCTCTTGTACGAAGCAACAGAAGTGTTCTCGAAAATATTGCTCTTTTGCGTGTGTGTGTGTGTGTGTGTGTGTGTGTGTGTGTGTTTGGGGGTCTGTTATCTATCTTTATTGTTGATACTGTTGCTGTTATAAAGTTACCTTGAGGGAAATGACCTAAAGGCATTCGACCAGCACTTTACTCGGGTTTTTTTTTTTTTTTTACGTTGTCGATGTTGTTGATGTTCTTTCTTATTTGATTCTTGTCCCTCTCCCTTTCCTCGTAGCCCAGTCCCTTGCATGACATTTGATGTAATCAAATGCTATGACAATTTATATCCCTATGAACTTTATTAACTAGGACGTCTTCCCTCCTAAACTTTAATCACTAAGTAATGAATGGAATTGGAAATTCGATACTCTTCATGCATCTTAATTGCCCGTAGAAAACACTATCAATCAATTCGTATTGGACGCAATTATTTTTTGCAGTTGATAATTGCAAAAATATCTAACAAAGAAAAAGACAAATATAAAAAAAAGAAGAAGTACGGGGCAAGAGTGTGCAACTGACTTAAAGAAAGGGCATCAATAGAACAAACAATTAGTTGATAATTGAAAATATTGTCATAAAATGAAAGAAAACATTTCTTCCTGTGACTTCAACAATAAAAAAAAATACAATTCAGATTAAAAGAAAGACGGCACTTAAAGACCGCATTTGTGAGACTGCAAGAAACAGAGAGAGAGAGAGAGAGAGAGAAGGGAGTGTAGCATTTTCCAAGGTTGCTCCATTTTCTCCATATTATCCATTATGTATCATTTGAGCAATATAACCTTTACATTGCAAAAGCATTACAAGCTGGTGACTGGGCAGTGAGGATTTAATACTTTTAAGTATCTTGACTTAAAATGGTAATATCGCTACTCTCAACGGCCTCAAAATTGGGATGCATGATTGAAAGTACGAACAAGAACACACACATACACACATTCTTTATATCTGTCTATCTTTTTATCTCTATATCTATCTCTATATCTATCTATCTATCTATCTATCTATCTATCTATCTATTTATCTATCTATCTATCTATTTATCTATCTATCTATCTATCAAAATGATCAAACTCGGCACGAAAGTTTATGATAATAATACTATGTTGCCCAATACTTTTCCAATCAAGCGTACCATCAACAGTTGGATTAGCATATTGATTCTGAGCTCCTTTAATACAAAGTTAATCAGGCTGCTTAGGTCAATGACGAACCAATGTGAAAATACTGCCCTCTCCGACCAAAGAAACAAACAACACTACACAGAAAAAGCAACAACAAATGATACGATCACCTTATATTTTCGAGTTAGTGATGCCGATGTAAAGTTTTCGACTTCTGTGTCAACGTGTTTTCGAAACGCAAAAGGGAGCAAAAAAAAAAAAAAAATAGTATGCAGAAGAAACTGGAACGCCATTTGCAGAATCAAATCCATTTCATGGCAATTTGACTGACGCAAATAAACAAAAAAGATAACTATGCCAATGTATTCGCAAGGAGGAAAAATATTGACAGAGTTTTATTATCGAATACAGTCAAATCGAGAAAGATGTGCGACTCATTGTGTTGACATTCTCCGAGAGGCCATCGTCCGTGAATCAATATAAGAGCGCACATTCATATTTCACGTGGTGTTTGGGCTTGCCTGGGAGCTGCTAAACAAGCCGTGAAAATGCCCGACACGCGCTGGACCTGTCAATGCAAATTGAGTGAAAAAAGGTAAGAGATATAAGAAAATGCTTTTTGCTCAGGCTAATTTCCCCCACTCAAAGTTCACTTCTTTGTGTCACGCGTACACCCACCAACTATCACCCTCCGGTGGGGGAATAGTGCCCCGGCCGCGCGGCCACTTCCACAAGACAGGGTTTTTCGCTCAACCCTTTAGAATCAGACCCCGTCGGTACCGTCAACAGCATTTCAACGTGGCGGAAAAGAAGAGGGGTGATTAAAAAAGAAAAAAAAAATGGGGGAAATGATGCATCCCATGACGCTTTACATGAGGAACTCTCAATGGCATTGACTTGTATTTTGAGACAGCTACCATATAATATCAACTCGATATCCTGAAAGCGAGCGGGATTGTAAAGTTGCGGTGCCAGTTGAAATAATGGCAAGATACAGCTGCATCATCATATTTTTTTTTTTCGGGGGGGGGGGGGCTTTTTACTTTACAATTAAAACTCTTTAAACGTAATGCTTTCGTATTTCGGCGCATGACGTTGATTTCTATGAAGTGAGAAGATGTAGATTGTTTGTTCTGTTTTGTTCTTTTTGTTCCTTTTGTTTATTTTGCGGTCCTGGGGGTGGGGGATGCGGGTACGGTCGACAGTACTTAGTACTTAAGCTATATCAAGGGTCATTGTAACAATGCAGCAAGTCGAGCCAAACATAACTCTTAGCACTATATCCCCGTCTGGTACCGTTTTATTATTGATGGTATTTTTCTCGTGCGCTCCTGAAAAAACAAACAAACAAACAATCAAACAAATAGATACAAACCAATGACACAATATGCATCGGACCATCATTCCCGGGAAAAGTTAAGGTGCTTGGGGTTCAGTTTCCGACATTTATATAACTCTGATAGTTTATTTGTCACGTTCAGTTAGGTGCATTACCGTTATTTCCTGCGTCGCGCTGACGCGGGCTTGCTATATTATAGTTAAGCGTAGCGCATATCTTTAATGCGCGAAGAATCCGGTTCCCCGCAGGCATTTTAACGGGTCCAACGTGAAGTGAAGACCATCACGACATCTATCATGCATCGTTTAGCATGAAGTGTTTACTCTTTATCTACCCCCTTGTCCTCGCACTTTCTCTCCCCCCCCCCCCCCCCACCTCCCTCTCCCTCTCTCCCAGAAATACTTCCCCATCTCATAACTCTCAAGGTGCTTTAAAGGAGAACTCCGGATGATTTTCAAAGTTTTGCATTTGGACATCTACAGTTGTATACAATCTTGGTTACACTGGGTACATAGTTACAGAATATGTAGCAATTGGGACAAGGAATATGAATAATTTCAAAATATATACTAATATAAATACTGTGAACAAGGATGATGACGTAGCAGCTTCACCATAGGAATGCAGGAATGAGCGCTCATGGAAGTAGAACAAAAGAAGAAAGCATGCATGAATTCTACGCACGGTGAAGTTGTTAAGTGAGTGGTATTGTAATGGACCTGCATTGCTACGTTACTGGAATAATAGTGAGTCTCATACGTGTTTATTTCATCATCATTGTTCAGTGTAATTTTGTTTCGGGTTTTTCAGAGTATTGGTTGTCTACTCAAAGACCACAATTAATTCCACAAATCTATACGTGACACTATCGATTTGTGTACTATACATGATGTGAAATTATACCATGAATATCGTCTGGAATTTCCCATTTAAGCAATAAATTACTGTCGCTCCCAGATTGATACTGTACCTTCCTATTACAATGTAACTCTCTCTGTTTCAAAAGGGAGTTTTCGCTACACGACGGGAAGACCGAGAATACGCGGAAGCAATCACCTGTGACAGTCCCCGTACTCGGACTCCCGTCCCCATATCTAAGCAGTTTCGCTTTCATGTTAGGACGGAGAGAGTACCGTATTCGTTTTGTCCAGGACGGAACATTTCTCGGATTTGATCATACGCAGAAGCAAATTTGGCACGCGGCACGCTCAACTACAGGCTGCGTCGTGCTTGCGAAAACTCGCAAATGAGTCGAATATGCAAACGTTTCGTACATGTACATTTCGAAAAGAAACTAATGTGGCACACAGAGGGTTAAATGTAAACAATTTGACCCTCTCTTCACCTCCCTCTCTCTCTCTCCCATATCTCCCAATAAAAAAAAAAAAAAATATATATATATATATATATATATGTATGTATGTATATATATATATATATATATATATATATATATATATATATACATATATACACACACATATATATCAACAGTAAAATCAGTCGTATAAACACCGCAGGATACGACTGATACATACCACGACTGATTTTACTCTTGATATCTATTTACTACACACCGACGCAGAACTTTCATATATATATATATATATATATATATATATATATATATTATATGTATGTATATAATCTTTGCCTGTGCATGTATCGTAATTCCTACATTTCTTTTAACTTCTCATGCGAAATACGGAGAGAAATAAGTTACGAGCATATTTTAGAAAATAGAAAACGAAAGTGACATACTCTATACTGATTTAAATGCATCCTGTATCAGGAATTGTCATTTGGAGTTCAGTCTGCATATGCAATGTATTTTCAAATATCTGTTACTAAACATTGAACTGCAAATGTATGTTACAAATAATGTTACTTTCTTTCTTACAAAGATTCTGCTAGGATGGAAAGCTCAGGCCCCTTTTGACTCCTTTTAACACCACTGGCTTGCCACTATTGGGTAAGCAGTTTTCAGCAGCTTTTTTTTTTTTTTTTGTCCCACAAATGTAATATGTGTGAAAAATCAATAAATGAATGAATTAAGGCGGCTTACGTTTACAATTTTATGGCTCGGATTTTTTTAATTGTTTACCTTTTACTTCTTGCATTGTATAGGGTCGGCAATACTGTATCGCTCAACAAAAATAAACGGCCGGAGGAAAGTGAGGGGCAGGGTATGTGACAGATCGTGCAGTATATACGCAGTTATTGCCTTACGGCCGCTATATGAATGAACAGCAAGCGAGAGTATATTTATTGCTCCAGCGTTAAGCATCGAATGGAGAGAGACAGAGAGAGAAAATCAAACAACTGAACAAGTACATGCACACGGAAACGCACTCTCTTCCATGTAATATGTATGTATTATATGAATATATAAATATACAAATATATATATATATATAAATATATAAACATATAGTATGATACATACACATATACTTATCTGTTATATTTGACTTCACACATGATTATCAAATTGTAGTATTACGTTGAAATTGTAAAGTACAGTATTTTCATATAAAAAGGCATCCCAATACAGGCAAATGATGTTTTCAAGGCTACCTGGCTGTTTTTGTAAGCGCCAATATGGTATACTTTTGTGTTTTATTTTGCCGAGTAGATGGCCTCAATTGGCCTCAATCAATGATCAACATAAAAATACAAACATTTGTACATGCTTGTATATATAAGTTTGTTTTGGTATTCAACGTAGGCCTATTTGTATCATTGGTAATCTTCCCTCAGAGCATATGAGTGACCGTTAATCTATATTTAACATGTATATTATAGGGACTTGTTCATCTCAATAAGGATACTCTGTGGATAATTGTAATTACGATGTTATTACGGGTAGGCTTTATATAGATACGACGATTATCATCCCAGTATAATCGGTGCGTGCGTCACGCCTACATACTAAACGACTGGAATTCAAAAGACAAAAAGCAAAGTTTAAGAAAATTTGATTAGATTGTTTACCATCTTGAACCAGCAAGTTTTCATCTTTTACCTCCTGATCTAAAGCCAACTCATTATTGCCTGTGGACTCTTTTGGAAGGGCAAACACCGCTTGAGCGCACGTCAAGACGGCCATTCGCGAGATTAGCCATTTTCCATAATGGTTTTTTTTTTCGAGCATCATTTGAAATTGAAATATACATCATTATGGATATTGGGGTTTTTAGAGGGAGCAAGGGAATATTAACAAGAAAAAGTGAGTTTAAATCGAAAATTTAGTGAGGATCACACACACACATACACACACAAACACACACACACACACACACACATAAATACGCGGAAAAAAACCATAAATCGTCTCCAAAAACTTCACTTTGTTGGGGAATAGTATAGGCGGAAGAGTATATCATTGGATTATCCATACATATACCAGTTAACCCGTCATATGCCCGTATGCAATACAGGGACATATTATATCATATAGGATGATGTAGGAAACCTAGCAAAGCATTCAGTGAATATTTGCGCACCATCCGACACTCCATTAAAACTTTATAATTTTTTTTCTAATAAAACTGATCAGAATAGAGTAATACGAGAATCGCATAGTTTCAGATGCAAGAGGGAAACGTAACTTTTAACAGTGGCAAGTAGATTTACAGAGGGAGGAAGAGCAAGAGAGGGAAGAGCCGGAGAAAGCGACAACTAGAAAATAAAACAATTACAACAACATCATCAACGCAGCAAAAGAAAGCAAACTTATTACATGTAAATAGAAAGAAAACAAAAGATAAGGCGAGATGCGATGTGTTGCATGCTCATATTTCAAGCCTCCATTTTCTTGATGAAAGAGAACGTCGAAAGGAAGTCGAACCTCAGTCGAGAATTACGGTTTCTGGCATTCTTTACGAGCTGCAGACGATGCCCTCGTATTCTGTCAAGTTATTTCACGGTAAAGAACAAAGTACATGTTCAACAAAGTAGACGTCGCCGACTAACCACTCAATCTTTTGTCAACACCTAAAAAGTACATTATATCAATGCACGTTGCCGGGAAACAATCGTAGTTATCACCTTAGATATAAGGAAAATTTTTACTCTGTTCACCTTCTGCTTTATTAACCGGCACTGGGTCCGTGATCCTCTCGTATCTGTCTCGAATTTTCCGAAAGTGAAAAACGAATTACCAGCAAAGTGGGGAGAGTGGTAGGTAACAACAAAATTTGATCAGTTTGAAGGCGAGCAAGAGTGCACGGAGGGGCACGCACTCACAGCCGCGGGTCGTTACACGCACATTATTTACTCTCAGCACACGTCATGCAATTCTAGGTGACCTCATTTACGACACATGCGCATACACACATACACACACAGACCACACACACACACACGCACACACACACAGACATATATATATATATATATATATATATATATATATATATATATATATATATATATATATGAAGTGTTTGCAAAAACCGGTAAGTCCATTTTTTGAAGATTTTGAAGCACAATCTCTGTCATAAAGTAAAAAATAACACCTTTTCATTGGTCACTGCATATAAAGGTACATTTTTGAAGTTATGGTCAAAAGAAGCAAAAATTTTCTTATTATTCTCTTTATTTTTATTGACCTTTAATCGCAAATATCTCCATTTGGCAAATATGGACTTATCGGTTTTTGCGAACAAACTCTTCATATATAAATTATACGCACGGACAGACATGTCTGGCGGGGAAAGATCTCACAAGAATGCGACTAGTTCCACATGCGTTCCAAATATAAGAAATATTGCTTTTTTCGTCACAATGTTAGACACTGGTACAGTTCAACAAGTTTCAATAAGATCCTTGTCAAACTGCTTATAGTCTACTACCCATTCCCCCTTAAGATAACTCCAAGAGTCAAAATAAAGAATAAGAAGAGAAAAAAACCTCAGAAAAAAAAAACCGAGCATAAATGAAACTAAACATAAGTAGCCCTGGCGACATGGTTGTCCCTAATTCATTAGCCTTTTTTAAGATAATAGCAAAAAAAAAGAAGAAAAAATAAGTAGATTAAGCAGCAGCAACTTGTTGCTCGAATCAATCTTTCGAATGTTGAATTGAGTAACCGGCGGCGATTCCCTGCTTTGTTGTTATTTCAGTGGTATAATCTCAGTAGCTGTTTATTGAGTATCACGTTTTGCATATGAAAGCAGTAATAGATAGATGTGTGAATGATATGGCGGTCACGTCCGGAACAAAAGAGTTACTAATTCATAGCTTTAGCAACAAACTCTTGATTTATGGTATACTTATTGATTCAATTAAAATCTTTTTATTTCTGCCTTTGTCCGTAAATTCATTATCTTACCCTTCAGTTTTCAATCATTTATCATCAAAACATCGTTTATGGCGATCCTTTTTTTATGGCGACCGAAACATGGCGCGTCTCGAAATCCCGCTCTTAACGACTTGACTGGCGCTCACAATCTGCTTTAGGATCTATTTATCACCAGTTTTTCCCATCGCCAAGAGACGGGGTAACATTCTGCTAAGAGTTTTCTTCGTGATGAGCTACTCCAGGAGGCATCTTCCGGACTGTGCCTGACCCTTGAGCTGAAGACGTCCCACTTCTTCAGGAACAAATATCATAGAGCGCTCGTCCGCATGGCTTCATTTACGTATTTGCTTGTTCATGTTTGTGTTCATGTGAGTGGTGGCGCGCTCGTGTGTGCTGTTTTTTTTTTTTTTTTTTTTTTTTTTTTCACACACACCTTTTTCGTTTTCAAAAAAATGTATCTATTCACTTCCAATCAAATAATACAAGAAACATCAATTCACTTTGGTATTACTGTACAACATAAGAGAATAATTCCTTAAAAAAATGAAATAAATATACATTTTCATGTTTCAATATAACATAATGGCAAAAAATGGAAGCATATTATATCTTAAATAAAACCCTTCACCCCCCCCCCCCCCCAAAAAAAAAAAAAAAAAAAAAATCCCCACATCACCTAACTACCCTTCCAAACCATATACTACTTTACTAAAACTACCCAAAGAAACGCATTTCACCCTACACAATTACCTATCCTTTCCTTTTCTTCCCTACCCGATTTACAATTTCACAATTTTACAACCTAAAAACACTCACTCAAAAACCCTTTATTCACAATCCAAAATGATATACTGTAATTCCACTGTAAAAACATACACACACACACTCACACTCACACATGCATGCACACACATATCGGTTTTCAAAGGTATTTTTTATTCATTGCCATTCAAAAAGAACAAAGGCAACTTATCAACTAGTACTGTCGTAACAAATTATCACTATTTTAATACAAAAAATTCAAAATGATATAATACAATCGACTGTAATATAGAATTTATAGCCTTTCTGTGTACAATTTTCTCTTTCACAAAATCGGACATTATAGCTTGATAATATACACAAAGAAAATATAATTTTTGTATCTGAATAATACTTGTTTTGAGGGGAATGCATATTACAAGCTCTGCTTTTTAACATCAATTACTAAATTTTAGCATTATTCAGTAAATGTCATGAATCTGTAGCCTTCAATAAACTTATTATGTCTACATAGTATTTCGATGCATGTAGAAAATGTATAGTGCCTTTTTACGCTATGTCTTGTGTACTGCTACTCTTTGTTGAAAAAAAAAATGAAAATAAATGGTATCTCATTTGTCAGATTGGTTAACAGTTGAAGGAGAAAATGCACACACACACACACGAACACATACACACATAGATAAATTAATGCATACATATGTATCGAAAACAAACTTGAACACCGTCTATTTATCAAATGCCTTTGGTTGGCATGTAGTGTGGATGTCTGCGTTACGTCATATCCCTTCTAGACCCCGTTTTTGCTCTTTATTTTAATTTTGCCCACCTACTTTTATACCAAAAGAAAAAAAAAAGCACCTTCTGGAATCAAGTAACACAGGGACACACATCTTCAAACACAAACGCGCAGACGTAATGCAATACAAAATGTAAAGGGGTAGAAGAGAGAGAGAGAGAGAGGGGGGGAGCGAGGGAGATATTGCAGCATGTGAAAAAAAAAAAAACATAGTCATCATAATATGTCATCTCTACCAGGTCAGATGCCATTTCTAGCATATGTCATAATAATATGTCATTTCCAGCAGGTGTATCAGTATTATGGGTATAAACCGGCCATTGCATCTCGTTTCTCTTTTCTGACATTTCACCGCTTGTATGTTTATATCATTTCCTAAGCTCTTAGCTTTATCATTCCCCTTTCAACTGTCCTCACATCCTTCCATGACCTTTTCTCCCCCCCCCCCCCCCCCGTCACCTTGTGGCACCTATCGTCATAAGACGTCACGATCGAACATTTATTGATTGTGGGCTAACTTCAGCGTAAAAAATCACTGCAATTGATACTTTAAAGTCGCGGTCTAATTGATGCCCGGCTCGCTGAAGGCAGCATCTCTAAATCCCCCGGGGGGCTTCCACGATCCATTGACTGATATTCGCATGGGTAGGTGAAGTAGCAAGACGACATTTCGCTCTTCTCTTCGCGTTCTTAAGAACATTTAACCCTTGGAGGACTACAGTAGAACCGCATTCATGTAATTTTGCGGCGTTTCCTATTACATAATGTCTTCTTCCCATTGTGGCGTATCATATGGTAAACAAGGATGTTTCTTCTCAGTTAAACACTTTGCTGTTACTTCTATCAAGTTATTATACGCAATGTCAGTATCACATTATTTTATTTTTGCCCTTTGAGAAAGCCTGATTGTTTGCAAATGTTAGTGTATCTTTGTGTCCCTCTCACTGTATAACACTGTATTGTATTTCCTTGTACTAACTTGCCTAATGGGTAGGTGTTAACTTAGGAACATTATTTTTATGTGCTTTTATGATTTATGAAGAAATAAATTATGTTACCAAAAAAAAAAAGGATCTGTTTCGGTTGCAGAGTTTTTGGAGGGGTCTTAATTTCAAATCTATATCTGATCCGTAAACTCTCAACACAGTTTAGATGATTGCCTCAAGTAGGGAATTTGACGTCTTTTCCTGATTTGCATAACATATGGACATTCACGAATTCAGAGGTGCTATTTTAGTGATTACAGAATGGCTATTTCCGCACCAATATTCCCGAAAACTTGAAGGCATAGTGGGCAGATGATTAAACCCCACATAATGTCGTGAGTCAAAAAGTATCATGTCAAACTTGTTAAACTTATCAGGAAACAGTAAAAAGAAGGGGAAATGCGTGACGAAAAGGTTTATTGTGTGTATACAGCATATCCTAAAAGGACACAGTCCGTTACTCTTGCTTATAATTCAACGCAGGCAGATAGAGTGTGAATAAACATTCTTAAACCATCGTGATGAATCACAAAGCAAAGATTAACCAACCCTTTAATCATAGATTTAGCATTAAAAAAGAAAGAAAAAACGCATTAAGTACAGTGAGCCCGTCAACACCTAAGAATTACACAAGGCTACCAGAATAGTAATGATTGAAAATAATCCTTTTCTTTACGAGAACAGCGTGGGCCGCATGAAAGTAATACAATTACAAAAAAAAAACAACAACAAAAACCCGATATTAAAGTGAAGAATTCCCCGCAGATGAGTGCAGTGTCGTGGATCCACGGGGAATAAAAAAGTGCATTCCTATATATATTATTTTGTCTTTACTCTCTGAAGACGGGAGATAATGTAACAAACCGCATTTTGTATATAAAGAGCTATATGCATGCTTTCGTAAACAACAAGTGCAAGAGAATGTACCAATTCCATCCTCGACGAACACTAGAAGCAAACGGTGCAAACGAAACTATACCTGCAAAGCGATATATTTCAGAAGTAAAGACAGACAAAAAAGGGGAAAAGAAGAATAGTTTTCTGCAGGGTGCTTTGGATTTTCTAGAACAAAACAAAAGAAATTAATACGATATCATGATCGCTTCTAAAAAGTGCCAGCCCAGGAACTCGCGTTCCAATTCGCCTAAATGCGATACATCCTTCTTTGTCAAATGAAAGGCAGGGAATCAACAACAACAACAACAAAGAAAATAAATTTCCAGTGCATGTAACTTGTAGCAATTCTTTCACAATAGCCGGGAAGCGTAAACCGATCCACCATTAAAAAAAAATGGTATCGATGTCTTCCGAAAGTGCATGTGGAGTAGGGGTGACGGGATCCCTTTTCCACGAGAACACGAGATGAAAGAGAAAAATAGGGGGCGGTGGCTCTAGAAAACTGGTACAGTGAGAGGTACGGAGAAAAGAAAGAGAGAATGAGGGAGGTAGAGGAAAAGAAGGAAAGAGAGAGAGACATTGAGAGACAGAAAGAAAGAAAGAGTTAAGCATTTTGTACAGTCATTCTGCTACAGATCGAACTCTATGAACAATAACAAACTATCTATTATATATCCATCTATCTATATATGAAGGGTTTGTTTGCAAAAACCGATAAGTCCATTTTTGAAGATTTTGAAGTACGATCTCTATCATAAAGTACAAAATAATACCTTTTAAATGATATATTGGTCACTACATATAAGGGTATATTTTTGAAGTTATGGTAAAAAGAAGCAAAAATTTTCTTATTATTCTCTTTATTTTTCTTGACCTTTAATCGCAAATATCTCCATTTGGCAAATATGGACTTATCGGTTTTTGCAAACAAACTCTTCATATGTATTTACCTGTTATATCTACAGGGCTGCGTATATATTCATTCACATAGTCTACCTACACGTACAAGAATGACACGTTTGAGAGATGAACTCCAGCTTAAAAAAAATGTATATATATATATATATATATATATATATATATATATATATATATATATATATATATATATATAAATGATAAGTGAACGCCCCTGTTGTCATAAGATATGGTTTCTGCAACGTGGACACCAGATTTTTCTTAAGGTCTTGCAAACAGTAGGATTTTCAGATGGGATATTATTTATCTCCCTTGATCCGCAAAACCCTTGGATCATTCAAAATCTGCAATCTATCTATATGATAATCGTGTCATTAATACAAAGAGGTGTGCATGCTGATTTTTTCCTCATTGTATAATTTCTATATACATGCATAAATGAATAAATTCTTATATATATATATATATATGAAAATCCACACAGGAAAGAAAAATCACGAAAAGGTGAATTTCTGGTTAGCTTAAAATGTGTGTTTTTAAGTAAATTTAACTGACTTTGGGGATTGTGCGGTTTATCTTTTATCATTTAAGGTTCAAATTTCGAATGTAAAATGAAATAAATTTACATTGTCTTCTGTATTATTTGATGAACCTTTTTCATTTCGCAGCTGTTTCGGGAGGTAGGCTAATCTGTGTAAGCTCGTATCAATGTACGTACTTGAATAATGATAATCACAGGCTTGACTCTGTAAAGAACAATGCAATCGCTGCTAGATGCACTAAACTGTCAGTTGAGTGAGGGATACGTAATTTGTGTTTGATTTTATTTTTTTTTAGGTACCCCAGAAAGGTGTAGCATTTTCACATTGCCAAGATATTTATTGTTGGATATCTCTGCTCTTATTGTATAATAATAATGATAATTGCGTGGTCTTTAACATCCAGGATACCTCGGCTGTGATTCCATTATCTGTTAGACAGTGGTCTACCGTTACTGTCACCCGAGGAGGATACCCAATACCTAGCTCAAGAGGGTAAAAGCATCTTGTTACTAGTATTAAGGACGTATGGACTTGACGGGATTCGAACTCGGGACCGCAGATTGTAAACCAAGAGTCTTATCCACTATGTCACAAGTCCCCTCGATACTGGCAGTTGCACGGTATAAGCAGGGAGGTGCTAGAGAAGGAGAGGCAACTAAAGCTCTCCTTTGAAGTCATGCGCGGCACCGCCGAGAAGTTATGCGTTCAACTACAGGTGTTACCCATGTGCTTTGACAAAAGAGAGCATCAATAATCGGGACTAGCGCTCTCACATCTAGAAATATTTGCTCCTACTGCAATTCGCTCTCTCTTTCAATGTGATGGCAACAATGAATTTGTGTACCTTGAATTGGAGCAGCGAATCAAAATGCAGTGTAAAACTCACAATTTCAATAGCAAATAGTTTAAAAACACGCTGGAACACGCT
Source organism: Diadema setosum (assembly GCA_033980235.1). NCBI lineage: Eukaryota > Metazoa > Echinodermata > Echinoidea > Diadematoida > Diadematidae > Diadema > Diadema setosum. The sequence goes on along the minus strand of CM067075.1, from coordinate 26,688,623 downwards.
TTAAAGGAGTACTTTATTTGAAAGATCAAAATATCCCTTTATTAAAAGATAGAAAATTAACATGCGGAAATGTGCGCATTTTAGAAAAATTAGGTTATTAAGAGGGCCTAATTTTGATTTCCTTTCGATTTGCGAATTACGAAGAAACTAGAAATACATGTTAATAATATTGAATTCTTTCCTAAACTATTCTAAATCGATTCGAGTATTTCATATAAAATTTTGCGGTGAAATAAAGCTTGTAATCCAACGAAAGGTGAAATGCGTTCTTCGTCTCCGAACTTCGTCTTGCAATTTGAGGGGTGCCGAGCATGACTTCAAAGCGTAATGGAATGCTAGACATCCCATTGTAACGCCTTGAACCCAAACATGTGTTTGCATGAATTACGAAGAGTTGCCACTCCATCTCTGTAACACCTCCCTGGTATAAGGCGTACTGTGGTTGTGGTGACAATCATGAAACGAAAGGTAAAGTGCATTTCTAGAATTCCTTGAAGAAACAACGACTCTTAAAAACAGCAGGATCAAACAATTCTCAATGCGAGGCGAATTTCCAATACACTGCCCCAATTCCCACATCCATCGAAGACTCTGATACCACATGCTGTACGCGTTAATGTGAATTCGTCAGTCCTACAAGGAATTCTAGAATTCCAGTACAATTCTCGAACACAATGAGAGCCGGCGGGGAGTGTTTATGCATACATCGGATTTTTTCTCTCCTTCTAACTCAATCTCTGGCACTCTTTTTCTCTCCTACAGCAGACAGGCAGAAGGGTCATGTTTAAAGAGGTCGTTTATTTCGGTCGTTTGGCGAAAGGAGGAAGAGAGAGAGAGAGAAAAGCAAACCCAAAGGTCCGCCACGCATCAGCTAAGTTTTTCGTCCGCTCCTCAGCGAAAAGTTACCGAATCCGCTGCCTGTAAACGATCTCACAGAACGCCCTTGAAGAACCACGGACAGGGTAAAGAGAAGAGAAAAGAAAAGAGTCTAAATCACACGGAGGAGTCCAAAGTCACGATGTTGTCACACAATTTGTAAGCAGAAAAGGAAACGGCGTAAAGAGACATCTCCGCAGTATAGTTCAAATTTCCAATTTCAACTTGGGCACCGAAAATAGTCCGTTCAAGACGATGGAAAAATGTTTAAACATCGAGGTTAAATTTCCGCAGCATTTTACTTTCCTCATCTTCTTCCTTCTTCTTCTTTTTTTTTTATAAGTCGTCTCGATGTATCGGCACATCGGAGGAAGCCAGCCGTGTTTGTAGAAGGGAAGAAATCAAACGTGGCTCCATTTCCTTCCAGCCCGGGAAAGAATTGCGCTGATTCAACAGTCAGTCAGTGGAACGGTGTGCGCCGTTTGTTATGCAAGCAGAAGAGGATGGTGGGAGAATGCACGCATGAAGCGAGAAGCAAAAGGCGCCATTCACTCTATAGCAGTGTATAGGGGACATATTTGATATTGAGGCTTGAGGCGGTATACTGGAGAAGTTAATTATCATGATGATTATATTGACGAAAACAACCCTAGCAATAGTAATCATAATAACAACGTATAAATTTGATTTGATTTGATTCGATTTGATTCTGTGTAGTTTTATGTTTACATAGATTTGTATGTTAATATTGGATATAACGAGTGTGTTTTCTTCTGGGGCCCCTCGGTAGAACAGCTCCACCACGAGGGCGGAACTGAGTAGGGCTATTCAGCCGCAGTTTCATGTACTTCTGTAATAATTTCTTTGTATCATTCAATAAGAAGTAATGCAATCAATCAATCAACGGTGATGATGATGAAGATGATGATGAAGATGATGATGATGATGATGATGATGATGATGATGATGATGATGATGATGATGATGATGATGATGGTAATGATGATGAAGAGGAGGCAGAAGGGAAGGAGGAACAGAAGGAGGAGGAGGAGTATATACAATTAAGGATAAAAATAATTATAATCATTGGTTGGATAACAATGATCATGCAGCGAGTTAATTCCGCGAGTAAGTCAATGTTACGTATCGCAAGGTTTCATTACGGAGCGAAGTTTGCGCAATTATATACTTTGGCAGGCCGATGCATGTTGGACCACAGAATGTCCAGATTATGTCGCTACTCTAAAGCACGCTTCGTATCAACACTATAATCCTAACTTTATGCCTTGAAGACGTGACAACAACCTCAGCTGGTGGTTGTGTGATTCATGATCATTGTTCTTCGTCGCTTGTTCTCCTCGCGTCATTACTATAACACTGTTCATGGATTTCTATCAGAGACACATTATTGCTGCTTTGACACATTCTGCTTGTTCTATTGAGTATAGTCTAAATTCCCCTTTCAATGTCATATAAACGGGCTTCATATCATTCATAGCTCAACACCTCGAGGCTCCGCTAAAAACAACAAACCGATGTGGCAAGTATGAAGAAAGTGACGATACACGCACAAGGCCATTACCGTCATATTGTGTGTATTTGTGTTACTTGATATCTTATAACGCTAAACCCGTCAACCAGTCAGTTTACGATCGAACAAGTCTAACTTATCATGTTTTTCATGTTACACAAAGCTGTTTTATATACATTTCTTTATCAGTCTTATTGGTCGCTGGTAAAGCATACCATGAATTGCACCGATTTTTGATCGATTACATCAACAAGCGGGCTGTGTCACTTTTGTCTTCAAGGACAGCAAGGCCATGCCGGGTTTTTTTTTTTTTCAGTCATAATCTATAGCATCGCAAAACACAACACAAAAATAAAAGCAAGAACAACACTAAAAACCCTCAGACCGTCTGTGTATTATAAAGTGCTTGTAATTTACATAAGGTGATATAATATATTATGTTTATGTATATCATTTTATTAACAGATTTCCACAGACAGTTTGATGACTTAACAGACATCAAACTAGCAATTCTCAAATGTCTTTTGATGTTTATGATAATTAAAAAAAAACAGTGCATTCTTAGTGTTTCCCACAACAGTATCTAACTGTGTGAGAAATAAAAAAAAAAAACCCCGACAGCAAACAAACGAATACAATTGCGAAAGACTGTGTGTATGACGAGAAGCAGTGGACTGGGAATGTGATGCTATTATGCTATCAAGGTGCAGATCGTATCGCCGCGGACAGATCGAGTCGCATGCCATTTCTGTCGGTTCGATTTCAGTTGGAGTGGTTATAACCCATAACAAGCGTCCTAATGATCCTCCTTTTCGACTTAAAAATCAGGAGGGTGTTTAAACCCAGAGGGCTTCTACTTCTTATCAAATCAGACTCCACAATTCTCGCGCGTTTGGCAGGACGGCATTAGATTAGCATCCCATCCCACTGCATGCCCGACCCATTTCGCTGCACAGCAGCTGTAAAACGTGCGTTCAAACTATTAAAAAGAAGGACCCAAATAAACAAGAAACGAAAATAAAAAAACACCTGTTAACTAAACCGATTTGGTAAAGAAATAAAGTAAACTCTAAAAGAAATGAAACCGACGATCAAACTTAATGGATCAATAAATAGAAGTGTTCGCGGACCCAACTGTTCTAAAGACACTGTTCTATTGACGTCTATTTTCTCTCCTATTCATCAAAATAAATCAATACTGTTACTCTGATTTATGTGTACAAACAGAAATCAGCCATTGTAGGCGCCCTTTTGTTTTGTATTCTTTTTTTTTCATTGTGTTGAATTCAACGAAGCTAAGAGTAAACTTTTGAACGTTTTTCGTAGTGGTAATTCGTGTGTGTGCAAGTGCATTTGTGTGTATGTGTGCTAGAATTTTATTTGTGTTTGCTGTTCTACCTTTGTTTCCTATTATATCAGTCACATTTGGAAATCGTCATCTCTTTTGCTTGCCTGCACTGTTGTTAGTGTGATCTTTCTTTTTCTTCTTCTTCTTCAGCGTGCTCTTGTCTTTGTTGTCGAGGGTTAGGGAGTCGCCATCGTGTCAATTCTGGTTATGTTGCTCTATTACGAGGCCTTCAGGACCCGCTTAAATCTCATCATTATTATTGCCGTGCCCCTCTACCCTAATCCATCCTAGGAGAATAACGCAAATTTATCCTCATTTTCAGCGATCACACTCCACAGAGTGGCGGAAAGATGCGGGGTGCTTTTTAGCGCGAGTAATCGATATGCATAAACGGGTTTTACAGGCGCAGAGCGTCTAACACTCCAATTTGGTTATTACGATTGCCCCACTGGAGTGGCTTCCGACGTGAAAATCGTATTTTTCACGGAGATTGAATGGCCCTGCATGCGAGTCATGCATCTCTCCTGCCGGGAAAAAAGAAGAAGAAGAAGAAGAAAGATTTAACAACACTGCATCCTGTTAGGCTTTGATTGATAACACAAATTACTTGGGGATAAAAGAGACGTCTATTTTGCTCTCAAATATATTCAAGAAGAAAAAAAAAAACACCCAACTTTTCCATCAGACAGATTAAAAAATATGCGAGAGAGAGAGAGAGAGAGAGAGAAACACACTCACATACATTCATACATACACAATACAAACAGACCAATCAAACCCAGCTCTCCGCACCAACAGAAGAAAGGAAAAAGATCCAGAAATACGAACAATGCTGGTCACATTGCATGGCGCGCTTTTGCAGCTAGAACGTGACAAGAATTCGGCGGCGCCTCAGAACCATCATAACCAACAACAACAACAAACAGAAAAACCCTAGAAAACCAGGTAACCGCTTGCTGTTTGCGAGAGATTACCGTCATTTTCCCCCTCTTGGCGTTAGAAGGAGATAGATTTGATGAAGTTAGGAGGAAGAGACGAAAAAAAAAAAAATGAACAGGCAGTCGAGGTCAACGCCAGGATATTAAATTCGTCTCGATTGTAATTACGCACGGCATTCGGCGTCGCTGGCGCACGTAATGCGCAAGGCATTCTCCGTAGCGCGCCAATTTGACCGTTTACTTACAGGTAACATGATCTTAAATGCGGCATTGTCCTTGCAAACGAAGGGAAGAAAAGAAGTGAAAAGATATAGCTAGAAAGGAAAAGAAAGAGAGATGTTTAGGACGAATAGGGAGAGGAATAGAGGGATGCGTGAACGAAGTGTTGGAAAACAAACAACAAACAAACATTGCATTTACAAATGCGTAATTCTATTACATAGTACTATTTCGCATAATATTGTGTGTCATGGGGGGGGGGGTGGAAGAGAAAAAGCGTGACGCAGCGTCTAATGAGAAATGGGCAGGCTGATGCATTATTCCCACGTACAATCTGCATTGATAAATGAGGACTGCCTTCACCAAAACCACTCTATATTGTTAATGCAATTAGAAGCATATTCAAATCACATCCTCTTTTACTGCATGGCTTTTCTGTTGCACTGCCTCGCTGCGCTTTTTAATGCCAAACGTTCTTCATATTGATGACACCCATCCAATTATGAACTGGAAGGCGAACTCGGTTGCTACTGAAGAACTATAGTTTTGTATTATTCGTAAAAACCTTGTTTGCTTGGGTTTTTCTTTTTTTTCTTGGCAATATTTCATCCTTTGTTTTTGTTGTTTTTTTGTTAGTTTCTTACCCAAAGACGATTAACGGGCACTCGCCACGCTCGCTAACAACTCTCAACGGAGCGAGCGTCTCGCCGACCGCTTCCTCAGTCATTACCACTCTTTCAAAGGACACGGTAAAGGTAATTGTCTTTGGACCAGCCACTCGACCGTTTGATATATGGCCTGTTAAGAAATTTGATCTCAGCCATAATCAAAGTGTATGCAATTAATCTTTCACGTTAAAGAGCGAAAATCTCAGTGACGGAGGTATTTCATTACTAAGCCCCCACCCCACTTTTCCATTACGAATCGTGCAAGTGGAAATATACAGTACTGTTGTTTTTAATCTGAAACACACACATACACACACACACGCACACACACACACACACACACACACACACACACACAAATACACACACATGATAATTATACAAATGCTCATTGTCTATGAGTGCGATAGTTCCGAATATTACATGAGCGTTCAAGTTTAACCGTTCTGTTGAACAACGCTATACGCGGAGTTGAATACTAGTAGACTGGTTCATACTTGCACCGAATGTAATATTTGAACTGTTGAATATTTGTTTTGAAAACACACAACATAGGCGTGGTCTAGACCACAAAAAAAGAAGATCTAACGTCAAGCCGGAGGAGGACTTAAAACAGTTAGGCCTAGATCTAGATCTGGCTCTAGGTCTTGCTGGGAGCGCAAACAGCGCGTATATGCATCAATGCTTTACGATACACAGGTTTAGTGTGTCCTATAGGATCGTAATTTGCACGGCTGGCTCGCTTGATTTATTGTTCAATAGACGTCTGTTGCACTGCCGCTTAACGAGCATGGGATAGCTGATTCTTATGAATGTCATGTGACCCGCATTCATCCAATCAGATGGCAAGAATCTAAACACGTTTTGTATAATGTATATTATGCAATGACAATACTTTATGTATTTCAAAAGTCAGAGCATATCAAGGGATCATAATTTTGTTATGGTGACAGTTTGATCCAGAAGTGAATTTTCATTAAAAACCCACTTTATATGCTGATTGGCTTGCTCGTTTCACTTGTCAGCGTAATAAGAGATTAATTCACTGACAAATTAGATAAATAAATAAATAAATACATGCATACATAATACAAGATGAGGAATCAGGGCAAGTTTAATAAATCAAACAGCCTTTTTCATATTTTTGTATCAATAATTTCTGGAGAGGCAGTATTCATCGCTTCGCTATTAAACGAGTGGGTGTTATCATTGGTTGTCCGACTCGCTAGAACCAAGGAGTCTGATTTTTTCCCTTTTTTCCATTTTTTTATTGTTGTTGTCGTAACGCGAGCTGAGTCGTGTGTGTTTTTATGTGTTTGTGTATTTGTGTGTGAGCGTGTGGGCGTGTGTGAGGGTGTGTGTGTGCGTGTGTGTGTGTGCTTAATTAACAATTACTAGAAGCTGGATTTGGGGATCTTCAATAAGAGTGCCCATTTGTTTCATTATTCGGTCGCCATTATGTGCTGCTCACATGAACACTGATGAAATCAAGCATTCGTACGTATAGTATGTCCCGTTATTAACCGAAGAACTCTTACCACAGTACTCATCTCGATTAGATGTTAAACTAGTTTGGATGCATCCTTCACAGATAAACGAAAGGAAGAAAAGATGGAAGGACAGAAGTAAGGTTAGAAAGAAGAAGAAAAAAGAATCACATGGATCACGTGAAGCTAGAGTATATCATAGTCTAGGCGCCTCAGGCATAACAAAAAAAAAATACTACATTATCGTTCGGAAGACTGATGTTAACAAAAAAAAAATACCTGAAAATGTGTCACTGTTACACAAACTGCAGTCTATCGATTCTGCTTATGCTGGTTTCACAGTGAAAACAAAAGAGGAAACTATGCGGATACACTGCATCGTAATTTACACATACAACAACACAAACACACACTCGTGCGTGCAGCCTAAAGTGTATGTCAGTCCAGTTTGTTGATAAACCAAACGTTTCTCTCTCTTTTCCTACTTTCCTTCATTTTCCATCTTCCTTCCTTCCCTCCATCCTATTGCTCATCTCACCCCCCCCCCCCATGTTTTCTGCTTTCAGCGCTGCGACGATTAGTTCGGATCCAATCCCCAAGTGTACCATCGGCGCCAGGACCACGACTTGCGTAGGAAACTGCCTCTCCCATGATCGACGTAATTAATAAAATTCTGCTTCACTCTCGCCTCAAAGCGGCTAATGTCGGAGGTCGTCCCTTTCGGACTTTTTTCTATCCATTTTCTCTGGGCTAGTCAATTTTCGCTAAGCTGTAGATCCTTTAAAAAGAAAGAAACAAAAACAAAAGCAAAAAAAAAAGTCCAGCGGCTCCAAAACGTTATCATCATGCTAATGCAAATAGTGTTCTTCATGCTCATTGTATCCGGAGAAGATATTCAAAAAGCTGTGAATCTTTAACGTTCGGAAGAAATGGCATGATAATATGCGTAAGTGTGTACACATAACATACAAACATAACATAGATTACTCACACACGTGTACATGCCACAGACACACTCGTGATATTATATATGTGTATATATGTGTATATATTATATATGTGTGCGTGTGTCTGTATGTCAGTGTTCGTTTATTATCATGATTATTGTCGGGATTCCATTCTTTTTAAAGTGCTTCAAGAGAAGGCTAGAAAATGCATTACAAGTTGGACAAAATATATTCAACACCGGACACACATTCACACACACAAACGAGCGCGCGCGCACACGCACACACATTCACACACACAAACGAGCGCGCGCGCACACGCACACACACACACACACACACACACAAACAAACACATCCACACGAACAAAAGCAAACAAAGAGCAAAGACGATCTTCTGAGCAAGGGCATGCCACAAGACTCTCCGGAAATCGACCGTGCCGAAAGACACTCTTTTGTTCTGTGGCGACATGATGAACTAAAAGGCGGTGAAACGAAACGAAATAATAGACCCGAAACCTTGGCCGTTTGAATTAACTCCCATGCAGTCATTAATTCTCGTCTAAAGAATTTGAGTGGGGGACGTGCGCTTCATCTTAAAGCGCTTATATATAGAGGAGCGACGCAAATTGCACTTTTAGCGACAGGAAAGACATTATATTATTGGTCCAAAAGTTGAAAGTTAGAGGTACTCTCAGACAGGTAGTATCGAGGCTTAAGTCTATTCATCGAATCGTACTGCTCTTTAATAGTATGCTGTTAAAATTATTCTCTTATATTTCTCCCTCTTGCAGCGCATATTCAATTCCGTCATCAAACACTCACATGCCTATTCTGATATCCTTTCATTTTGGGCGTTTTGAGGGAGAGTGGTCTCTGTAGCTAATAGTCAAAGGCGAAAAGGAGCAACAGGATTTCGCCTCTCGTTCTCTTCAAAAGAACAGTGTCGCTTTTTTATTTACCTTTTTTTTCCAACTCGACCATTTTCGAATACTGGCACCTATAAACGCTATTGTAGAGGAATTGATATGCGACATTAATTATCTGTAAGGTGTAAGAATGCAGCCAAACCAAACTAAACCAAAACAGGAATAGCAAAGCCATGCAGGAAAGCCAATGAAGATGAAGACGATGAAGACACACACAACAGACAGACAAACAGATAGACAGACAGACAGACAGACAAACAAACAGATACATAGAGAGAGAGAGACAGAAAGGGTGGGATCATCACATCTTGACTAACGTTAGAGAATACACTTGTAAGTGCACCGTTAAACTGTAAACATGCACTTTTCTTGGCGTTTCCCCGAGGTGGGACATGCATACTTTATGAATCTGATCTATCTGTGCGAGTCACAGTCACAGTCACAGTCTCGTGAATACTGTAGAAAAAAAAAATCTCCCTGCATGGTCTAGGAAAGTTCCGATACAAATCCGAGTTTTCCGCTACGTGCAGAAGATAATAATATTGTACGCTAATGAATAATGCATGTGCATTACGCAGCTACGCAGATTTATACCAAGGAGGACACATTAGGTAGTGCATGTGCCATATTCCCGCAGTCATGTATTTCACCTATCCATCGAGATCATAATGATAAAAAAAACACCTACCATTGAAGATTTTTGGATCTCATTCAAAATGACATTTAAAAAAAAGATCATCTAAATATCTCGTTCTCTCTCTTCCCCTTCCTCTATCTACAATATGAGCATAAATAGAGGAAGAGAGAGAGAGAGAGAGAGAGAGAGAGATTAAAGATAAAGAGAAGAAGAATATGACAAGAGAGAATAAAAGACAGGGGATAATGAAAGAGCGTGTTGTCGAGAAATAACGGAGTAAAACCGGGTTACAACGCTGTCTACAGAAGACGACTGACGTAAATGATCTGTGACGAGATAATTCACTAATGGTGAGTAACAAACGACTAACAAGCGAGACACTGAACATTGTCCCTCCGTATTACACTGTAGTTCCAACCTGTTGCCCTGCAGCAAGAAAGATGCTCAAGAACTTGGTCAATACGCAACACTTGTTCGTTATCGACGAAAGTAGTAGTAACCCCCCCCCCCTCACACACACACACACACACACACACTGGCGCCCGCGCGCTATTATGGCACACACCTATAATAGTTTGTATAATAGAGCTTGCTCGAGGTACGTATAGAGTCAGGGTTGAAAAACTTTTAGGGACAATTTAGCAAAACGATTGCTTACAACTAAATGCTGGACATACCAGTATATATTGTTTGTATGATTATGGTACTTAATGTCTTCTCAAAAATTAACACTCCATCAGCACAGGGCATTTGCAGAAAGAAGGAACTACCATTTTTCTCTCTTTCTCTCATTTTGGAGGTTTGTTTTATACCGATTATTATTATAGCTAGTTGGAGTGATAAATTACGAAGAAAGAATAACACTGCGGATGTGTGTGTTTGTTTGTGTGTGAGTGTATGTGTGTGTTGTTATGTGTGCGTGAGTGTAACTAGAAGTGTGGGTATGTGTGAGTGTGTAGGCCTATGTATGTGTGTGAAAGAGAGAGGGAGAGGGAGAGAGAGAGAGAGAGAGAGAGAGTGTGTGTGTGTGTGTGTGTGTGTGTGTGTGAAAGGATAAGGAATAGAAGATGGCATAGTGCTGCACTCAAAACGTGCGACCTACCCCGAGGCATAAAGCGCTTATTCATTTTGCTCTGTTCGCCTACAACGCGTTGTTCCCTCTTGTACAGATAAGTTTTATCGTAGATACAATGAACAACGTCATAATGAGCTACAGGCGTTTGAACATTATGAAACGACGCAACTGTGATGTGCCGATAGTGGTAAAGTTGGAAAACAAAAGCAAACAACAGAGAAATATTGCACCACGGTAAAGCTGAAGGATATAGAAACAAGCTTCTTGCTGGAGGTGTGAAGATTCCTCAATTGTCTCTCTCTATGAAATGAAATTGGTAAGATTGCAACTGCTGATCTATAATCTAACAAAACATGTCGGAAAAAAGGAACCACGAGACTCAAACATGTCAACATCAGCAGTAGATAACAGGCTCGAGTCCCGTGCTTCCTTTTTTCCGACATGCTATTTTCCCGCACTCAGTTGCGCCGTACTTTGAAACCGACACCCTTACCCTCTATTGCCAATACGTGTGAAGTGCACGTAATGCTTTGCCAACATTTATTCATAATCTACCGTATCATTGTTCTGCTGTTGCTATCGCTTATTACCAGATTTTTCAGTAATTGGATTTATTCAAAAATCCCCAGTGAAGAATAGAAAACAAGTGGGCGCAGTCTCATGCGGGCATTTTCTTCTGTTTTTCTTACGCGTAATGCTATAAGTAGGGGGTGTTTGGTTCAGTGTTGGACATCCGCTTTTTTGACGCTGTAGATTACGCCTCGCTGTGTAATGTAACTCCGCGCAAAAGCCTTTACCAGTGAGATTGCGGGATCTGCATGCACACTGTTGTTGTACATGACCTATGCCAGGGTCCCGTAAGCAATGGTTTCATGAGGAGAAGCTACCGGTGGAGATATGTTACCATCACTCTCCGTTAGACCTTGTTCCGTCGGTCAGGGGGCGAATTTGTCTTGTATTACGGTGATCTCTCGACTTAGTCCGCCCTAACCCGCCCCGCGGATCGATTAGTCAATCGTGACTCAAGGAACCTTATCGTAATTCGGGGTTGGGTGGGGGAGGGGAGGGGGTGTTATTCTCTCTTTTTCCTTTTTTCTGTTTTTTTTTTTATATTGGTGGGCGGGGTACACACAACTGAACACGACAGCTCGCTTGATAGTAAAATGTACCGACCGGGTCACTTTTGAAACTCATTATAGTTGCGGCGATGGTGACATCCGCAAACTAGTATGTCACACCGCGGCCCATCAGGCGCAATGTATACTCCCCGATTCGCAAGTTGGGTAGAGGAGTAGGTGGGATTCGGGTAAAGGTTATTGGTAATGACTTTGGCATACATTAGCCCCTGTGAGCAAGGGACGTTTTTGTTTGTGCGTGCGTGTGTTTGAGTGTGTGTGTGGGGGGATGCTGCAGCCAATCTTGCGGCGGCTACTTAAAGAGAAATGCGAACCTCAATATTTAATTATTTCTTTTGCTAGTGCATTCATATTGTGGCGACGTAAGCCTGGCTTCCCATTTGCACACATCATGGGACAGATATCAATCTTTTGCATTTTTTGTGTTTTGTTACATTTTTCTGTCCATTCGATTCGAATCTGCTCTGCATATCGACATGAAGAAAAAAAATGACAACATTTCATTAAGTTGATGCATTGGTGCATGATGTACGTTATGCCGCAAAGCGTAATGTCATCGGATCATTGGGGTCATCCCACGAGCTCGACACCCACGAGTCATACGGTCCATGAGTCATACACCTAAAGTTATACAACCCGCCAGTCATACAGCCTACGAGCTAAAACAGGCCCACTAGCTAGACAAAAAAGCCAAACGGGCCCATGACCTATAGACACTAGGAAAATGAGGTCCATGAGATCGACACTGGGCAAAAAAAAAAAAGGTCCATGAGCTCAACACTACGTATATTAAGCCCGTGATGTAATGTTGAGCTCGTGGGCTTTTTATGCCCAGTGTCGAACTCAACCGTACGACCTTGTCTAGAGTCTAGCTGTTGGACCGTATAGCTCGTGGGCCTATTTTAGCTGATGTCGAGCTCGTGGGCTTGGTTCACTTTAGTGACGTACTCGTGGGTTGTATGACTCGTGGGCTGTATAACTCGTGAGCTGTATGACTCGTGGGTGTCGAGCTCGTGACTTGCACCCGGATCATTTTGTATGTACTCATTGCAAAGCTATCCCTCCCTCTTTCTCTCTCTATTTCTCTATCTATCTATCTATCTATCTATCTCTCCATTTTTATCTTTATCTATCTGTTTCGTTTCTTCTTTTTTTCGCAACGGAAAAAAAAATCGGAAACTGGCCTGTCATATTCGACGGCGATGCGGTAACGCGACATACAACGCCAACTCCATTAGCGGCAGTCACGGACGGCGTCCAGTATCGCCGCTCACCACACCAAAGACATCATCACAGAATCATTGTCGTAACCTAGAAGGGAAGATATTCGAGATAAGATGGAATCGTCCGCGTAACAGTGTCATTAGTTTCGGTTCGCAACTGATACACGCGGGCAGGCAGATACATCGTTTCAAGATGGCGTTTGTGTCTTTATGTATATGTTTGCATTTTAGAAGTGTGTACATGTATTTGGAATGGTTTACTGGGATCGCGACATGAAGTGTTAATCATAGATGTTCATCAGTCAGCTTTTATAGAGTAAGAGTGGATTTTTTTAAATTGAATGTATAATTTCTGCATCAATGAACAAAAAATTATTTTAAAAAATGATTATTACAAAGTGTGTGTTTTTATATATTTTTTTAATTAATCTCCTATCCTTTACTCACTTGATGATATACACAACACACACAGACGCATATAGATTGTTTTATTTATTATAGATTTTTCCCCGTCAGGGCTACACTTCGTTTTCAAATTTAGTATGTTTTTTTTTTCTTGACATCTCGTTGAAAGACGGAGGACATCGTGAATTAATGCATTATTTATGACAGTCTGCTTGACAGTACACTCTTGTATTTCCCTGGAAGTGGTGCATCAAGAGAAACCAGAAGAAGTAAAGGAATATGAGAAAGAAAAAAAAACGAGGAGGAGGGAAGGGGGAGGAGAACAAAAAAAAAAGGGGGGGGGGACAGCAACACAAATCCAAAGCTGGCGCGGTATTTACAGGTACAAGTATACACGAGAGAATCCAATTCCGCAGGAATAGGAAAAGCGGACTAGGAAATTTGACAGTGGATATAGATAGATGAATGCAGCATTTTTTAGCTCGAGGATTGGCGAGGACGTCTAGATTGAAAGGATTTCACCTTAAGCTCTCAACGATCAGACTTCGACCTAATCCCCTTTCACATCTAATCCGCATTTCCTACCTTCTCGTCCCTCCTATTTCCACACCGAGAAGCATTTATATGCGCAAATAAGATACACGCCATTTGCAAAAACCTTGCACAACATAGGCCTACTAAGATGACGAATGAAAGCATCATTCAGGCCTTCATGATCTAGTAAGATAGTGCACTTTCCTGCGATTGACAATAAATGTGTATCGTAGAGTAGCGAACCGCTCGCACACTGAAAATAGGGTGTGATAGGCCTACACTGTAGATTGGAGGCTAAGACAAAGAGGTCAGTTTTCTGAAGTATCCGAGTTGTTGGGAGGTCATGTCAAAGAGAATGAAAGGGGGGGGGGGGCTAGGTTGAGTTTAGGTGTGGTGTGAAATGGCGTGGATAAACGGTACTTTTTCGTAGCCGCGTCTGAACAAAATTGCGCATGTGAATCATAATGTGTGCGGTTAAAAATGCTCAGTTGAACGTGGTTGTGAGTGTGTGGATGCACATAATACGCACACATGTACCGCTGCGATTGTCCACTTATAGAAATAACAAAAGAGGAAAAAACAGCAAGAAAAGTGAAGTATAGGCCAGAAATCCATAGTCGACGGTAGATTATCTCGTTATCGCCTTCGCATAGTCACACAAGCTCGCCCGGGAACCTCGCCAGACAATTCATCAAAGGAGGGCCTACACAGATCGAGCGACCAAGAATAAGTAGCAATAACGAGAACACAGCAGCAACGCGTAGTTTATATGATAATCTCGGTAACAGAACAATAACAAGAATAAGGAAAGATGAAAAAAGACGTACAGTACATAGACAAAACGGCGTATGCAATATGAAACAAGCGAATGGTGTCATTTAAAAATGGTTATAAGATAAATTCTACCCTAATATTAAATCTTAGTGTAGAAGAGAAGACAAATTCTGTCTTCTTCTCTGCACACATTGAAATGGATATCTTTTGAAATAGGAGGAAAAGGAGGAAAAGGAGGAGGAGGAAAAAGAGGAGAAGAAGAAGAAAAAGAAGAGGAAGGGGAGGAGAAGGAGGAGAATAGACAATCACACAGCTTCCAAAGCCAGTGTGGATAGAGCAGCGTGTTTAGACATTCATTGCTGGACACGGTTCTAGGGGCGTTCTGTCCCCCTTTGAAAGCCTGCCCTCTTCGGTGCCCTTGTGGCTTTCTGCGGACATGCGAGCGACGTGTAAGAAAATAAAAAGAAGGATTATGTTCAAGGTTCATCAGAAAAAGAGGGGAAATAAGCACACAGGTTAATGATAAAGTACGCGTAGTTACTGGTTAATTGGCCTTCTGACGCACCTAGTTGTGAATGTGTTTCTTCACTGTACAGCATGTCAGATCAACTCATTAATTGTTGTGTTAGAAAAGACGACCTAAAAAATTTGTAAAAACCATCCCTTCTGTACGATGCCGTTTCATGGTAAACTAACGTAACCTGCATTGTCACATTTACCGTGTAACCTTTATTGAACTATGAAGTTCACAAAGTTCATGTAACACGGCATGGCACGGTGTGGTGCTCTCCGATCCACGAGTTCTTGTGGCTCGGCACTGTTTACAGTAATGGTCTTTGATCGAAACTTTTCAGTTTTATCTCTCTAGGCATGCTAGGATTCCTTCTGGCAAGATTGGAAAATCGGGACTGAACGCATCCGTTGAGACTGAGCAACACAAAGAAGAAGAAAAAAACCAACAACAACAGATACATTCAGGAGAGACACAAATATGTTTTGGTAAAACAGGAAAACACTCAGAAAAGGAGGAGTGAAAAAAACGGAGAGGGAGAGAGAGAGAGGGTGTGGGAGAAGGCATCTGGTCAATAACCTTCGTAAGCGTCTATCATTATGTATCATTAGTCCTGCAGTTGCCCGCAGCACGGGCATTGATGAACTAATTTGAATATTAGATACGATTGCGGTGAAGCAGTGAAGGTACAGTAGTAGCTTAATATATCATACAATCACTCAATTATTTCGTCATGACGGATGCACAAGGAAGTGTACTCTCATCACACAATGCAGCTGGTTTATACCGATCTCGTCTGAGAGCGTATAATAGGCGGATAATATTGAACGGGGGACCTTGCTTGCTGTGACATCTCAAAAACGCAACAGACAGTGCATACAGTAATTCAAACTCTACGCCAAAGGCGACTGCCAATTCAAAGTAATTCGCGCAATGGTAGAAATAAATGCACAAGAAAGCATTTTGTTTTAAGGTCCCTAGCTCTACACTTATGCCTTTATTTCGTCACATTTTAATGACGTTTGATAAATGACACGTCACGACGAATGCAATACGCCATTACAGAACTATTCGTTCATTTCTGACACTAGCTGAAAGTTTGATCTGTAGAAAGTATCACATGTCAGCTGGATGACCACCTGGCATAGGTTATGAAATACGTAGTGTTGTTCTTGTTGTTTCCTTGTAGACATTGCGCAGGCTTTTAAGTGCAGATTACAGTGTAGTCTCACGCAGCGTCGTTGCGGTGGCGCATCTTTCAGTACATACATGACCACGTTTCGAGCAGCATAAGAACGTTCGTATTGTATGTGAGGATCACGAAGATACTGAGGCAAAGCGAATACTTTGGATGGCTTCGAACATGTTTAACAGTGAGAAAAATGAACAATTAACTGTGACACGATATCGATGTTAGCGTGCCACACTCTTTTACTCTGTTCTGTTTATAGATTTGTCATATTTATTGAAGGGTGAATTGACATTCATGAATCTTCGTGGAGTAAAGTTGCTATAAATGTAAACATATGTGTCATTTGCGACATGACCATAACTTTGACAGCTGGCTTGATCATAACAAATAAAGAACCTTGATTTCTGCAGGAATGAAGAAGAAGAAGAAAGGATGGGGTATGGTAAAAACAAAAGGTTAAAAAAAAAAACAAAAATGGTAATCTAGACACAGCGCTGAAAAGTATTCGTATAATGCTCGAGTCCATGTCTTACGCGCATTATCGTGCTTAATTGTTAATTATGATATAATTAGTACCCCCTTTCCGGTGAAACTTTCTGTTTATCTTCGCTATGCTCATTTATCTAGGAAAAAGTAAGAAAAGAATGAGCTGTGAAAGCGAGGAATTTCACCGACAACACAGAGAAGCGGAGGCAGGTAGACTCGTTTCGTGTTGGAATTACATTCCGCGTCCCAGAGGTTACGGATTGCCGCTCCCTGCATCCAATCTGCATCCCTTCTCCTCTTGGTATCAGAGTTCATCGTTGCCATGGCGACGAAAATGAAACGAAATCCATCTCACGGTTTGGCCGATCTATCCTCCATTCGCGGAGCGCACTCGGTTTTTTTTTTTGTGCAGATTTCTTTCTCTCTCTTTCTCCTTACCTCTCTTTCTCTCTCTCTCTCTCTCTCTCTCTCTCTCTCTCTCTCTCTCTCTATCTATCTATCTCTCGGTCTATCTATCTGTTTCTCTTTGCAGGTCCTGCCTGGTTGTTTGTGTCGGAAATTCCTGTAAAGGACTCATTTCATCATCTCATCATCTGCCTCCTCAATCCCCCCCCCCCCCAACACGAAAGAGCAACAACTGCAAAAGCAGCAACGTAGATACAATGAACGTTATCGATTCTCACACTTTTGAGGTCGGCTACATTTCCAACACCTTCGGTCCGACCACCGACCACTCGTCTTGCCATCGTGCCGAAACATAATCCCGCCGTCATTCCAACTTTCCCTTAATAGCAAAAATGCGCTTGCCGACAAATTACGACAGATGACTCCGACCTGATGCTGCAATCTCTAAAACCATCCGGGATGATCGATTTGGCGCGCTTGGCTCTGCTTTCGGCTCGCGATGACTTCTTTTACGCCTGTTACTTCATTGGCATTTACATTTCATTTCAACATCGTTGTTTTTTTATGCCCTTACCATTTGACTAGTAGTGCAAGGATGAAGTAAAACACATAATATAGAGCAGGGCACGCAGTTCATTGAAGCATAATCGATAACATGGGGCAAAATAATCGAAATACCAAATACATTGGTTAAAATGTCCCAAGAAATAAAAGACAACAAATTACCAAAACCAAATGTTACAAGTGCTATACTCTACCTTTTTAGAGAAGAATGAACAAACGATAATAAATGGGGGTAGTGGGTTGTAACGGAAGTCTAGTTGTTGTTGGTACGGTATTGTACGGAATGCAGCATCGCTGCCACACAATCTACACATTTTGAAAGAGTACGATAGCAGGAATGCCAAACACGAACGGGCAGCAAGGAAATCTACACATCAAACGCACCGTTAAGGAGATGACATTACTAGTATATTTCTGGTTGAGTTAGAGATTCACCGAGATTCAGGTTTTACCTTTCTGCGAGATAATTATCGACCGCTTACATGAAATAATAAAGAACATATAATTCTATAAGCAATGAAAAGTTATTTTTTTTATTTAAAAAAATGGTTTTGAAATGGCTGAGATATCCGAAAACAAAGAGGTCCTAATAAAGAGTGGGTCCCACCCTTTATTAGGATGACTCTGTTTTACTTTTTAAATCTCAGTCATTAAATCAAATAAACGAAATAACGATTTTCATCAAATAAACATTTGATTCCTCTTAGAACTGTATCATCTCTAATAGTTTAAATCACTGGCTTCCAATTATCTTATAAAAACTTAAAATCTGAATCCCCATCCAAACCGAAACTATACGATCCCGTTGAACTAGATACAAATGATGAGACCACGAAAATTCAAAGGAACAAAATCTATAACGCGTAATTACTTTCATTTCACTGTTTATCCGTCGACGATCGGACGAGAAAATATTTGCGAGATGTTCACACAATGGTTGCGTGGCCTGTTGCCCTTGTTGTTGTTGTTCGATCGCGGGGACGGTTTATCGTTGTTTTCCTCTATATACCATTATTGCTAGAGTTTTTTTTTTTTTTTTTTTTTTTTTTTTTTTTTTTTTTTTTTTTTTTTTTATCCCGTATCTGCCGTCACGTCCGTTAACTTCTCTGCGACGTGCTTTAAAAAGCTAATCATCTTTAGATGGCTTCCCATGCGCAGGATTCCATGTCATCGACATTGCACAAAGTTCGGAATACCGCAAGAGACTCGGAACAGCCATATAATTTTGCTCATGCAAATAGGTTTAGAAAAACGCAATTTCTCGAGTCTTTGGGGAGAAGCTGCAGACGATTTACTTTTAAGGAGACATTCCATTCCACGATCAAAATGGATGCAATAAGAGAACAATTAAAACAATCAGATAATTTGAAAGTTCCAGTTAGATTGGAAATACGAGAAAAAAAAAAAGATCGAACTTTTGAGACTCAGAAGGTCAGTTCGATTCAGTTCACTTCATTTCAATTCAATACATTATACAAAATATACATTTACTATTTTCTGTTGTCAAAAAAAATTACCATAAAGTCATAAAGTATAATGTGACACAATGGCGACAATCACAGCGATGTCAAAAGTAGCAGTGATCACGTCGTTGGTCCTTCACTTTTGTACACAAATCTGCAGGGGGGGGGGGGGGAATTCTAGATTTAAATAAATTTGACGACGAATACAAAAAGAAAAGAAAATGCAATTCATTGTAATTTGAAGATGTCGCGAATTATCCCTTTAACCTTAAAAACAAATATAAAAACATGTGTTTACGTACTTTACACCCAGCGCCACCATACCCCCTCCCCCTCTCTTGTCAACTTTGTTCCCAGTTTTGTGTTGCTATTTCTGTGTCTGTTAAGGGGTAATCCAATCCGTAAATCCGTTGGGGTAATAAAGGTAGTGCGTTGACGTATGTTGCGTGATTCTTTCTCTTTGCTATATGCCTTCTGTCGGATAAGTTTAATCTAAATTCACCTGAGGGGCGATTTCTAATTTCCATTTCATTATGACTGAATAATATCTACAATCATTAATTGCTCAGGGGGCGGTCGTCTCGAGTTCGATCTGAGCTGTTGTGTTTCGTTTGTTGGGTGTGGCACCGACATGAAAGCCCATTTCTTGGTTATCTGTAGGTATTTTGCAGTTGTTGGTTTTGTTTATAACTGATATAGATAATGTACCGATATTGAATTTTGACAACACTGGAAACAAAGAAAAACAAACATACAAACATACAAAAAACACACGGACATGAAGTCGACGTTAATCGCTATTGTTCTCCATGTTATCATTTGATTTTTTTATTGGGTTCTTTTTGTTTTATTTTATTTTGATATTTTCTTCTACATTCTATATCAACATAAACCACTTTATACATGTTATGCCATCATCTGGTAGCGAATAATATTTATAATATCTATATTTAATAGAGATCTGTTGATTGGTTGTAATATTATTACAACCAATCAACAGATCTCTATTACAAGAAGATAATGCATATTTATTCATTTTGCACGACAGCTTATGGCGCGAATCTGGAATTTCCATTGGTCAACGTAACTAACTAGTCAGTGCTGAGTCGGTCAGGGGGGAGTGATGTGCAAGTCAAATAAATTTTCCACTAGCTCATGTATAATCATGATTTCTCAAAGGCGCGCGAGCTGACGAGTTCGGATTCAGCGTTTGTTTTATGTCTGTTTTGTTGTTGTTTTATTTTTAGTTTTTTTATTGTTGTTTTTCTGTTTTCTTCTTTTTTTCTGCAGAAATATATCGGTGTGTAGTGCAAAACGGCCTTAAGGATCATAACGCAAGATATCTCAGCATGGCCATTTGAGCCAAAAAAAAAAAGTGCTGTGATAATATGTCTCCGTTATAGTACTGAGGTTATACATATTCTGGTTGTTCGTTCATTACTTGGTTGTCATTACTTTTACTATCATCATTATTATCATCACTTATTATTATTGATATTATTACAGATATTATTATTACTATCATTAGCATTAGCATCGAATAGCATTAGCGTAAGCTTAAGCACAAGCATTATTGCAATTATTATCACTACCATTCAAACGAAACCTTAACCTTCCATGTTGTTCTCTTTTTTTGCACAATGTGTGAAAACTTATTTTCTCGACATGACACTATAGTTTGTTGCGCAAAAATCGCCTTGATGAGGTATAGTGTATCATTTCAGTAACCTGTGTTAGAGGTGATATCTAGCGTCCAACGTTTTACAAAATTTAATAGTTGATGCGACATTATGTAGTCAGCACTGAATGAGCGCCTTGTAATAGAAGATTTATCTAAAGCGAATTCGGGGAAGGAGCGGTGCTTTACATCACCACCACCAACAACGACAACAACAAAACTGATCGTTTCTTGTTCAATATAATGTACCTCGACATAAAAAGACATTAGATAAAAATCGATTTAACGGGTGTATGGGCACGGTTCACTTTATTCAGCGCGCGTAACTCGTGTCTTTATGTCCGTGTCTGAGGTATAGGCAGGGAGGTGATGTAGGCAACCTGATAATAGGGTGCTAACGAAATGTTTCGTGCATATCAGATTACATTGCTCGATAAGTTACATCGGCCGTCGAGACTAGGTGGATCACCAATCGCAATAAGACACGGAGCGTTCTGTCTTCCCCAAGCAATAAAGAACATCCCATCATTCAGCGAGCTTCTAAAATGCTTAAGTCTGATAAAAACAAAAGAACCAAATAAACTTTTCAAACTCTCGTACGCCGACACCATACACACCACTCATTGTTCATTCAAGTAGCCTATATTCACCAGACGGCTGCAAACATGTTAGTATGCATTAACTACGTGGGCTGCCCTATCTATGTGTGCAAACGGAATACCGTTAAGTCACAATAATAGGCTCCTAAAATGTGTATAACCTACAACACATGTAACTGCATAATAGATTATAGACGACTTCACAAAGTTTGTAAATCTGCATTACTATTCCAAAAGAGTTGCTGAGTACATTAAAGTCAAAACTTCAAAACGTGGCACAGTTTCTAAAGGCTGCCCCCATAATCACCAAGAAAAACAAACGAATAGATATATACATAAACGTCCACTCTGCCCTATTAGTGACAAATAGAACAACATATTGGGCTGATGAACGTCAGCCAGCTTAAGATTCACGCCTCCAAAGAGATAAAGAAGGCGGACCTAGTAATACTCTTGTTTGTATTGCTGTAGTGTCTTCTATTGCCTCCGCATCTGCATCCATAATGCACCCACCTACAGAAATGGCCCGGAGGCGCGCACGTGTCGCGCGTGCGACAGCATACACAGCGTTTACTTTCGGTCACGCTTACTGTCACGTTCCCGCGAGATAAATGTTTGTTTGGTGCGTCGAGACTGCCATGATTGTTTGGTTTAGTTTCTTTTTTCCAATGCAAATGTGTGCGAATAGAAACAGAATAGAACAACGTCTTTCGTATAAAAAAATAAAATACATGAAGCATGACGTATTCAGCATTTTAACATTTACAATACTAGATTATGTGGAACATGGTCTTCTAACGACACGTGAGTATATTAATATCATTAATTTCTTTGGGATTTTTTCCTTTAGTCCAGTAGGAAGTATATTGTAGATGGACACTAACTCCAGTTGTAGTCTAGTCTCTGTTTGTTGTGGTCTTGTTGCTAAGTTGTAGTGTTATGTGATTTTTTTTTTTTTTTTACTTCTTTTGCATTGATAATCTTTGCGTTTTGGACGTCAGTTATCGACGCTTAATCGTGGGATTTACGACATAAATTTGCAATTTTTTCGGAAAACCGATAATCGTTTGATGTCAACCGAGGCAATTTGTCATCTTTTTTTTTTCTTTTCATCTACTAGCACTCTGACATTATATCCTCTTATTTTTTTTTCTTTGCGGCGTCAAAATCGATGAACGTAAAGTGATTTACCGCAGGCCAATGGGCGCACAACGTTGTTCGTTCGTTACGCGCATTAACGCTCTGTAAGCCCGTCATCTCCTGGCGTTTACGCGGCATTAGGCTTGTTTAGAATCCCGCCATTAACGAGGGGGAGTTTAATGGTGGCCCTATTTTTTTTTCCCCGCACTGTCCTACTTTTCGAAAGGATGACCCCCTCCTCCATTTACTCCCGCTTTTGCATAAAAGAGACATCATCGGGAAAATGATTAAGTCATACAATGATCTCAGTTAAATGCACGGTGGCACGTACGAATATCTCGCACTCCAGTGTTTTCTGAGCAGAATCGATATTAACCCCGCACACAGTGCTCAACGCATCACTTGGCTGTTAGCAATTAAGGAATTTCCCTGGAACCTAAAAATCAAATGAAATTGCACAAATTTAAGTGAGATAATGGATCTCTCATCTGCTGCGGTGCTCATATATTGATGAAATGTAGGCCTATGTTTACATCATTTTGCGCCTTAATGATTATTTAATTCAGTGCCCTCTTTAAAAAGCAATGCAACTATACACAACGTGCACCATGTAGTATAACATACTTATGTAATGATTTGAAACTGCAGCATTTTTTTTTCTCGCATGCTGCTGCTCTACTTTATTCTATACTTACTCTTGCCTCCCCCATCCCTTTCCTTTTAGAAATGAACGGACCGACTTGTATTCTGTAGCGGAAAGAGCACTTCAGTCTATATTTTGTTAACTCGAGATAAATACCATGGATAATTTGCGCTTGTCCAATCATCCAATTCTACATTCTGAGCTGAAATCTTGGAATGGTCGCGCATTTGTGTCAATCTTTTTTTTAATTTGCAACTATAAGTGAGTATAGCAGTCATCAGACATTTTTTCTGGTGGGAGTTGAAACTATATCCATCAATCATGACGCAAGTTTCGTTGACTTTCTTTCTTTTTTAATCGCTTTTATAAGCACCTGCATGAAAGTGAATGTTCAATGAAATAATGGAAAATGTTGTCATTTATAGTCAGTACTATTGTTGCCTTTCAAAAGAACTTCATGCACCACTGTTAACAATGGTCAATTATTGTTTCAAATCAATGATTCCTTTGTCCAGCTGTTTCTATTGCAACGGATTGACAAGTTGTTCTTCGTCGACGTAAATAAGCACCGTTATGCTAAAATGGTTGCATGGATCCTAATCAAAATTGATGATTGAATGAGAGCAATCACGTGACCAGTGTTTAATTTTTGCCTGGCATGCCCAGCGGTCATTAGTCTTTACATTTGACCGCTTACTAACGACCGCTCAGAGATCTTATATGACGTCATGGCCCATCACAGAGGTAACTGAGAGGTGTGCTACTATTGACAAAAACAAGCAAACAAACATGAAATAGGACAAAAAAAAAGGAACAAGAATTAAAACACACACGCACATTTAACAACAACAACAACATAGAAAGATGTCTACAAACATGGCTTTAAGTCAAGACGACACGACAATGGGCTCAAACTCAGGGCTATAATAATGAAGTTGTTGCTGTGGGCGTAATAGTCGCAGATTTGCCAAGATTCATGGCATATCATGGACCTAATCCCGATTCATATCCGTTCTGCTGTATCACCGCGGAAAAAAAAAAACAAAACAAAACAAAAAAAGTTTTAATGACGATGGGGTCTCCTAATCAGCGTCTTCACAAATCCATTACAATGGACCTACTCCTGCACTCTACACCAATTGATGCAAAGGGCAAGGACGTGATATAAAATTATTGATCCGAACGGTAAGCAGCAAGGAGTATCTCATAATTATTAGAATGCAGGTGAGAACAACAACTCTCTTGATCGCAGTACAAAGAGTGTTGCGTGTTACCTGCACTGAGATTAAGGAAAAGAGCACGCCAGTGTTGTGGGCACTTTTTCCTCCGTTATGCATCCCCTCCCCACCCCTCTCCCTCCCCCTTATTTCATTTTTATTCTATTCTGCTACTTTTTGTATTCATTCCACTGACCAATATTCATCATCTTCCCAGAGTTCCGAACGTGTTTGTGTCACCGGCGTTGTTATTAAGTGAATTTCCCCAGGCAGTTCTCCCTAAAGGTTGCCATCTTTGACGCATTGGAATATGGGATGAAAGCCGGGAATTGTTGCAAAGTATGCACCAACGACGGACCCCCACTCCTCCCCCCCCCCCTTGTGAGTTTCGATAAAAATTGCCGAGGTGAACAAGCATGCACTCTTCACTATTGATTAAGTTTTGATGGAACAGTAATGGTTTGGGGAAAAACAACAACAACAAACAAAGCAAAGGAAAACAAACGGACAAAAAAAAAGAACATACACTCCAAGAAAATGCACCTCCTTCGGAGATCAGTTGCATTATTCCGTGCATGAAGGTGCTCTTTGGAGAAGTGCAGTGGTTTACGGCACGTAAACGTATAAACCGAAGACTATCTCCGCATATAGTACCTGTCCAGGTAAGGATGGGCGTGGTTGAAATGCAAAATCGACAAGGATCTACCGAACCGCCACGCTTGAATGAGAGTCAGTTGGGTAGATTACGCCCTCTTGTGGTCTTGCATTGGTTAAAAGGGAATGATACCCAAAATGATAATCAAACTGGAGCAAGTGAATGTAGCAAAACTAGCAGAATACATGAATTAAATTTGAGGAAAGTCGGACATTCCCTTCAAAAAAGCATGAGGAGACATGAACATTTGAGAAGACTGCAACTACATCGTGACATCAAGGACAACGAAAGTATAAAGTACATTGTAATTCCACATTTTTTTTTTTACTGAAAAATACAAAGTCCCTCGACTTATTGAAGTAACTTAAGGGTAATATAGGTTTTTCAGTCCAATTTAGCATTATATGCTTAGTACATGCAAGTATAAAAATAGGCCATTCGATTGCGCCACACGACATCCAAAAGTGCAAAACAACCATTTATAAGTCCAACAAAGGGCAGCCCAAAAAGTGGATAATGGGCATTCAAATTCCCCACAGAGCAATCAAGAGTACGAAAACGTCATTCTTATTAATCCTAGTGCATTCAGGTTAACAAGGAAGGTCGTGTGACTGGAATTAGAGCATTCGGTTTCGCCAAAATGCATTCATGTTCATAAAGATATAGCGCACTCAATTCAGCGCTGCCATTAACACATGTACAATATAACATTCACGTAAAATGATCATAATTTGGTATACCGGGTCTGAACACTTAACTTTTTTTCCTCTGGCGGCCCGTCCGGGCCACTATCATGTATGACGTCGAACCTCGTGTTTATTGTATATAGGTGATTGGCTACTGATATTGGAAGGTGCTATTCCAACAAGAGTAATGTTGATATCCTAACATCTTTTATGAAATGGGGCCCTGGTATCATCTTTCGACTTCATGGAAATCATCCATTCCAAAACATATCACCACAAACATGGCTCCAACCTATGCCAGAAATATCACGACCCCACAATTTGTCGCCTTTCCACTAGGAAGCATGCCCAGGAAATGATAGGATGATAGCTCAAATGCATATAGATATGTGACGGTATACCAAATTATCAGGTTGGGGCCTATAGCATTTGTATAGGGGCCTGTTATAATCAAGCTTAAAACGGAACATCAATGCTGCCGTATTGAGGCAAACAGTAAACAAGTTGCATGACTTAGTGGCTTAGAGATGATCTGTCATGAAATACACTTCCTATTCTAATTCTTACTCTTCTTCTTTTTTTTTTCATTTCTTGTATAGGGAATGTAGAATCACACTGTAACAAATTTCCGAGACAGGTATAAACCGCAGAGTATGTTTTCTAGCCAGCACACCTATACACAATGCGTCATGATGGAAGTAGTTGACAATCGCATTTGGCTGTCGACAGCTGCTGCAAAACAACATGATTGATTTGAGGCTTTGCCGAAATAAAGAATCAAATCAAAATGCCAAGCCATAACGAAATGAAAGCAAGAGACAAGCCGCAACATGAACAACAAACTACACAACATGCATATATTCCAAAGGTGTTGAGAAACGATAGAAAAATGGAAAATTGGTTGTCTTTTTTCCCCTTCCCTAACTTCCCTGCCGCTTTCTCTCCCCCCCCCCCCTCCCCCACTTGTCGTCAAATGCAAAACAACCAACGCTTCCTGAGGTTCACGACTGATGCTTCTGCTATACCATATGGCGGTGGTCGATGAATGGTGTATCAGAGTGTGCCAGACGGGTGTAAATATGATATGAGATATTAACCCTTTCAAACCCAGAGAGTCGTTAATGTCACTGACATCGAGGAGCAGATGCCTCGTTGCCGGTGATAGCGGAGCACACGCCGCATGCTTACACCGGAGTCAGATATAATATACCCACACGGCTTCCGGCGGACACTTCAATCTTCTGCCGTACCTGAACATCATCCGACTTCCACCCCTATCGATGTATTTTTTTTGGGGGGGGGGGGGGGGGTGGCGGGGTAGTGGATAACATCTCGCTACACATGATAAAACAGGGACGACCACTTCCATGGCATTTGCAGTCCGGATATCTGCCATGTTAGGCTTCAAACGAATCGATTAGGCACGAAACTGTAGTATCAGAAGTGTCTCGACTTACTGGTGATTCTACACGTGGGAAAGTGGCCATCGTTACTTCTTCGTGATCTGCATCACAGAATTATGGACAGAAAATAGCATCCATTTATGAAATATAATTGATTGTGTATGCAATCATTTTCTTACTTCTTTTTGCCAGACTGCTCGATTGTATCTGCGCAAAGATTTATGATACTTATTTGTTGTTTTTGTTAAGCCGTTATGAATAGCACCAAACATGCAGACGGAATGATCTTTGTCGAGATATAGGTTTCGAGGTTAAGCTTCCTTAGTTTAAAGGAGTAATATTTCTAGATCAAGCTGTAGTCGATTGGTATTCGTTGTACCTTTTCTTAAATCTTGATCATGTTTGGTTTATAAAAGCTAAACAAAAATAATTTTTATGTAGTAGAAGATATAAACGAGAACATGCAACGAGAACGAGAAAAAAGTCACAGGATTTAGTTTTCACGGATAATCCAAAAATCTTTCTAGAAAATTTGGAAAGCGTGTAGTTTGAAATAGACTGTGTGTTTGGTTTTCTCTTCCGGTTTTTTTTTTTTTTTTTCATTTAATATTCTGCTTGCCTTTGTTGTCCTCCTAGTATTTCTTCCCTCTTCTTCTTATTCTCATAATATATCACATTAGACTCTTTCTCCGGCAATATACACGTATCGATGCCTTGGCGTATCGAGTGACGGCGAGATTATGTCCCCGGCTCACGCGGCGGCTTGACTCAGAGGTTAACGTTAACCCAGCGACATGGGACGCACCGAATTCAAAATGGCTCCGTCTTACTGTCGTTGTTGCACTTGTCCAACGAAATTAAAATCGAGAGGGGGGGTGGAGGAAGCTGAAGAATAAACCAAGACAAAATATTGAAGGAGAGGTAGGTAGGGGAAAAAAAAGAAGAAGAAGAAGAAGAAAAGCGAGAGGAGAGAGAAGAAAAAGAACGAGAAAAACGATTTGTGTTCATTTCATCCGACGCATTAGCGCACGAGAAACTTGATTATTGTGAAAAATCTCTTGTGACTACGGGGGATTGTGGACGGAGGGATAAGAGATAGTACTGCGCGACCGAACGATACACGCGGTCAAATAAACGAGGATATATCCTGTCTGCGTGCTGCAATTTCGTTTGGTTTTTGTTGGTTTACTTAGTTGATTCCATGTGACATGTTATCGAAGTGAAACAGTGAGCAGGTTGTGAAGACATGAATTTGTAAACATCAGAAGTTTAAGAAATATATATCCAAAAAGAGAAAGAAAGACAGAGCTTTGTAAACATATTTTTGAAGTCAACAGGTTGAGTGTGCGTGGGCTAACATAATGTGTTTGTGGATGGGTTGGTGTTTCAATGACCTGCGTTATTTTAGTCCGTTCGTACATTGTAAGTGACTCGCAACAACGCACAACAACATACAACAACTTAATCATATCATATAAATCACTTTCGCCTGTTTTATAATCCTTTTGTTACACTATCGGCATTTCCGCACACTAAGAAACTGTACCTGATTTCATACTTATAAGTGGCACCGTAGCATTATCCGTGATCTATTTCTTTTTTTTTCTACATATTCAATTTGTCAATTGCTTTATACGTTCTGCACGTTTCGCTGTGATGTGTGTTTTTGCTGTACATAGAAATACAGAATTTAAGCGAATAGCACTCCAATTAGATGAGATAAGACTAGACACAAATAAATTGCCTTTGCCTTTTTCTCCGGCGACCACTTTACATCTCGCTCAACATGCTGACAGGATGAAGTTTAACTCTATAATTTATGCAACGGGCGTTAGCATAACTATCATAACTTATAACCTTGTCTAATTGCCACTGCTTTGCTTGTTTGTTTCTTTAATGTCAAATAACTCCTCTAAGACTATCAGATGCACACTGCTTTGTGTATCCACACACACACACACACACACACACACACACACACACACACCACAAGCACGCACACACACAACAAAATGTTGTCTCTGCTTCATGGACTTAACACGCATAACACCATTTTACTTGCACGAGTCAGTCGCAACATTAATTCCATTAGCGTTATGTAAGTGAAGTGTTTTTTTTTTTTTAAGTGGTCGTAGATTTCCACTAATGTAAATAAATCGAGAGAGAAAAAAGAGAAAAAGAGAGATAGGAAGAGAGAAAAGTATGTTTCGCCTCGTTTGGGCGGAAACAAAACACTTGACGATTGTGTTGTCGCTAGCATTTTGAGTGGATTGTTTAAAGCTGTTAAACTCCATCGAAGAAAAAAGAAGAGCGATAACTAAAAAACCACTTTAGACCCTTGCCAGTGGTACTCAGCTTAATCGAATTTTCGTCAAAAGATGATCAGCGGCGTGTAAGATGAGCTGAATATGTACGTCATTTGTTACGTCGGCGATGGGGTGGAAGCTGAAAAGAATTAGAAGAAGCAGTGTAACGAGAACCGCAAAGAGAGAGAGAATGCTTTTGACCTGATAGGTTGTAATGAAACATTGTCTCGCTTAACTCATAAATGCATCACGAAACCGCAGTGGGTGCCATAGTGTATACATATCAAATATTACTGCGTCTTTACTGTTGTCTCCGTTTGATATGTGTGTGTGTTGTTTGCCTGTTATCAACATAACTCGAAATATCATCAGCGATAGTTTGATAAAATCTTCAAGCTGGGTCAGCCGTTGTGTAATGAACAGGTGTTGTGACAGTGATCCGGATCATGGGCCGGATCAATGAATCCTTTAAAACGATGTATGCGTCGTTCTGGCGTTGGTGATGCTGGTGATCAAAATAACTCGAAAAGTTACCAACAATATTGATGAATTATGAAGGTGGTATAATGACCATGTGATTAGTTTATGATGGTGATCCGGGTAATAAACCCGATCCTGGATCTTTTAATGGATGCATGCACCGTTCCGATGCTGATGACCCTGGTGATCAAATTTACCCCAAAAGTATCAATGATTGTTTAATGAAAATCATGGTACGTCCGCCCGGTATAATAAACAGGCGATTAGTTTATAATGGTAATCCGGATCATGAACCGGATTCAGAATTACTTTAACAATGCATGAACCAATATGATGTAGGTGATCCTGGTGATAAAAAATTACTCTTAAATAAATTTATTAGCGATAGATGAATGAAATTGCTACACTAGATCCAAGGAAAGT
Source organism: Diadema setosum (assembly GCA_033980235.1). Classification (NCBI taxonomy): domain Eukaryota; kingdom Metazoa; phylum Echinodermata; class Echinoidea; order Diadematoida; family Diadematidae; genus Diadema; species Diadema setosum. Next base: position 26,658,045 of record CM067075.1, on the reverse strand, counting down.
TACCATCGACTGTTTTATAAAATCATGTATATGAGGGTACCATCGCCGTGGTATAATGAACATGTGATTAGTTTATACTGGTGATCCTAAATCAATAGTAGTATCCAGAATTCTCTTGAATGATGCATGCTGGCACAATTCTGGTATTGGTGATCCAAATTACTCTTAAATTTATCAACAATTGTGATTAGTTGATATTTGTGACCAGGGATCATGAGTCGGATCCAGGATCTTTTCAAACACACATGCACTGTTCCGGTGTGGTACAATAAACAGATGATTAGTTTAGAGTTGTGATCTGGGATTAAGTCCGATCCAGGATCATTTTAAACGATTCACGCTCCCTTCAGGCGTTGGTGACCCTGATGATCAAATTTTCTCGGAAAGCTTACGCCGACTGTTTTATGAAAACAATCAGGTTATGTGGGCCGTGGTTTAATGAACAGGTGATTAGTTTATAGTGGTGATCCAGAATTATGAGACGGATCCTGAATCCTCTTAAATGATGCATGCACCATTTTGGTGTTGGTGACCCTGGTGATCAAAGTTACTCGAAAAGTTATCAACGATTGTTTGATAAAAATCATCAGGCTGGCTACGCCGTGGTATAATTACCATAAGATTAGTTTATAGTGGTGATCCGGATCATGAGCCGGATCCATGATCTTTTTAAAAACATATGCATGCACCAGTCCATGTCGACGGTGACCCAGCTCGTGATCTGGTTGGGGCGCGCTCCGGTTGTTTGCAGTCTGTATTGCTCTTCCGTTTGTTTCTGCTAAACTTCGTTTTTGATCGCGTTAAGAAACTTTCTTTACATCACTCATAGAGCTTTAATCTGGCGCCACTCGGTATTCTGCAAACATATCACTTTGGCGTCCTGTTTAAGTAGTTTTTGATAGCTACATGCAATTATAAGAGAAGTAGCGTAAATAACAACGTATAGATTATATGTCTCAGCAGAGATTAGGTTTTGGTTTGTTCTGTTTGTTTTGTTGTTTGCTTTTCGGTTTGTTTCCCTTGGTGTCCTGCTCGAGATCGCGTCTGCCATCCGGCTACACGCGCAAGATTTGAGCGGTAAGCCTCCTTGATGAGCCGTGTAAGTAGATAACACCACGGTGTTATTTACACGTACTTGGAAAAGAATCACCGATATGTCAGTACTCCCCTAGGGGATCACTTGATCGTGGATCAAATGATTATCCGAGTTTGGAGTGTTGAAACCATAGTGTGGGGAAACAAAACGCAAGAAAACACAAGGAAAGAAATAGAGAAATAATGAGCAAATCGCAACTCTCTGCTTTCCTTGAATACATATATATATATATATATATATATATATATATATATATATATATAGAATGCCCTTCGTCTTTTACCTCATAGCCTTGCTGCAACTGCAAAGAACTACGTCTTTAGTACGAGCCGCAGACCATTTTGTAACATAGTATTCTAAGTAGAGTAATAACGAAGAATTTAAAGAAGGGGGTGAAGGGACACGAAGTATAGCATCCCTGAAGAATTAAAACTACCGTGCTTTTGATGTCCAAAGGTTAAGCTTGACATATTTTTTCAGGTTGCTGTTTTTGATTAAAAAGTCTGAGAAGAAGCTTGTTCTTTTCGCAAAATACAGAAATAGTGAAGATTGAAAAAAGCGAAAGAGGCAGATCATGTTGCATTCTACCCTTGGGGGTTACACGAAATAATCATGGCAACGAGTATACGAAAAGATATCCACGGTCTCCGAATGGCGCTGCACGCCACCAAGCACAAGCTTCATGATTATCATAAGGGAATGCCTCAACTCATAGTGTATGTCTCATATAGATATTGCTTTTTTTATCGTGTACAAGTAGAAGAACATCGCTGCCTGTTACAAGTGATTAAATCTTCAGATGTTATGAAGGACAGATAGAACATAATATCTTTCTATTTTTGTAGTTTGCGTGGTTCATGACCGGGGGAGAACCTGACGTATAGGCCAATCGTAGCCTTAACGTCATAACTGAGATGTGAAAGATAGTTTGATTCTTTTTTACTACTATGTTAAGGAAAGGGAGCTGTTGTGGTGGCAGCGGGAGTTAATTAATCTTTTAATTCGGTTCAAGAACAAGCCAATCAGAAGTGCTGAAATTAGTCACGTGTGATCGATCGATCGATCGATCGATCGATGTGACCCTGCATCATCACAACACAAACAAAAAGTCTCAAGACACGGAATTCTAATTAAGAGCAGTTTCTCAAAGAGCAGACTCTAATCTTTAAAATTATGTACAATTCAATTCAAATGTACTCTCCTATAACCGATCTAGATATTATTTGAAAGAAAGCACACACTCTGGACAAGTGTGTACTGAGGAAAGAGGCTCCGAAGAATTGGGTCTATGCAAGCACTTAATCTTACCAAGCCGTGCTCTGTGCTCTTTATAACGGGACAAAAAAAAAGGATGCCAAGCTCCACAGAGGCAACATTGGGAGGATAGCATGCTCTATTACCACATTCTATCCATGATTGATAGCAGATTTCAAAGTAGTGGCATCATAATTTTAAAAGTTACAAGAGCTGAAAATGAAGAATGTGTAATGGGTATACAAGAAATGAAAAGGGACTGCCGAGACAAACCGAATTCACCATTCTACAAAAATGTGTCCCAGAAAATACTGTTCAAAACAAATATTCCCATTTGTTTTATGATCCCAAACTATAGAATTCAATTCAATTCATGCTTTATTTCATTTTTCGAAAAGAACATAAACATTTCACTTTCTTTGGTAACAGAGAATAAGGTTGCATAGTCAAGACAAAGTAAATTGAGAAAAATAAAATCGAGGAACCTTGGAATAAGAAATACGTTGTAATGAAACTTGACTGAAGTGATAAGGACGACATAATACGTAAGACATCGAAAAATGGAGGGACCCACTAAAAAGACAATGCTTGTAGAATGTGGGCCCCTCAAGTACAGAATGTCAATAGAAATTGAACGGATGCAAAAAAGGGAAGAAAGACTGGGAATAAAGTAAAAAAGAAAAAAGCCTGGAAGCCCTCTAGGAAGATAGAATGATATAGATAAAGAATTGCTCTTTCAGAAAATACGAAAAACTCAAGATTGACTCAACTGACCACCTGTTTCACCTATTTTGAGTACTTACTTAAAATCAGGGCATGTTGATTTTGTGATGCACGGTCATACGGGTTTCGCTAACATGCATGTGACACACAGATCTACACTTCTACTGCATGTCACTCAAAGATCTACTTTTTCTGTTGTTGTTGCTTTTTCTTGTTTAGCTTTGTTTTGTTTTTTTCTTCACACTATTACGATACCTCAAAATTGGACCAATTGCGCTTGAAAACAGACCGTTGTTAATTACTGTGGATTCAGAGATGGTTATTTCGCCCACAATATAATGCATTTTTGATTGACGGCTTAAGTATAAGCAGGAAATTGTGTATTACCACGAAAGTTTGTTGACATCAATATATACCGGGTGCGACGGACATTAAGAAATCATACAGAAGTAGGCATACAGCAAAATACAATAAATGAACAGACTTACGGTTAGAACCATGTAAAGTATAAACAACGGATTAGGCAGAGGCGTTCGAAGCCTCCGAAATGAGACACCCAATGATTTCTTCACGCGCAAAAATAAGATATAAATAAATATAAGATATACATAAATCAATATTTGATACGAATATCCTCAGACGCAAAGCAAGACAGACAGAGCCACAAAATCCCATTTCCTATTTTGGCGTTCTGAGAGAGAGAACATTGGATATGGAGGGATGCAGATAAAAAGAAAGAAAGAAAGAAAGAAAGAAAAGGAGAGCGGCTAAAATGCAATGAGTAAACGACGTTGCAGATTGATGATAGAAAAACCGACATGATGCATTATTACAGTCCAAAGGATATCATATACGTATAGATATATATATAAAACGATGAATCAAGAAATAAACTGGTAATGCATTTCTTTTTGCCAATAAAGAATGAGTTTATTCCACTTGAATTCTCGGTGGCCTCCACCTTCACCTTCACCGAAAATTCGAGTGAAATAAACTCATTCTTTATTGGCGAAAAAAAAAATGCATTACCAGTTTATTTCTTTATTCTTCGTTATACTGGAGCCAATACGTGATTTCTCAAGATGTTTATATATATAAATTATATATATATATAACTGTATATATATATATATATATATATATATATATATATATATATATATATATACATATATATATTATATATATATACAAATGAGAAAGAAGTTGAAGGAGAGGGACAAAGAGATAATGATAGAGGGAGGAAGAGAAGGGGGGGGGGGGGGGGGAGGGAAGGAGTGCACGCACAGAGAACCCGGCTCTCATAAAAACAGCCCGCGGGAAAAGAAAAAAAAATCGCATCGGAACGCGACAGCAAACTGATCAATGAAGAGAGGAGACTATTAAAGATGATAATGACTGGATGGAAAAAGGTATAGAAGGGAAGGAGAAGGAGATGACAAAGCAAAAGAATAAGGAAGAATAGGCAGGAGAAGAATTGAAGATTGAGAAGAAGACGGAGAAGGGAATATTGAGACATAAGGCGAGATGGGGAGAGAAAAAGACTGAGCGGTGTACGGCGGCATAATGAAGACAACGCGGTGAGGTGACCCACTTTTTAATACCGCCCTTCATGCACAATTAACGTTTTCGAAGTCAGCCTCGCGATTCACCGATTAATACCATTAGTGGGACTGCGGTGGTAAGAAGAACCCAGACTCATACAGAGTTGAATGAATGCGACAACTGAAAGGTATCTCGAGAATACTAGCAGGATCTGCTCGTCTTTAAAAGACGCATGCAGCGTCTTTTAAAGACGAGCGTATATATCACTTACTTTAAAAGTAACAATGAAAAAAAATTATAACATTATCAAAATAACTTTATACAAACAATAATTTGTTCATTATAATTCAAAGATACAGAGGCAAAATTGTATATGATATAATCACAAACTGGTGCTGTTGCTCAGAGGAACAAATACTCACATTATTTGTACACAGGAAACAAAAATAATTATTTCCTTCCCGTGTACTAGTTCTTTTTTTTTCAGATAATTGAAAACTCAAAACTTGATAATATGAACAACTAGATTCTCATTTTCGGTCAGACTAAAAATAATTGGCACGAAAAACATACACACAAACACATACCCACAAAAAAAAAATACATACCAACACAAACGCATCATAACACAGAAACACACACTTGCAAGTATTCACACATAATAATTATACACCATGAAGCACAAGTAATACAAACCACCCACGTACGCACACCACACTTGTACAGCCATGCACAAATCCATTAAGCCGTCATCAATATTTATTCAACACTAACTTTCTCTCTCCACATCCTGCCCGCCTTCTGTGCCACATTGCGTGGTACCTCCATCCTACACAATTATTGCCCAATCGGTATGAAGTGGGACCGCGCGTTCTCTTATTGTATTTGCATCGACATTACCATTAGCTCATAGACTATCAGTAACACGAGACATAGCGAACATTGACATTTTCATTGCCTGTGAGACGGTGTTTTATTTCTTCTGGCTTGGAGTTTCTTTCCTTTTTTTTTTCTTTCTTTTCTTTTGTAATGGTATACTGCCTTTATATTTCAAATAAGTGATGCGTGTAAAGTTACAGGCACTTCATTGTTGCAAATGTGCTGTCAACGATACATGTATTTCAGGAAACATTCGCTGCGCTTTTGCCAATTTTCTCAACATACTCTGTTTATAGAACAATGCGATCGTAAAGCGATATAGGTACGATTGTGTGAACGTAATCTGCATGGTGCTTGAGAAATGGGCTTTATTGGCAAGATGCGTGGAAGCGTGTCACTATACGTTCAAGCATTTTGAGTCCGTTCACCTCCACACTTTTGTCCTTGTTTTTTGTCTTTTTTTAGTTTTCTTCTATTTCCTTTTTTCATCTCTACGTCCTTGATAAATTACCATGTGTACTTAGTAATAGATTAGTTTTCTAGGGAAAGGAAATAATGCTAGAAAGTTTATATTCGCTAGCGCATAATCACACGGTGAGATGAAATGGCGTTGTGTGCTTTTAACAGACAGTAGCGTTGCTTGGATACAACATTCTACCTACTGCTGTCGCTGCTTCGTCAGTGATAGATTGTTCATTTATATCTTATTTAGATCATTTTGCCTGTATTAGTATATTCGCGAAGCGGGAGGGGTTTTATTGGGATAATAATCAGAACGCCATAATCATTACTAAAACGTCCGTGTCAAGTCGTGTATTCGAAACGGGAACATTGAACACCCTTCCACCTCTTGAACACAAAATTCCCTCGCTGCTGTTCTTAGTGCAGTGTAAGGCTTCCGACGAAGTAATACTGGTCACCACGTTTAAACAGGAAGCATACCCGCGTACCGTACTTTCTTTGGTGTGTACATGTATATTGCCCTGAAAAGGGCCTATACCCACTCTCGACGTTTTGGTAAGCATGTTTTTTTTTACCGTTTTGAAGAGAAAACGGTTTTCCATTCTCTTGAAAACGGTAAGAACGTGCTTATCGAAACGTCGAGGGTGAGCAGGCCCTTTTTCAGGGCCACGCACATACCCAAGAAAGAATACCTAGGCCTACGTGGTGTTAACGTGAAGTCTTCAACTGCTAAACGTTGTACTTTCATGCAAACCTTCAAAGATTTCAACTAGAATTCTTATTCTAAGTTACTATCTGCGTCACCGTGTGGTCCTCCAGCTGCGATAATGGCTTGTCTTCACTTCATCTGTCCTCACAGATTATTTCGTCCCTAAAAGATGAAGGACCGAGATCGTCAATTCACCCATTCTATTAACACGCGTGATAAACCTTCGAAACCACTTAGCGCGCGCGTACTGCGTTGCCGGGCTGACATTTTATCATATACAATGTGCAATTGATATGCTCGTCATTTTTCTTTTGCCGTTCTCATAATCTAATGATTGCTATAATCGTTTTCCTGTACATTTCCTCTCCCGTTTGCTGATCATCTACATTGATCATATCCAATTATAGCCAGGTCATTAGATTCCCATAGAGAGAAAGAGAGAGAGAGAGAGAGAGAGAGAAAGGGAGAGAGAGGGAGGGGAGGGAGGGAACAGAATAAAAAAAATGCGTAACGTATGGCAGGATAAGGTGATTATTCTGCCCACAATTCCCTACAATCTTACAAACGAACGTAAAGACCATAATATTTTCGGTTTACTATGTTTGAACAATTGTGTTAGGCATGAGCGTATGTGCGTGAGTCATTGTAAACCTGCATCATAAAAACCATTAACAAACCAGCAAACCATTAACAAACCAGAGATTAAGGAAAAAAAAACGCCTCACAAAATTGTAATATTTTTTTTTTTTTAATCGCGAGATGGAAAACAGAAAGAGGCAAAACAAAAGACATTAGGTTTGTGGTCTGGGCATCTTGTATTTGCCCACACAGTTACGCAAAGTAACAATAATTATAATGACGTTTTTAATGAGCCATTTCTGTCACACAGTGGCACTCCTGGCGCAGAAAGGTAAGACCTCCTCCCACATTGCTTCATTCAGGAAAAGACCACAATTGAAAGAAAACACACAGTTACTGAAACATAAACGTGCAGGCCAGGAAGAAAATGGCTGCACGTGACAATAGTGTTGGTAGTGTATGACACACGAATGGCGTGTAATCACAATGGAATTGAATCCTAAGGCCCGAATTCACGAAGGTGGTACAATTGAAACCACGGTTTAAAACACAGACAATTTGTATGGAGCGCCAATTGTCGCATGGCTATTTTGTTACGAAATCAGGTCATTTCGTAACGAAATAAGCCATGCGACACTTGGCGCTCCATACAAATTGTCCATGGTTTAAACCATGGTTTCAATATTATACCACCTTCCTGAATTCGGGCCTATGGGAGAAAGACTAGTACAGCTGAATACGGGCCATCCAGCCGTCTTGTCAGAAGGAAAAATGAAAAATGTTAAAGAAAACGAAAACAAAACAAGCAAAACACAAACAAATCAAAACACTAAACTAAAACTAATTACAGAAAGAAGGTATTTGGAAATAATTATTGAGATCCCAAGGAAAATTATTCCAATTTCGCATTCCGAATAGAGGGCAAGGACATCTTCTTTTCATCCCTGTCTCTCTCTCTCTCTCTCTCTCTCTCTCTCTATCACACTCTCTCTTTTCTCTTTCTCTCTCTGTAGCCCTGGGCCAGTAGACCAGGTCACGAGCTACTCGACTCACTACATAGAGCAGAAAAAACAAAAAACAAAAACCGGTAAACCTGAAGCAGTCCGTTATCATGATACAAAGTGGGGTATCTAGAGTGAGATGGCCCGAGGTCATACATACGGGACCGTTGATTTCAGTACGAGGAGTCTCTATTCACTTGAAAGCCAGTGACGGGAATGCCATGCGTAAAGCAAACAACTATATAGCGATTTGCCTTTGTTTGTTTTTATTAGTATTTGCATTTTTGTTTGCATTTTTATCTTGCTCTTGGCCTTTTGTTTGTTTGCTTTCTTTTATTGTGTTCATATTTACCGATTTTTTTGTCTGCCTATTGTTATGCTGTTAATTTTGTTTCTGTTTTTTTATCGATTTCTTTTTGTTGTTATCTTTTTACTTCTTGATACTTTTGCATCATGTGGGTTTGGTTCTGGACCTGATAAACAAAGATTTGACAGATTTGATTAAGCCTTTATCATTAGCAACGACACCAAAGTACCTTGTCATTGATACTTGTTACACTCTAACTTTGATCGTTTAAGACTTCATCTTCTCTCTGATGTGATTCAAGTAATCTGTCAAAAACAACATAAGTGGACACACACTACAATAATCATCCAGGGGAGATACAAATAAAAGAAAGGGGGAGGAGGGGAGGGGAGGGAAAAGAAAGAAAGAAAGAAAGAAAGAAAGAAAGAAAGAAAGAAAGAAGCAAATATTACGGAGAGTTAGAACAACAATATCATTATACTCTAAGTAACGTAAATCCGTTTTCTGTTCGTTTTTTCCCCTTTTTCAGCTCAATTCAAATAACTTCATTTTCAAATAATGTAAAACGAGGAAACATGCATAACGCCTACATGAGTAAAAAAAGAAAAAAAAAGCAAAGCATTCGCTCAGTGACGCACTATCAACACCATTTTGCATTCCTACCCACCCCCCCCCCCCTTCCCTCTTAACCATCTCTCAAGCCCCACACGCTTACCATTTTCGACGGCGCAGTTGGGTTTCCAGTGCACAGACAAACGTTGGGCTTGGTTAAGTAGTTAATTGGGCGTTCTTTGAGGGTGATTTAGAGCACGCCATCGCTTTTCGTTTCGTTCGAGCGAAAGGGCGCCCCATTCCCATTTTGACATGCTCTTTCTGGTCCCTTGTGACATTAGAAGCAATACGAAATGACTGTATGAGGATGATTGGTGGTAGTGCTAGGTGAAGGGGGGGGGGTGGGGAGGTACGATGATGTGACGTATATCATCGCCTATAACGAAGTCATCTTTGAAGTATACAATACGCGTGGGAGTATTTGTTTGTGTGTGTGTGTGTGTGGGTATGTGTGTGTGTGTGCTTAATGGTGTGCCTAACATTATTCTGCTACATGTCTTTGTGATATTTTTTCTTTCTTTCTCTGTATGTGTGTATACATTTATGTGATCAAACAGTACCAATGATTGGAAGTCACACTGCACTTAGTGTTTTGTTTGTTTGTTTGTACAGTTGTTGTTGTCGTTCTGGAGAAGGATGTTCTCTGTTATATCTATATCAATGAACGGAATTTAAATAAAAATACGAAAAACAGCACCTTGAGGTTTGTGTGTGTGTGTGTGTGTGTGTGTGTGTGTGAGTGTATGTGTGCGTGCGGGCTTGCGTATGTGAGTGTTTTCTCTGTTATCAAACGCTGATATCAATCAGTAATCTAGCCACTTAAGGGGGATGTCATTTCGTCAAAACCTATCAAACAAAGTCCTTCGAAAAGCCCAAGAACAAGATTAAGGTGTAACGAGAAATATATTATTTCAAGCACATAAACCTACTTGATGATAGCCGCAGTGGAATTATGACAGTTTATGACAGTCCTAAACTCCTAATACGTTTTACAAACCCAGGTTGAAAAAAAAAAAACACGAGCAAAAGACGGAAAAGGGAAGTGACTGACATTGCGATAAGTCTTAAAATGCGTAGGTGATTTATTTTCCCTCAGGGCCAAATTCAGTTCATTTGCAATTCCTTGTTCTGTCTCAATTAATCTTTTTTTTTTTCCCATGACAAAAACATAAAACAAACAAAAAATAATGACATACAAGGTGATTCGCTGCCTCGTATTTTCTTCCTGTTAAGGCTAAGTGATCTTTATTTTCATGGGAAATCGTTGTTTGGCGAATTAACATAAATTCAGTTTTCGGAAATGGCACGATTTTGTACCTGTAAACCTCGTGTCTCCTCAGGATCGACGGTATAACCAGTGTATGTCTTTTCCTAGATTAGGATTAAGCAGAACGCAGAACGACTGGTAGTATTGAGGATGTGTGTGTGTGTGTGTGTGTTTGCGTGTGCGTGCCTGTGTCTGTGTGTGTTTGTTTGTTTGTGTGTGATTTTTGTTTCTTTCCTTTTTTTTTATATTTCGGGTAGATTTAGGGAGTGAATATTGTGCGCAGTTATAACGCATCAAACTACAGGGAGGAGGAAATCCACAGAATTACTACATCGGCATCGATTTACTTTAAGTATAATTACTCTTAACTTTATTCAGGTTGTCCCTGGAAGCTATGAATATGTATGAAGTCGATTCCGAGGCCTCCCCTGGGATTCCAACGCCCGCGCAAAGACATGACACCCCCCCCCCCACCGCTTCTTCTTCTTCTCCTCCTTTTTTTTTTTCTTCCTGAAAACGACAAAACAAGCTGAGAGTGCATCAAGAACACAGTAATAATCCGCTTAGTGTTTTTGAAATGAGCAATTGATTAGTTTGACAGGTTGCAGAGAATTTTTTATGACTGCTTTTCAGCCAAAAGTGTATCCACTCTCTACTATAGTATACAAATCTGTTAAGACTACGAGGGACCGAATTGTCCTTATAATCTTTATTTCCATATGATATGTTTCTGGATTATGGAAATTATTTGACCCAAGACTCACCGCGTGAAGAAATTTCTCAATTTACACGATTGGACAATAAAAAATGGATCATAATCTATGTTTTGATAGGAAAGACGAGAGAGAAAAAGAGAGAGATGAATATAACTATAAAAAAAAACAACAATTCATTAGTTACGTTCAGAAGGTGATCCTTTATTTTGCAACAAAATTGACCGTGCGACACTTGGCGCCCAATAGACCTTATCCTCGCGGTTTATAAACCTCGAGGACAACGTTTACGTTCAGACGGATCATCGTCTTAGCGTAACTAAAATAATCATTTTGACCTGTCATTAGAAAAATCTGATATTGTCCCCTCACATCGATTGGCTGTTGGCTGTTCTTTCTGGTGTGAATACATTTCAATTAAAGGAAACCAAAACCCAAAGAGAAATGTGGATTGAGTGAAAGCAGCAACATTAGTAGAACACATCAGTGAAAGTTTCAGGAAAATCGGTCAATCAATGCAAAAGTAATGGATTTTAAAAGTTTTGGTGTTGGAACCACTGGATAAAGAGACTACTTGAGTTTATGACATCATGGGTGGACAACAATATAAAGAAAATATAAAGAAAATTCAACATGCTTTCACTTTTCTCGTGTAATGAACGAGCACTTGACTAACCGCTTTCAGAAAGCAGGGAGAATAATTACTACCCTTAACATAATATATGTTAGTATCAAGTTGATTGAATGTGTAATTTTCATGAAAAATTAAATTTTGTGGAATTCTCTTTATATTTGCTTTATATTGTTGTCCACACATGATGTCATAACCTCTAGTAGTCTCCTCATCCAGTGGTTCCAACACCAAAACTTTAAAAGTTAATAACTTTTGCATCGATTGTCCGATTTTCCTTAAACTTTCACTAATGTGTTCTACTAATGTTGCTGCTTTCACTCAATCCACATTGCTCTTTGGGTTTTGGTTTCCTTTAAATACCAACAAACAAAAAACTCCAAGATATTTGCCTAGTTATGGTTGCGTGTTGTTGTTGTGTATTTTTTTTATTCCTATACATAGTAATGGAAGTAGGCTACTGAGAAAGCACTCTGCCTTTGAAAACCTAATGACTTTGAAGCTAAGACAACAACAACAACAACAACAACAACAAAGTCAGTGTTTAAATACGTTACAACTATCCAGAAGCCATAATCATATAAGCATTTTACAAATTTGATTATCAACTTCCACGTATACTGAGAGATATTCTTCGCTTTTCAGTTTAACCCAAGGCGTACTGTGAATATACCAGACATTTAGGTTGCTTTTCCTAGATATAAGTTATCTATTTTTGTTTTTGGGTTTATATCATCTTGCATTTTCACTTACATTCTATTACTGCTTATATTTGTGTTCTGTTTTATTTTGATTTGGTTTGCTTTGCTCTTTAAGATGACGTTGCTTTCATCTCAATAATTCTACATTCAAGGGCTCCGCTACGTCTCTGAACAAGGCAAGCACTAAACAACAAAAGCCCTACGGGCTTTCACCGATTCGTATCCATATATCATTCTGTGTTTGAAATGAAAATGGTTTAGGCCATTTTTAGCCCAAGCGGAAAAAGAAAATTACATGGATGAACTACTTTCTCGACAACTTTGCCTGTAGTCGCCTTAAAGTTCTACTGGGGTCTCTCATTATGTACAACAGAGTGATACCAAATTAGAGTGCAAAGATGTATGTCTCCTTAATTTGTTTTTACTTCGGGGCGTGTACTCGTAATATTTTCTATAAACCCAAAAAGAGCGAAATGCTAAATGGAACACAGCATGTTAATTTTCTTGGAGTGGTTTCACTAGCGACAATAATCGTGAGCCGAATATTTTCAGGTCTGTTGTCACATAATGTTATCAAACACACTTCGTCGCGTAATAAAAGTCAACCAGCAGATTGTTCTTCGTCCTTTGTTCGTTGTTCTATTAACACGTTTGTTTGTTTGTTTGTTTTTTGCCGTTGTTAGCTGCTGTTGCAAAGAGGGGCTGACATATAAGCATTTGCAAGCGCCCCGAAGACACAATATATGATGTACGAACGCACCATCCTTTAACTTCTAAGAAACTTCTTGATGCATTGCGACGTCAGTTCATCCGTCTGACAAAAACGATACATTATCGGGATGTTACGACTTCCATGAAATATACATTGCATTACTCTTTTAGCTGAGCCGTGTTGCATCTCTGATGCGTTTTCTTTTTGTCGTTCGTCTTTTTTGTTATCGCTTTTTTCTCCCTTTTTTAGGGGAATCTTGTAAGATCTCATAGTGAAGGGTATGCGTCTTCATTATAGCTTCTCGGTATAGAAAGATAATAAAAATAGAATTGGAGAAACAGAGTGAAAAATTGCCACTCTGCCAATATTACGTACATCAAACACATACGAACACACACATACACAGAAAAAAAAAAACGGTGCACGGACAAAATTTTGACCTATAAATACATACGTGCCTAAAATAATAATAATAATAATAATAATAATAATAATAATAATAATAATAATAATAATAATAATAATAATGATAATAATAATAATAATAATAATAATAATAATAATAATAATAATAATAATAATCATCATCATCATAATCACAATCATAATAATAATAATAATAATAATAATAATAATAATAATAATAATAACACCAATAACAAAAATGATAATGATAACAATAATAAATGAACAAAAAAAGCCCTAACATCAAATTTCCGGGCGACTAAGCTTCATGCTGAGTTTTGCGACACCCTGGATTTGTTCGTGTGTATGTGCATGTGGGGGGGGGGGGGTTGTGTTGTTTTTGTGTATGTGTGCATGTACGTGTATGTGTTGACGTGGAATACATGAGCAGTGTCAATTTCGACGTGGTATTATGATTACATTATCATGATTTGAATGACATTACAATCCGGAGGGGAAAAAAAAATCATATCTACCGCTTCACTGCGCAGCACTTGTACCATCTCACGTTTTGATTATAATGATTGAAGGTATCACAATGATTATGCCCACCAGTAAGTATCTCATGACATTTCTTTCATTTTGCTCTCTTCGCCTCTGTTTGTTTACCAGTCTGTTTGAATGCTTTTGATTTGTCGTTGTTGCTGCTGTTGTTGTTGTTGTTCTTGATTTTATATCTGCTTTTTGGCTACACGAAAGGAGTAATTACTGGGCCTCCAGAATGGATGTGAAAATTACCCATGTTAGACAACAATTATATTTCAAGTGGAGGTTGCCATATACAGAAAACCAGAAATCAGAAAAAAAAATAGCATCAAAACAAAAATATTCAGCGTAAGATCAATCACTAAGACACTTGGCACATTTTCCTCTGTCATTTCTGATCCTGTAGGCCAAACAAAGCTAGGTGGTGGTATTACTGCGAAAATTGCGAATTTATTCTGCAAGTTATCCTTCGGATTCGCTAGCATAACTGTTGCGACCCATGAGGATGAAATGGCAGCACATGTACAAAAACACAGAAAGCATACAAACAACTAGGAAGTGATTTCTGACGACAAATGGCCGTCATTATGACATGATTCCCACATAATTACCTGATGGTTTGTTCTGCTCTTTACTTTCCTACGATAGGCCACATGTGGAGCACAGGGACTTTACTGCCGTCACAAGAACATTAGAATAATGCAATGGCGAAACGAAAACGTAGCATGTCGTCGCAGTAAGGGGCGGTCTTTGCACATCTATATACAATCAAACGACAGCGCTCATCACGGATTCGAAAGATTACAAAACGCAGACACAGACAGGCACACACACACACACACACACACACACACACACACACGCTTACACACATACACGTGTACACACAGACAGACAGACAGACACGCACACACAATTACCTTCTCGTTTAATATCCACACTCTTTGGGTTCCGAGTTTTCTGATATATGCATTCATAATTTACGGTTTTATGATTTATATACATATACCGCGCACCGATAGCTCATTGTCCAGTGAAATGCATACAGATGCATATTATTTCTGATACACGGTGTATCCGTCTCCATCAGCATCTAATGCGTAGATGAGTATCTTTTCGAGTGATATAACTTCTGCCGTTTTCCGAGTGAGATCAGGCATGTTACAAACAGATAGAAATAGAAAAAAAAAAAGAGAAAACGTATAGGAAATGAATGAATTCCGTGCATATGCAGCCACAAATTTTATTACATTGTTCTCGCATGAATGGCAAAATGTGACGGAAAAAAGAAATGCACGCGCTCGCTCTGGAGCAAATTTTATGAAAACACAATTATGATTGCAAGATAATGCAATAATTCATATAATCATACACGCCTCGCCACAGAAGAAAAGTAAAAACATAATGTATATCTTTTTT
Source organism: Diadema setosum (assembly GCA_033980235.1). Classification (NCBI taxonomy): domain Eukaryota; kingdom Metazoa; phylum Echinodermata; class Echinoidea; order Diadematoida; family Diadematidae; genus Diadema; species Diadema setosum. The sequence continues at coordinate 26,642,484 of CM067075.1, read as the reverse complement.
ATAAAACATACTCTCATATTCTTCTACTTCCTCTGTTTTCCTTTACTTCTTTTCACATTTTATTCTACAACTGCTATTATTTTTATTGTTGGCAGGGTAATGTCAGAAAACAAGAAATAAAGTCTCCTCTAATCAAGTATATCTAATCAAGTATATCTAATCAAGACGCCACTATGGGGTGTAATGGACAGGAATATTGGAATTATCTCGACAGATTTCTACAGAATGCCGTAAGACACTGAGGCCCGAATTCACGAAGGTGGTACAAATGAAACCATGGTTTAAACCATGGACAAAAACTATGGAGCGCCAAGTGTCGCACGGAATATTTTGTTACGAAATTCATTTCATTCATTTCATCGACAAAATGTCCGTTTCGTTGACGAAATTATTATTTCGTGGACGAAATGTCCATTTAGTTACAAAATGTTGTCATTTCGTTACAAAAAAAATCATTTCATCGACGAAATAACTGATTTCGTAAAGAAATATTCCATGCGACACTTGGCGCTCCATGGTTTTTGTCCATGGTTTAAACCCTGATTTCATTTGTACCACCTTCGTGAATTTGGGCCTGAGTGTTGAGTGAGGTCTTCTTGAAAATAAAGACATGAACTCTTCCCTCCCTTTACTCCCTTTTATCCCTTTCCTGTTTCTCTCTCGCTCTCTCCCTATTGTTCCAACTAACACCATGAATCTATAACTGTGGTTATAGCTATGAAGAGCTCCTTTCAAAACGTGGTAAACCCATTTTCTTCAAATTGTTTTTTTTTTGCTTGCTTTTTTTTTAACAGACATGTATTCCTTTCCACTGATTCCATACAGAAAACTCTCCTTAGTATTGGAATTCTTGGGAGAAAATGGATAAATCAGGTAATGAACATGAAGAAAATTATTTTTATTCCCAAAGGTGCTACATCCATTTCTGTTTTGCTGCAAAAGGTGATAAATCCATCTGGGTCCATTCAGAAACCAGTGTGCATGCTTGACCTCACTTTGCACACTGAGTAAAGCTAGGCTGGCTAGCTTAATAACTAGCTGTGTAGCATTCCAGATGGCCCACAAATTATCCCTAAACTTTTGTTTGTGAAATGCTTCACTTCTATCGATATAAATCCTTTGGGGAGATAGCTAGGGGAAACAGGGGAAAACATGAGGAGATAACAAATCATGAGTAGAAAAAAAAAATCATACAGTCACATAAGCTAGTCACTACAATGGTATCTACATGGGTGTATGTGTTGTACATCACAGTGCTCGATCCATAAAATGAAAAATAACATCAACGCCTAAGTAGATCCTTGTCATTTGATTGGTTGCTTGACGTTGATCATTCGGCCCATCTCACTATGACGTCATCATCCGTGCAATTTTGGATCCATACGATTTGCTCCATTTCACGCACTCCGAGAGCCCGGCACACAACACATGTAAAACTCTCGCGTTTGCAGTGTGTATGCAACAGCGCGCTAGCGTAAAGCGCTCAGTGAGCACTCTGCTCTATCTCAGATCCCGGCGCACATTCTCTTTCGTTTCTAAATTGATAGAACATCAAATGATTAGGATCTATTTTAGGCGATGTATAAAACAAATAATGAATGTTTTTCATTCGCGCAATGGACAGAATATTTCATTCGGTGAAAGATGAAATTACTGATCCATTCAACTCGGCTGCGCCTCGCTGAATGGATCATTTCATCTTTCACCTCATGAAATATTCTGTCCATTGCACTCATAGACATTCATTATTTGTATAATATATAAATGTATATATAAATGTATATATATATATATATATATATATATATATATATATATACTTATATATGTTAACTAAAGTCATTTCTATATCTAGGTTGTTGTTGTTTTTTTCTCTATTTCTGTTTCCCTCCCTCTCTAAAGTTTTCTTAGGTAGCTTTCAAAACAGATAGAAACAGAACACTCTCCCACAGGATCAGTTTTTTTTTTTATGAAATAAATTGTAGGAAGTTTTGAATGGTCAATATCATCCCATAAAAAACACATGCTTTCATGTGTATAAAAAAAATGTAATATGCATAAGCGAAATGTTAAAAAAAAAGCATCTGTATGATTGATTGTTATCTAGAGATTAAACTATATGAAAGTGTGCCACTTTCCCTATCTCTCTTTATTCTTAAGTACAATGGGAAATTAACCAGAGCGTACGAAATAGAAACTTGCATCAGCAGTGGTTGTTTTGTTTTGTTTGTTTGTTTGTTTGTTTGTTTTTTATCAGGTTGCTTTCATTATAAGAGGCATTCCCAAAAAGTGAAGAAAGAAAAAAAAAAAAGATACCATCGGACATTAAAAGTTAATTGATTCCGGCTTCTGCGTAAATTCAGGCAGCCGTAAATGGAGCGCAATGCTTCAATGGCCGTTCCACAGCCCATCCGGTGGCAAATGGACGGGAACACGGAGTCACGGAACATCGAAATAAGCAAGAGGAGCTCTGGAGAAGAAAACGAAGGCACTGGTCCTCTTGACTCGCTTGGGAGGAGGGAGGAGGGGGGGGGTAGTGATTGCAGACACCAAATTCGATTTGGAACTAATAACTCCTTCTATTCTTATTTCTCTCTGCTTCTCGGATTGTTCCTTCCTCTTCTTCATTTCATATTTCTTAGAGAGTCTAATTCTTTTACTTCTCAATCAAAACTGCAGCCAGAATTAAAATTCATCCTCCCGATGGCCATTATCATCTTTGTCTTCATATTCCTCTTCTTCTTCCTTGTCTGCTTTTGTACAATTGCAAATGATAAATAAAACAAAATCACGTATCAAGCAAACACGCAAGCAAACTGACAAATTTCATGCATTATCGTAGCGCAAAGAACAAACAAACCTAAAAACAAAAACTCGCGTTGCTTATTTGTAGCAAATCAGTTGGACATGCCTTTATTATGTCACTTTCTAGTATCTGCTGTTTGATTTTTTTTTTCATTCCATATACGCACTTCATGACTGTAGGCCTTATATGACATAATAATGACAACTCATTTTTTTTTTTAGTGCGTCTGTTTTTTATGCTATCCGTCGCCACTTACTTGATTAAATGTGTATTGGACCGAATATCTTACTGTAAGGTATTTTACTGCGAAAAATGGCAATTCTGTTATGTTCAGCATTTTTCTGTCTTCCTTTCTTTCGTTCCTCCGTTCGTTCATTTGCTTATCTGTCTTTCTTTCTTTCTTCATTTTTTTTAACGGTGCAAAGCCGTTACTGTTTGCATTGTCCTATATGGCAGATTAGCAAAACATCACGACGAAGGAATAATTCAACGGCAGCAACACACTCCGGGCGAACGCACTTAAGACGCCAGGCAACACCCCACAAACAGCCAGATCGCTGTATACAATAACGGACTTCTTGCTCCGCTGAATGCAGCAAGGTGAAAATGTATATCTCGGGGGAGATGAGGGAATGCACAGCGTAATCTTCGAACTCTTTAATAATTGCATGAGGGCGGAGGTACAGCCCAAATGGATGACGGCAAAGGATGAAGGCCCACTCGTCTCTCTAGTTCTGCAGGGCCCCCACGAACCGACCTGAACGCCTACATTCGAAAGCCGTTGCCGCCAACACCGAGCGATGGATATGCATCATTTACAATTCCTAGCATTATTTGTCAACTGCAAAGCCGGGATCAATGTGCCAATGTTTCTATCAAGGGCGTAACTTTCTGTTTCAAAATAAGTACTTATACCGTTACCCAGCTTGTAATATATTGTGCGTAACTTGTTTACGCCATGACGCTGACATTATATTGATGTAATCACTGTTGTACTTGTAGACTTGCGTGAAACAAACAAATAAAGGCATCAAAAATTCACATTCCTGAAATTAATTACAAATAGGGACTAACGAATGCGCTGATCAGTAAAGAAACATGACTCTGTACAAATAAACGTTCAATGAAATCACCAAAGAGCAGACAGCAACAACAACATCAAAGTGGGAAGACAACATTAAGAGAGGTATACACTATATCCCTCTCCATGATATATTATACCTCAAGCTATTTTTTTTTTTGTGTGTGTGTGTCTGAATGACCGGACGAACATATACTGTATCCCATTTCATTTCGCACCTCCGCAAAATTGTTCGACTCTGAGTTGATGAATACAACAGTAACAACAACAACAACAACACAACAAAGCAAAAGAAAAACAGGGGGCACGGCGCTTTAGAGGTAGCGGGTTCTCTTGCTCGCTTGAATGGTAAATGGGGGTAATTTTCCGGCCATGGAAGCTCAAATGAGGTGCATTATGTTTTTTCCTTCTCTTCTATGTCGGTACTTTCTCAGCGCTCGCTTCCTCTCTGCATATCGAGATAAGATACCCTATTTTTTTCTGCCCCGGAAAAAGGGGGGAAAGTTGGTAGAGAGAAGAAAGCCGACGCGGGTCTGAGAGGGCTGATGTTACTGTCAGCGCGAGAGCATGTGAAGCAGAGTCCATACATCACGTCCGTGTTATCTCTTACTGATACACCACACACGGCGCAAGTAGATCGATTTTCTTGGTCTACGTTTATCATCGCGATAGCAAAGTAAAGAATGCATCTGGATTTTTGGGTGGATAAACAGCATGTTATCAAGATATTGATAATATTCATCTATCACACCGGATCCTTCGTACCGATGCTTTGGATTCACTTCGATGGCAACAGTGTAGACATGCTATCAAAACTTTCGACTGGAGTCATTTCAACTGGAAATGATGTTTAAACCCATACCCCTGGAACCGTCAGAGGCCGCACTTCTCTGTGCTGCCTATGTGCGTGCGTGTGTGTGTGTGCGTGTGTGTGTGTGTGTGTGTGTGTGTGTGTGTATGAGTGCGTTTGTTTGTATGTGTGTGTATGTATGTGTCCATTTGTTTGCGTGTGTTTGTGAGAGTGTGCGTGGGCTGTTGTTCGTGACGACGCGTGCGTTCTGGATTGATATCGCATATTTATTGCCCTCCTTTCACAATTACACAGGCATTTTCGTTTTGACCCAGGCAAAGATACAGGTTGACATTGCAAGAAATCTGTGGGTGGTAAAGGTTAATGAGATAAGCGAGATAAAGACATAAAAAAAAAAATGGAAGAAGAGATAAAACAAAACAAAATGAAATGAAATGAAGATGGACAGATGGCTTCGAGCTCGCTCGTCAAAAAACAGCGTTGATCCTAATTGAATAGGGAAAGCACTCAAATCTACAAATACCTGTGGTGCAGCGTGTTTTACATGTAAGTGCAGTACTTTTACCTATTTAATCATTGCAATAAACATTTACGAAGACAACAACGTAGTGCGGGGGTGAAAGCAGAGATGACCAATCATGACACCAGTAATAAAGAAACAAACAAACAAACAAATAATATCATTGCGAGTGCAAGAGAAAAGAAAAACAATACGGAGGCATCCATACGCTGGATGGCAGTCAACGTTGTAAGAGAGGCGGTTATTACAATTCAAGGAATACGTTTGCTCAGTCTTATTTTAGATGAGAACAAAATACGAAATAATGGTAGGTGCAGTCGTTCTCAAGATGTCTTCCAAAGTTTGTTTCCGTAGTTCTTGATTTGAACCCTCCATACGAAGTCACGGGATATGGTGTCGCTCCCGGTGGATCGGAGCTTTAAATCCATCGCGAGCAAAACTGCATATTGTGCCGGCGGGTGTAGAATATTGAGGTCCATTTTCATTTTCGTTTTACCTCCTTTTGTTTTATTTTGTTTTGTTTTGTTTTGTTTTGTTTTGTTTTGTTTTGTTTTATTTTGTTTTTTCTTTCCCGTATGGCGACCGATGTGGTTCGCGGTCAAAGCGATACTGTGATCGTCCCTTGATATAGTTTGCGGGTGGGCAGAGCGTACTATCTTACATCCTCGAAGGCTCCTTCCTATTATCATTATCATGGGTGAAAAAAAGTGTTTGGATTTTAGTCTCATACTGAACTAAGGAAGCAAAGTGTGATCTTACGAACAATGACTCGCATAAGCCACACAGCTAACCACACAAAAATGATGCTGCTACATTTGTAAAGAGTACGGATTCTGGTCATGACAAAAGTTCCGGGGAAATTTCATTGTTTTGGGGGCATTTTTTTTTAATCCTATTCATGAATTTCACAACTGATACAATATGTTCTTCAATGAACAAATTCTGCAAATTGTTGTTGTTGTTGTTGTTGTTTTTTCGGGGGGGGGGATATGCGTGTGTGTGTGTGTTTGTGTGTGTGTGTGTGTGTGTGTGTGCGTGTGTGTGTGTGTGTGTGTGTGTGTGAGTTTGTGTGTGTGTGTGTGTGTGTGTGTGTGTGTGTGTGTGTGCTTATTATCGTGGCAGGTCTTGCCCGTTAGCCACGTCTATATCGCATAAGCGGCAAATTTTCAGCAACCTTGATCACGTTGATTTTATCAGCATCTAGGCGATTTCGCAGGTTGAACATTTATCGCCTAGGCGTGCAGACTCCATCTCCGAACCCCTAATAACGATGAGAAAAACAGTAACAGCAACAGCCATCGCAACAATCACTGCGACAACAACAATAATAATAATAATAATAACAACAACGATGTTTCAGTTCCACCCTATACATGTAAGTGTAAAGATATTCACAGCTGCATACAATTATCTCGAAATAATGCGTTACAGAGGGAGATCGAATGCGTAGGAATTATCACCAAATGCAAGGTATTGTAATGATTATCAAGATAAAACGATATGAGTACTTTGCAATCATTGCCATGATTTCTAAGTTTTTGTTTTCCTATTAGTTTTTTTTTTTTTTTTTTCCAGCAGGCTATGGAAAGGCCAGGGCCCACGCACTATTTCCGTCAAGGTACGATATAAGAATATACAGGGCGAGAAATGGTTCGCAATGGAAACAAACAAACAAAACAAAACAGGAGAGCGCACTAGTAGACTGTGCACGCATGCGCAAACAGGTTTATCAAAACAATGAACTCTCTAGTGGATAACATTAGGAAACAGGTAAAGACTAATTAGTTTCATATGATACGGACTCCATTTCCCAGTGCTTAGCGTAATTGCTTTTAATTTTTCTTTCCTGCATAGCTTTAAATGCGTCACGAACGCTGCGCATCATTATCCCATCACAATTGACATGCGGTGTGCACGCGGCCGCATTTGTGGACCAAGTTCATCGATAGTTTGAGGGCAAATCCGCAACTGATATTAGTGCTGCAGTTTTCCAGTCCGCTTCTGCAAATTAACCAAAGCCATAAAATAAAAAAAGCGAGGGCGTTAGCAAGGGTGGGGGATGTAGTGTATGTAACCCATCGCAAAATCCTTTTTATTTATACCCGCAAGGGAAAGAACAATAGTTCAGTATAAGGTCAAAGGCGCCGTTCATTGAGGCAAAGCATAACAACTACAACAACCACACGCAATAACTTAATGCAGACGCATTCTGTTACGCAACTACCGAACGAAATTACTTTCATGGCTCCAATTAGTCCTAATCACTCCCTTAATGGCCTTCTCCATAATGATATTTTAACAGGTATAGGGAAACAGAGGCGGCTCACTCAAAACCGTCCGTATACACTGACGCAAACATGATGGCGATACGCTAGATTAACCACCTTTCCGATATCAGCACGTCCTCGCAGACTTCGCGCGACTTCTTCGCCGAAGCACGTACGCACACGAACACACATACACGTGGAATGAATGCTTCCCATTCGATATTTGTAGCATGCAATGAGCAAAACAAAAATAGTAACCAAAAAAATGATGCAAAATTGACAACAGAGTCGTGTGCATCTCGGGTCGACGAAAACATCACCAGCGACTAAAACTCCCTCTGTCATGAGGTCATGCACTGCGAAAGGAGGGGGGGGGGGGGCATGGATAACGTATGAATAACGCAAAACGCTCACGCAGACATAAGAAAAAACTATTAATATGAAAGGTGACAAGTTTGACCTTTGTTTGAAATGCCTTACTGTGCATACTTAAATGGATGGGTTTGTGATATGTTTTGATTGATCCATCTATTGTTTTGAGTCCAGACAAGATTTTACCTCCCGTAAGCCTAATGATCAACTTCAAATGTTGCAAAATGGGAAGAGAATACGGCCTGCAAGAATCGAATTTCAAACAGGCACATCAAGGCGTCAGCACGTATAGGCTCAGTGGATCTATTGCCGTGGAATATCCCTCCGCCAGCAAAAATCACCCCTGCACCTCCGTGAAAATCAATCGTTCAATTCATCGGGGGAAATGAATTTCATGAAAACTAACATTTAGCAAAGTAGGTCGGATGTTTAAACCTCCTGCAGGCTCTCCTTGATGATTTCAAGAGAACATTTGGATAAGTTACACTTTCAAACACACACAAAAAAAAAGAAACAAAAAAACGACTAATGAAGGTCCAATGATAAAAAAGGGCAACAAAGAAGATGAACAGAAAACAGACGATAATATAATAATAAATGATAGAATGAAAAATAAGTAGAAATAAAAATAAAGGAGATGTAATCAAGAGATTTCTTGTTCGGATGTATGCTGGTGGAAGTCAAGGCATGTTTCTTACCTTTTTAGGCTTTGGATTGATATCTAAACCAAGGACACACTACACGCGTATTTACAGACGATACTCTTTTAAAACAGTGATCAATTGTCAACGCAATAAATTCGTCTCCCAAGCCTGACCACTTCAGAGGATAAAAAGTCATGAACAATGGACAATCAAATGACAACAGGTGGTGTCTGAATCGCGAACACAGATGAAATATGTCAAACTCTGTCTGCTAATAATCATACATCTCTACTTCCTCATTCGAAAGCACAACCTATCATGAAATGGATATATATGTGTATAATGCATATTCTATAATATATAATATGTGACCGGGGCGTGCGTTTTTTTTTTTTTTTTTTTTTTTTTTTGCTGGTTTTGTGATGCACGGTCACATAAATTTTGAATCTTATATACTTCATGAAAGGATGGATCGGGTGATAATAAAATTATTAAGACACGTGGTTTGTAAACACTGGACTTATGTAGAATATCAAGTTTCCCGTTTTCTCTTTTACACATTACACTTATGAAAATATTTTGTACATTGTTGCTCCTCTTGCTTTTTGTTTTTGTTTTTTTTGTGTGTATGTTTCATACACTTATCTTTGAAAAATAAAGATGCCCTCATTTGTTCAGGCACTTTTTTTTACTGTTTTTGTTTTATCTCAGATGTTGCAGAGTTTCCCGCGTTTTCCCTCATCTTCGGCAACACCTAAATGGTTCCTCAAATATTATAGAAGATTAATCTAAATTTCCAGTGGTTTCATGAGCGCAAAATGTGTAGAGAGATTATTTCTCGACAGTACGTATGAAAATTCATCATGATCATTGCTGTTGAGCCATTCGTTACCCAACAGGCATTTCCCATGTTAATGGCACCATTTTCCCGCCTACTCTCCACAGTGTTCTTGTTATGACTTTGTGCGTATGTATGCGTTATGTGTTTGGGGGGTTACTGATGACATTAACGCCTGATTGAAGCGCCAATTGCGAACAGGAATTAATCGAAGTGTTCGGTATCGAGACTTTCATGACGTATGTGGGCGTCGAAAGAAATGTTTTGATTGTGGCAAAATGGAACACGCGTCTTCAAGAAGCATCCACTTAATAAGCTGTCCTCGATTTGCTCAACCTACGTTTGTCGCTTGCCGCCCCCCCCAAAAAAAAAACCCGCATATAATATATATATATATATATATATATATCATTGTTCCATTACCTTTTATTCGGTATTTCAGACGTCTCTTCATAGACAAACACAGCACAGATTTTAATTCCATGAGACAAAGAACAAAATATATCACAACACAGCAATAAAGCCGAAATGGAAAAATGGGTCTAGGTCTGTAGATCGTGATATGTCTGTGTGTGTGTCTGTGTCTGTGTGTGCGTTTGTGTGTGGGTGTTGTAATATATATATATATATATATATATATATATATATATATATATATATTTATATATATATATATACACATATATATACACAGCACATATACTTGTCGGTAATTACCTGACCTTTGCAAAGAAACTTGCAGCCATATTCGAAAGTGCCCGTAGTCAGCCGGAAGGAGTGCGTAATCGATCATAGAGACAACACTGTCGTAACGGAGAACGATTGGTTCATATCGGTCGAGAGAGAGAGAGAGAGAGTGAGGGAGCCGCGAAGCGCCAGAATTGAAGCATTGATTCCGACACGGCAGGTGGCAAACGGGACGTTCATCGTGACACACAGTTCACCCCATTAACTCCTCTCCCTTCCTCCCCCCCCCCCCCCCGCAACCCTCTAACTGCCTCTCCCGAGGACTCCCGCGATAGAAGTGCCGGATTGTCTGAACTTTTTTTATCTCCCAGCTAATGCAGTGTAAGTAGAGTGGTGGCTGCATCATGTCCCATCATAACACGCAACAGACAAGACGACCAGCTACTTTCATTTTCAAGTCAGCGTGGCCGGTCTATACTTTGAGAAAAAACATATACAGTCAAGGGCATCGCTCGCCCATGGAAAGGACTTTGATACGAATAATATAATGTCCCTAGACTTCAGCACGGGGGCACAACACGGTGTCAAGGGAAGGCTCCTGTTGCAGAAGCCGGATATGGATTTCTATCCCTGGTGTGTCATGGGACTTAATTGCTGGGAGGCCCCGGTTGTCTTACATGATTATGCAGTTGCGGTGTGCATTTTCTACCAGGAAATAGTCCCTCATCTGAACTTAGTCATTATTACAGTGGGACAAATTTAATGCTAAAAAAAAAAAGAATAAATATCATTCACTATGCTCATAATTCAGAACATCAAAACAAACATACAGACACACACATACTCACACACGCACGCACACCCCCAGAACATCATTATAAAAACTATAACGAGTACACATGCACGCAGGTAGGTAAACATAGGCATAGAAAATAACAGTATAGTAATCATGGACAATCAAAGGCATTATTAGTCACGTGCATGGAGGAAAACGGCTACGATATCAATACCAACAGCAATGACAATGACATTGGCAAAATCCTATGACCTATGGTTGAACATTGAGCGATGGGTGTTACAACCGTCCACACTGTGTGCACAAGGGCGTGAGAAATCTATGTAGGTTCTGACGAGCCGACCTTTTCACATCTACCGTGGATATGAACGCACCGCTCACCTTTGCTTGGCGGAGGGTTTTTACCGCCCGCGGGCGATTTGCGCTTATCCCGCGGTAATCATTGACGTGACGGGCTGAAATTGACAATTCATTTTCATTCCCCTCCTCTTATATCTCAACTGTCATAGGCAATCCGGTTTCTATATCTTTTTTTTTTCCTCAGATAGACAAAGAACCGCTGCCTGTCCGTTGTCCCGTTCTCTATCACTTTCTTTCTCCTTGTCCACTTCCCTTCCATTCCCTATCTCTTTCTTTCTTTTTTTTTCTATCTGTCAATCAGTTCCCTTTCAAATCATCATTTCTTTGTCCTTCCCTAATGCCTATCTGCTTTCTCTATCTTTCCATTTTCTCTCTCTCTCTTATCTCATCTTACTCTCTCACATGTATTTATATATTTCTTCTCGTTCTCTCAATCTCTTTATAATCTTCTCACTCTTTCTCATCTTTTATATATTTCTTTTCACTCTCTCGCATCTCTTTATATATTTCTTCTCTCTCTTTCACATTTCTTTATATATTTCTTCTGATCACTCTCTCACATCTCTTAATATATTTCTTTCACTCTCTCACATCTCTTAATATATTTCTTCTCACTCTCTCGCATCTCTTCATATATGTCTTCTCACTCTCTCACATCTCTTAATATATTTCTTCTCACTCTCTCACATCTCTTAATATATTTCTTTCACTCTCTCGCATCTCTTAATATATTTCTTCTCACTCTCTCACATCTCTTAATACATTTCTTTTCACTCTCTCACATCTCTTAATATATTTCTTCTCACTCTCTCACATCTCTTAATATATTTCTTCTCACTCTATCACATCTCTTAATACATTTCTTTTCACTCTCTCACATCTCTTAATACATTTCTTCTCACTCTCTCACATCTCTTAATATATTTCTTTCACTCTCTCGCATCTCTTAATATATTTCTTCTCACTCTCTCACATCTCTTAATACATTTCTTTTCACTCTCTCGCATCTCTTAATATATTTCTTTTCACTCTCTCACATCTCTTAATATATTTCTTTTCACTCTCTCACATCTCTTAATACATTTCTTTTCACTCTCTCACATCTCTTAATATATTTCTTCTCACTCTCCCAGATCTCTTAATATATTTCTTCTCACTCTCTCACATCTCTTAATATATTTCTTTTCACTCTCTCACATCTCTTAATATATTTCTTTTCACTCTCTCACATCTCTTAATACATTTCTTTTCACTCTCTCACATCTCTTGATATATTTCTTCCCACTCTCTCACATCTTTTAATATATTTCTTCTCACTCCCTCTCATCTCTTAATTATATTTTTCTCTCTTTCATTCTGTCTGCTCTCTTCCTCTTCATCATACAAATACACACACACACACACACACACGTACACACACACCCACCCATAACACACACACACACACACACACACACACACACACCACAGACAAATAGGCTTACGTTCCCTTTCCAGCTATCTATTTCTCAAGGGTACCCATATTCGATATGACAGTATTAGAAGCAGAGAGCATCGGAGAGAGAGAGAGAGAGAGAGAAGGCAATAGAAGGCCATACTGAAAGCTTTCTAGGATGTGCGCTACAGACCTACATCATCGTTTTAAGACATCGCTTGGAGGTCACGCATAAAAATCAAACTCGCAGAGCCTGTCCAGCGGAATACAACTCAAACTGGTAGCTGTCCACTCTTGTTGTTGTTGGGTTTTTTTTTTCTTCTTCAACTATGGGACCTCATTATGAATTAGCTTTGCGCCTGAGCAAGCTAATGTTTGTGTGTCTGTGTGTCTGTGCGTTCTGTTTGTGTTTATTTCTTTCTTCTTTTACAAACTGTCAATTGGTATCTTATTATTGAGCAGTAACATTTTATAACGAGCCATGGGTAATCACCCCCCCCCCCCCTCCTGAAAACAAACATAAAAGATAGCAAGAAGGCTTAAAGGTCCTGTTTACCTTTGGGAGCAGTGATCTGAAAAAAAAAATCAAGATATCACATTTGATGCATATGTGTAGGTCAGTTGTGTCACAAAACATCCTACCATATAAGAATTTTGCAATAGAACCTAACATATAAGGAGATATCATTATTTTTCTCAATAAACCGTAGCTGTAGAAGGTTTACCCTGGAAACATTTTTATTGTAACCATTCTTCATATTCTGTGTATTTAACAATACTCAGCATTGATTATACTTATTCAATTTTTTACAATGGTTTTTTCTATCCCTAACTTACATTTTATACCTATTTTGAAGCATTAATGCTGGGGTTTTATTTCATCTGCAAATGGTAAATTATGCATTTAATATTATAGACTTTTTTTTGTGCTTTGACTTTACTTTTAGACAATAAGCAATGAAATCGGAAGCGTTCGTCAGACAATGTATCTAAATATATATACATATATATGTGTGTGTGTGTGTCTGTCTGTCTGTCTGTCTGTGTCTGTGTGTATATGTGTGTGTACGTATGTTTGTGCATTCAATCTTAAATCAAAGGAATAGACGTGATCCATTACTGTAAGAGAATAAGGAAGTGTGAAGATCTATTAGCTTCAACATGTTCAATAGCACAATATGGGCACCACGCTTTTTACCTGCATGCCTGTCATGTTATACAGCGTGCAATCAACGAACAAGGAAATGAATGCCATAGTTAAGCTCTTGGAGCTAAAATTGCCCAGCGGGGATGTGGTGAGAGTTGACATGCGGTAAATATAACATCAATGATCACTGCTGGCAGATATTGCGTGGATTTATTCCACGTACGCGGGGAAAATCTGAATTACTATCAAACTTCGATTTGTCTAGCCACTGGGAACGGCAATGGTATCCATTGGTATTTGGGAATCATTAGCTCGTGGCTTACGCGTATTAACGCTAATTTCTCGTGTGTTCATCTCAAATGTTTTGTGATCGTGGACGAATAATCGCGCTCTTCTTTACGAGACGACGCTTAAAGCCTTTAATTTCAACCCAGCCTTTTAAAACATGGCCCTGAAAACGTGCAGACAGTAAACAGGTTATCGGTGATACAGTATGAATACGCGTCATTAACGACGTGCGATACTCTGCTTTGCTTTCCTTTTATTTTCTCGTATCTTTTTCTTTTTTCTTCTCTCGAGGCATGATTGAGACTCTTTGGGCGACGCATACATAATGATTCCTCAGTGGTCTGTAAGGAGGGTCATCAGCTATTCTGATGACCCTCCGAGGCCTATGCCCGGGGAGTGCTGGCCGTCGCGAGGCTTCCATGCTCCGCTGAGATCCTCATTTCCTGTGTATCGATGTCAAAAAAACAAGCGGGACTCCACAACCGATACAACTGGCCAGGGCAGATTATCGGCCTATTACGGAGAATCGAAAAAGAAATAGAGATTCAATTTCTTTAATAACTTTATACTTCGTATGTTCGTCTATATCGTATTAAAATCTCATAATATCCATGTAAACTTATCATCAGTTTCTATCTTCTCGTTTCAACTAACATTCTTATTCGCCCGCGTCAGCACATGTCCCTTCAGCTCCTTCTCACTTTACAATTGCACTTGTAACTGATTCGTCTTGGAAGATTTCATGAATGTTGTTCTTGTGTTCACAGTTCATTCACTACGTAGCTGATTTCTTTTCCCGCTTTGAGACAGCCATAGCATTAGCTTTATTATGCACACTGGTGCCCAGCAAAAGGGTTTGTTATGTTGGCCGAAAGTGGTTGTCCACGAACGTGAGGTTATCGACAAATTTAGGTAATTCAATGGAATCATCAAAATCTTCTCGTCGTCTTCAGCGAACTGAAAACCGACAACGAAAATGAATAGTGGTAGATTTTCTGTATTTGAGCAGAAGCATCACAACGCTTATTCCGTCTGTCTGTCTGTCTGTTACAATGACATAACTGGCTTTTGAGGACAGTGGGACACGATCGATGTCTGTTTTCCTTGATTTTCTCTTTTTCTTCTTCTTCTTTCGTGATGTCTCATGAAACAACGGAAGTCAAGGTTCAGGAGGTCAAATTTTGTGCAATCATTACGTGTGGGAGACTCAATTTCCCCCACAACCTTCTTACAACTTAGTAACCCATCCGCATTCTCTAACACGGTCTGTGGTCATTATGATGCGTGATAAACTGGCAATATCCGAGCATGATTGGCGAGATCGCATCACCGGAAACCATCCGACAGCAAGATCAGCATCTTGTGTGTTGTGCAGAGAGGGAGAGAGAGAGAGAGAGAGAGGGAGGGAGGAAGATAGGGAGGAATAGGAGATACGGGAGGAGGGATGGGGGGGGTGGCGTCCAACGAAAACGGATTTTTGGGCGGGTTTACAGGCGAGTACAGGCGAGTGTGACGGGAAGGAGTAATCTGTTTGGAAATGTATACTGATGAAATAAAGAATGAATGATAAGGCTCAACCTGAAGGCGTAGAGTTTAAAGGGCGCCCACTAGCAGAGGAAGGATGATTGATGGAAAGAGAGAAAGACAGAGAGAGGGGGATAGCTGAAAGGGGATCAAAACTCTGGAGGATAGAGAGATATGTTGAGGAATTGTTGAGGAAGAGTGGAAATAGTTAGAAGACTAGCAAAGAGAGGGATGGGAAAATAAGGAAGAGTCTTTTCGGAAGGAGATGAAAAGATGTAAGGTGAGAGTCGATAGACATGATAGGGAACCAAAAAGAAAGAGAAGAAATGATCAAAAAGGTATAGAGAGAGAAAGAAGAGAGGGTGGGCAAAGGAAGAGAATATCATTTCGAAAGAGGTGAATGAGATGCGACGGGACTGCTCGGAAAATGGTAATAGCCGTGCAATATGTGTGATTGCATGCGACGGGGGCACCACCACGTCCGTCCATCCGTCCCCTAGCAGCTTAGCATCGTTTCGGTGCGCACACGAGAGATTTATGTCAGCGCGCCGCATTTAAAGCGTTTCGCTCGTCTACATTAAGGTTTAACGGCACGTCAGATGTGGCAAGAGAGATGTCTGCAACTTTCTCCTTATGTATTTTCGCTCTCATAAACCTCATCGTGTCTGTTCTTTAATACACGAGCCCTCCCCCCCCCCCTCCTGGCAATAAAGATACACTCCAAGTTCTTTACTAAACACGAGACACGTTTTTCCTCCTCTTTAGCGATTGTCTACGGTGTCTAGAAATCAAACCTTATATAATTCAGATGTCGTGTGTGTACAATGTGTGTTTAACGGTGTTAAAGCTGTGCCATGCTGTTTGCTTACACACTCTGTAGTGGTTCTCCACAGCGGAAATGCACAGTGGCTCGGTTGACACGGAGAAAGCGTGATCGAGAAAGATACCGTGTCGATAGTGGGTTTCGATCAATAAAAAGGTACACGTTGACTTGGTCCAAATGCATTCCCACAAGCGTCGCTTAATAACACGTGATTCTGTTGCCACGGCGTCACCTCGACGCATATTTATCTAGTCTATTCCTTTCGTTCAATCTTTCTCTCTCTCTCCATCAAAAAATATGTGTTTCACACATCCGGTTGTCTTGTTCAAATAATTCGTGACGTCGTACGATTTCCCGCCTCTGGGGAAAACAGGTCATGACGTTATGTAAATATTAATAATCACTCGAGTATATAGTTAAAAACGGAAACAAAAATCAGAGCATAAATTCAACTTGATGAAGATGGGGAATACGACAGAAAGATGATTAAATCATTTTGATGTCTAATCACTTCAACAGCAACACCCCAGAAGTGGTAGTATTGATTCTAAATCTTCATTGTCACTACTTTGAAGTGGAAAGTGTTTATAATTATCATTATGTATCAGTAAGGCTCTAAGCTGATTCATCCCCCCCACACACACACAGTTAATTACATATGGACCTGTTTTATTTCTATGCATTACTTTCACCTCTATTTCTATTTTTTGATTATTGCAAAATAAAAAAATCAAAACATTGTAAAGTAAAAAGCAAAGCGATATGATTGGTACCACCTTCGAGTAAAAGAAAGTAATGACGTAATAACATAATAACGAGAGAAATCACGTGATTGTAAAGTATCCCTCTGCCATGAAACAAGTAGAAGAAAAAAGGAGGAGAAGAAGAAGAAGAAGAAGAGGCCCCGCGTTGTAGCCGGGTTCTGTGCCACTGCTTCAAGGCTATCATGCTTTAATCACGTGGCTAATTAGGTTTTTGATAAACTGAGCGGCGGAGCTACTGACCCTGCTCAGGACACATCGACTACGTCTCTAGGTGCGGACAGAAAGTCAGTTGCATATCGACTGCAGTGAGCGATATTAACCGAATGGCGCCTTCATGGCATTATCCACTCCCACACGTGGCAGGCATTTTAGTGCGGCTCTGCATATGCATGTTATACTATTGCCTTCAAGCTGAAACCGCGCGCGTTCGCGTTGCAAACTATTACCTGTTTTCTCTTTCGCCCCCCCCCCCCCCCCCCCCTCCTCCAAGATGGAGCGGGAAGGCTACAATCGGAAATATTGCCACTTGCCATCTGTTATGCAATTAAGAGACTGATTGGATCTGACACGTGGAGAAAAGAAAAACAATACACAAATACTGTGCAAGTAAACCGGATAATGCAGAGTGGGCGGGGAAAGTTGATTTCGTTTGTAATCTATTGTACGGTACAACTTTATCTACGATCTTCTCACCCTCTATGCCTGTTCGTCTCGTCAGCTCTACAATCTCCGTTATTCTTGTGTTTCTAATTCTCTCCTCTGATTCACTCTCTTTTTCTTCTCTAATCTTCCGCTCCTCTACTTATCTTGACAGTCTCTTCCTGGATGTGCCTCCTAATTAGACACATTATACGTAGACATAGTGGACACGCGAGCGGTTTGACCGTCTGCTCGCGGATGACCATAGTGGACAGGAGTAGGCAGGACCTTGCTTGTTTGTTCGGATCCTCCTGACTGTCGATCTGCACTGGTTTGTTGCCACTATTCCTAATGACTCGACGCCCTTCGTGCGATAAAATCGATGCCGATGCTTCCTAATCACTGTTCCGGTGTTTCTACAGCTCGCCTCCTCACATAACATTATGGAGGAGTAAATTATAGGGGATCTGCAGTGTCTAGATTCCGTAGACTTTCTGAAAGCACGAACGGCTTTAACCGGCAATAAAACAAAAGCTGCTTATTTCGCGGTTAAAAGGATTCTTTAGTTTTGATTGAGGTGGGAATTCAAATCTTAACTTCTTGCGAGATAACTGCATACCTCTTGTGGAAAATTAAAGCATGCATTTCTTAGAAGAATTCAACGTTTATTGAATGAAAGTCGGTTTGAAAAAAAAAAAAACCTGAGATATCAAAAAGCAAAGTAAAACAAATTGGTCCTAATAAAAGTGTGACCTACCTTTTACTACCTCTTCTTTTTCGGATATCTCAGCCATTCCAAAACCAATTTTCATCAAATAAACTTTGACTTCCTCATAGAATTGTATGCTCTTTCAAATTTCATAAGAGGTTTCTCATTATTTTACAAAAAAAAACAAACAAACAAACTAACAAACAAGAAACCTAAGCTCCATCTCAATCAAAACTATGCCATTCCTTAAACAGGCAGGTGCATCTTCTGCGTTCTTTATAGGTACCCAGAAAAAATCAAGAGCAGATAATAATGAGATTGCTTTTAAAGCAAAAGAGGAGGAGAAGGGGGAGAAAAATAATTTTAAAAAGTCATCTCACAAGCTCGACATCCACGAGTTATACGACCTTGGCCACGAGCTGCAATGTAGATACCAAGTAAAACAGACCCACTAGTTAGACACTAAAGTAAAACAAGCCCATGGTTTAGACACTGAACAAATAAAGCCCGCCAGGTCAACAGTAGCCAAATAAGGCCCACAAGCTCGACACCAGGCCGTAAAAAAAAAAAAGTCCAGGAGCTCGATTCTACGTATGTCAAGTCCCGTAAGGTAATGTCGAGCTTGTGGGCTTTTTTGCCAAATGTCTATTATCTAACTGATCGTATATAGCTCGTGGGCCAATTCTAGTTGATGTCGAGCCATGTCACTTTATAGAGGGCCTTATCACTTAGGCCCGAATTCACGAAGGTGGTAACAAATAAAACCATGGTTTAAACCATGGAAATTTGTATGGAGCACCAAGTGTGGCATGGCCTATTTCTTTACAAAATCAGTCATTTCGTCGACAAAATGAGCATTTCCTTGACGAAATGTTGTCATTTCGTTACGAAATTATCATTTCGTCGATTGAATGACTGATTTCGTAACGAAATAGGCCATGCGACAGTTGGCGCTCCATACAAATTGTCCATGGATTAAACCATGGTTTCGATTGTACCACCTTCGTGAATTCGGGCCTTAGTGTCTGGCTCTTGAGCTGTACGACACGTGGGCGTGGATCTCGTGAGGGGCACCCAACAGCCTGTGCATATGCGACGAAGATTACGTCTATCTCTCCTGCTTCTTCGATTGAACCCATCGTCATCCTAAGCCAACCTGATTTCAAGGAGGCGAGGATGATGACCACTTGAAGGGTTAGATCTCAAAACAGATTAAGCGCCATTTTTTACACATTTTAAAGTAAGACCACTATCACATAAAGCAAAATCAAATCTTTCCAATGATATCTCACTTGTTGTATGGCAAAGAATATTCCTGAAATTATGATTTATGATATTCCATATTTTCTTATCATTTTCGCTGTTTTTTTTTTCTTTTTTAAGCAGGTTTAATCGCATATATCTCACATTGACAAGAATGGACTTAACTCGTTCTGCCATGAAACTCTTTTCTCATTTCTCTAAACATTGAGGTGATAACTAGGTCATCTTAAACTGTACTTACTATATCAACTTACCATAATATTATGCTTACAATAGCTTTAGGATGTGTTTAGCTTCATCAAATCCTTATGACGAAATAATGTTACTATTTCCCAAACAAAAATGTAGGGCAAAGAAGTAGGGCAATTTGTCGATCAAATAAGCACCGAATTGATTAGCGTTTTAGTAGTAGCCATGACATGTTAATCAGTTGCAATAAGAACAACTCGACGGAAGAATTCCATGAAATTGTCGATCAGTTGGAACAAAAACACTCAAAAAGCTGTTTCGCATTTAGTTTAATGCATTATATGTCGCATTCATTCTGATCAATTTTCGGAAGTATGGGACCTTTACATATAAACAAGATCTCTATTACCTGTTGGAAACAAAAATGCATATTAATTTTACTGGTCGTATTCACTTCACCCCCTCGTATTGTCCACTCTATGTTGCCCAGAAATTGCATTCATCTTTGCATGATAATCAATCAGCTTCGATGCTCCCGAATTCCGGGGAAAATATTAGCAAAGAAAGTATCCTTTCACTTCGTTTTTATGATTCTCAATATTGCTTAGTAGGGACAAACTAAGTAGCTCGATCTCTGAACGCCCTCAGAAATAAACTATTATCTTTACCCTTCCTAGAACCTCAATGTGATCTCGCGTAAATTAGTTCCCTTAGGCAGCACTTCTAATTTCTATTGTCATCATGGTCATAAAATTGTGTGTGTGTGTGTGTGTGTGTGTGTGTGTGTGTCCTGTTACGATTATACATATAAAAAGATTCATACATATATGTACATATAGTAGAGAAGGTAATTTATGATACAGCTGAATCAATACGTTAACCTTACAGTATAAATGCATATATATCAGGGCTCGACATTAGTGATGGCCCGGTGGCCCGGGAACACTAAATATTGGTGTTGGGTCACCAATTTTTTCTTTTGTTGGCCAGATCGAGGAACTAGATTTTAGATCTGAACATTCCAGTGTCCGCGACAAGAAAAAAAAAAGTTTGTGTCGAGCTCTGTACGTCTGTATATTATGCACTATGTTAAATTTTACAAACCTTTTTTAGGCGCCGACATTTGGCTTGTTATCTGCAGTCTTCTAAGCCAGCCTTTCCCCATTATCCACCAATCTTCTCTTTTGTCCGTGTTGAAAGTGTTCCCTGTATTGCTAACGGGTACTCTCTTGTAGGCTATTTTGTGTCCACATTTTTTTCCCCTCCGTGTTTTCTTTTCTTCTTTTTATATTCAATAACGTCAGATCATCTCAAAGTGTCGTGATTCCAATTTGAGGGACACACAGATAAACAGCATGAATAGACATCGTGTTTAGAAAGTTCCTGTATATTCCTCGTATATGTGTATAGTTTCTGCTTTTGGTGAAAGAAGTAAACGACAAAAAAAAAAGATGAAAATCTAAGCTTTACATTATTCTGCCGGCATAGATAACGTTCCATCTCATTCATGTCTTTATAGTGAAGAAGCTATAAATATGATGTGAATCAATCTGGATTTGACTAATTTTACCGTGTTTACAACAGTGTGAAAGTACAGACAGACAGACAGACGGACAAACTGTCAAACATACATTTCGGATTTGCATAACCACCCACCAATCCGCCCATGGCTTGCATTTTTCTCTCAGAGCAATGCGCGAGGGAGGGTCGTTCTCTTGTTATATGCAACTTGAGTTTGATTCTGATTTCTAATCCACGCCGTCGTACATTTCCGCTCCCTTTGGGGTTCGCGGGGATGCGTGCTCTGACTCCCTGATTAGTCGCGCCCCCCGTCGCATCATCATAAAACCCGTCGAAATGGGATCGTGTAGCATTTAAAGTCATTTGCTGCGACATGATCTGATCCACGCGTACCGAGCGCGCGCAGAATTACAACGTCCCTTCCTAAAACGCCAACGACGATTTGGGAACGACTGAGGCGCTACGCAGTGCGGAGTACATGGTGCGGCAGCGATAACCATTTCTTGTCTACTCAAGATGTGGTTTCCAGCCATTACAGCTAAAGTGTTTGTCTTCCAAATGTGCAGTCTAACCACGAGTCAAAAGCACACACTGGGAGCTACGACAGGCACTTCTTCCTACATGCTGAAGCACTCCTATTTACATGATCAACATAATTCTTTCCCATGAAAGTCGAGAGCTAGGAACTGCACGAATTGCTTAAGGTACTTCTCGATCTACATGAGATATGAAGTAATTTGAGTTATTCTCCCTTTCTGATCTCTTTCATCTGTCCTTTGTTTTACAACTTACTTTATAAACTAAAGCAATCACCGATGAATACCACTAGTAACTGTGTTACAGATTGCAGAACGTGGCCCGAAGTACAAATGACATGAATTAAACATCAGTTGATCTCCCACATAATATCAGCAGTTATACAGGAGAGGCTTTATAATAGTGGCTCGAGTATGAACAGGAAGTGACAACAAAAAGAATTCCTGAAAGTGGAGGCGGGTCACTTCGACTTCATAGATTCTAGAAGACGGATATATATACATATATATATATATATATATATATATATATATATATATATATGTATAAATATATGTATATATATATATATACATATATATATATATATATATATATATATATATATAACATATATATATATATATATATATATATATATATATGTATGTATGTATACATCGAGGATTTGAGAGAAATCGATCGATACTTAGACAGGACAGTGGTAAAGAAAAGGAAAAGGTAAACAAACAACAATAAACAACTACAAATGGAAAATACACGAATATCGCGAGGAGAGGAGAGAAAGAAAAATATAGTTTACAGATACATTGAGAAGGGAGATAACAGAATGGTATATATATATTTAGAGAGAGATGGTGGAGAGACTGGGGAAAAAGATATGAAGAATAGCCCGAGAGGAAAAAGGAGTTAAAATAAAGATAGTCGGATAGGATCAACAGGTCACAATATTGATATCGGGATAAACCGATCGATACTGCATCCTTTCGATTCAAGAGCCTAGTCAGACTGATGCGTGGACTGCCTTCTCCAACATGAACAATCACACCTATTTCATAGCTAAGCATACGCCCTTATGGGGCCCATTCTCAGTCGATGTAACGTTGATTCACTACGTCTAAATCACAAGGAGAGTTATGTGAAAGGAACGAACATTAAAAAAAAATAGAACACCGCGATACATAGACATAACTGTGACGATATCAATGCGCGCGCTATACCGAATACAAGACGTGAACGTACATCTCGGTCATCTTTACATAATCATGATCATTGAACTTCAAATTCTCTTCACTTCATTCCTTCTTGCTCATCTTTGCTCCTCTCTTCCGCCGCTCACTTGTATATTCACTAGTACTATGCTCGTCTAATTTCTCATGCATGTCAGAAATAATGAAGTCCATAATGAAGGGACTGAAGAAGGTAGACGGACATGAAAAAAAAAGTGAGAGAAACAAAAGAAGGCGAGAGAGTGCGGGAAAGAGGGGTGACAGTTTCTGAGGACCAGACGAGAGTCATACACAATGCTCAAGTCAGGAGGGCGGAAGATGTTCAAGTAAAGGATGTATTCGATTACCTTGCCCGATCCACGAAAGTGCGATCTAGCCTACTACTCGTCTCCACGATGACGCCGGCTGATGATGGCGAGCTGCAGAGGGTGATGATGATGGCGATAATGATGATGACGGTGATAATGATGGTCGTTGATAGTCGCGGGAGATGGTAATAGTTGCCGGCGGAATCGCGAAACGTGAAAAATGCGGAAGATTACGTCAAGGCGGGCGGATGTACAATCCTATTGTGTGCTTCAATTCGCAAAGAGCCAAAGATTATAATGCTCTGCCCTCTGATATAGCGATGGACTGTAGAAAACCTCTTTATGTATCTCGAAGAAGCAGAAACCGGCCCTGATGCGTCGATTTGATTTTGTTGAGGTTGCCCTTACAGCCAATTCCCTTGCTTCCGACCTCACTTTCTCTCAATACCGTCCGTCAATCAAAATGTATTCCCAAGTTACGACTGCGTAAGAACAAGGCGTCGAAACGTTCATCGCTAACTGCGGGCTTAGAGCGGTGAAGGCCGGAGCGCGAAGAGATTTTATTGATTGCCTTCTGCATGATCGCGTTGTTAATTCATGAACACGTGGTGGTCATGCATTAATGTCAGTTTGAACTAAATTATCGTCAAATATCTTCTACCACCTTTACATTGCAGTTTACAGGAAGATACAAATTGAGTCACGATAGAGAGGGGGGGGGGATTTAAAAAAAAATGCAGTCACCAGGGCTGTAGTGGAATACAATTCCGAGCAAAACTACATACTCGCATACTTTCCCCCGCTTCAATAATCAATCCTTGATCTTCAGTCGAATGAAAGAATGGCGAGGACAGTCTAATATTCTTTCAGCGCCTTTTTTTTTTTCCTGAGGATCGTATAGATCTGATATGTGCACACGAGTGATTACGTTTCCCGCGCTAGCGTCAGTCCATGAAAACACTCGATGCTCAAGAAAGCCATCCCCGCTCCATTAACTGTTTCTGGAAGTGGTGATATCCCTGAACTGTGGCGACAGCTTAGATATCAGTCGGAAGGTAGGCAGATATAGAGTTATCTATAATTCAGCGATGGTACTTTCCTTTTTTCCCCTTTCCTTTCTTTTTTTTTCTTTCGTCTTTTTTTAACAGCTCTCCTACGCGGCAGTACACGCGCGTTTAGCTCGTGACACGAGAATCAAGGAAGTGAGGCGTAGGGGCATAAAAATAAAATAATTATAGCTCCCTGCTGGGCTGCGAGAAAAGCAAATCCCAAGCGTCACAGCGATGACTGCGAGAAGACGCCACTCACGGTGACCAGCAGCAGCAGCAACATCGAGTCCTTGTTTACCTGCATCTTCGTCAAAATCAGACATGGTGATGACCGCTGATGCTTCCCGCCACTCGACAAAAGGCGACACTCGCAGAGATGATACACTGTGTCGCCTCTTCCTCAAAGCGCGCGCTTTTCATTGTTTCTTCCCGCGCTTCCATTCCGCCGCGCCGTGTGACGCAAAGCTGCCAACAAGTGTGTTCCAAATATAATTTATTATGACTGAGAGTTTGAGGTTCGGATCATGATCATTGCTTTAAAGAAAGTTCCGAAAAAAAGAAAGCCGAATCAATCAAACCTTATATGTTCTGCTTGTCCACAGGGATACGAAGTGCAAGATGAAAAAAAAAAAAAAAACACAGAGTCAAGAAAACTGTCACGCATCCCACTGCCTAGTTAAGCGATACTGGAATATGAACGCATTCCGTTGAGCGTCACGCCTCCAGGGGCATTACGATGCCCTTCCACAAACACATCGATTATTCGAGAGGAATTTCAGGACAGCGAGTCGAATCGAAAATATCATTCGGATCAAAGAGAGAACAAGACTTCACAAAATGGGGCCTGGGTAGATTGCAACGGTTGCGAGCATACATGTGTGATCAATCGCGGACAGGAAACAACAAACAGAAGAAGAAAAAAAACACACACAACCCGAAAACGAGCAGAGCAAAATGGATTGGAATTGAGATCGACCGCCAAACGTCAGTCAAGACTCTGACCATCACCGCGGCTGCCGTCCCATAATGCTAAATCAACGAAAAAAAAAAAAAAAAACACGACACAAAGTAATGTTGGAGGCGTCGTATCATTAGCATATCACATATTTTGCAACCGCCGGCATACATTATAAAATCACGACATAATCACGGAGTAATGTGAGTGTGTGTGTAGAAAGAAAGGCAAGGACGAGATAATCAAACCAAGCAACTATAGCAGAACGAGAATCAGAGATGCAGTCCGCTCAAAGCCGCCTAGCTGGAGTCTTCCCCTCTCCTCAAGTTTGCGACGTTTTCTGGAGTGGAAGTCGCCCCGGATGACCGAGCACGGTGGGGTAAAGTCGGTCCCTCACAACAGATGCGTTGTTAATGCGGTGCGAGGGAGAAGGATCTTCTTATTTTCCTTGTTTGTATTTACCAGGAGAAGCGATGGATGCATCTCACGCGCAAGACACGAATGCGCGCGCGTGCCCACCGAGCTTCGCTCACAGACAAGAGAATTAAGAAAAGTCTGGGATTACGGATAATCTTGGAAAAAAAAAACAAAAAACGTGCGCACATGACCTTCAGACGCAGTGGCTGCTTTAACCAAATCGTTTTCTGACACTTCCTTACGTGTTCGTCTTGTTTTCTTTGTATGAATGTGGGTACATGCACGCGCGCGTGCTTAGATTTTTTTTTTCTATCTTACAATGTTTTGCGCTACTATCACATAACAAAACAAAGATAAATTCATGTTTACTATGATATGTCATTTTTTGTAGATGTTTCTTTGATACAATTGCATCGAAAGACATTAAGATAACAAGAGAATGAAAATTAAGCAGAGTGAGGGTGAAGATTGAGGTGTGAATGCTCTTCTTGAAGAAATACCACACCTCGACTTTCAGATAGTTAGGATATCTCTTCCATTTCTATTTAAGCGTGTATGTTTCAGATTAATGTTGATTAAAATGGGTTTTGCTTGCTCTGGTTATCTTAAGTTCTGATTATGATCTGCCCCCCTTATCCCACATTTTGCTAAACACCCAAAATTCCCATCTCTTTATACGGAGTCATTTTCTCTTCTCAACTGCGGATATCAAGGACACAAAACTTAGTGCTGAATACGCAGCTTTGTATTATTTTGCCTTTTTGAGGGGGGGGGGGATCGAGTGTGTGTGTTGTTGTTCTTCTTCTTTATTCTTATCTATTTTTAACAAACTGTCCTTGAGAGAAAGAGGACAAATTTGTTTTTATCCTTCGTGATTTCAATCATAATTAGATGTTCTTTATTTACTTGGCTTTATGGAAGCCACTTCAGCGAATGTAGCCCCATTCTCCCTTTATCGCAATGAGATGATGCGAAACAAGGGAAGGGAACTTTTTTTTTTTGAAAGCTACTTTTTTGGATTTATATTGATGTGTATTCATCTACCCATCTATCAATTACTCAATGCATTTGTTCATATATTCATCTATCTACTTTATTTTCTGTCTATTTCTAGTTTTGTAAGCCCTCCAATTTCAAGAGTATACAGTTCTGTAAGCATGGCATTTCTGACCTAGTTTCAGTAGTAAGGTTACTTCGATTACCTTTTCGAGTTGCATTCCACCGTGTGGTGTATACAAGAAATGACAGGTTATTATCAATGTTTGTCTGTACCCTATAAACCTATATATTCGGTTTTATCAAAAAGTGAGTACATCATGTTGATCCTCCATTTGAAGGAGTCTTGAATGGGTTGGATAGATTCACCAGGTAAGCAACTGCTCGTCAATATAGAAATATTTTACAGATGATGGTAAAAAAGTGAGTAAAATATAAACAAACAATCAAAAAGTAAATACATTATTGGTCGTATTCACAAATAACTTCGGATACGCTGTCGAAGTGCGAACAGAGAGGGCGTACTGAACAATGAAACTACCACTGGCCCTGGCAATAATTCGGCGCTGCTCAGAAAGATGACCAAGAATAAAGTAATGAAGTAGACAAAAAGAGAACAGTAATTTTCTATCGAGGCCCTTTAAAGTTTCAACTCGCGGGTATATAGCCCGCCAGATCCCACAAACAACACTGAGTAGCGACACTGGATACCTGCTAGCGGGAAAAGTGTGGGTTTTGACGCTCCGTTGTCCTGGCAACCCAAAATCCTCCAGAAGACTCATGAAAGAAGATACAACGATTCCCCTCTTTCGCTGGATGTATCTCTGCTTCTAGTTTGTTTTTGACAAGTAGGAGGGCATCTCTTTTCTCCCTCTCTTTCTCTCTTTCTCTGCAACACTTCCATCGCCATTCCATTTAATTTGTTCGCCTTTTATTGTTACGTATTTTCTTCATTCTGGGCCAGTCCTCCTTTTGAGTAGAGGTCAATTATTATCCCCCCCCCTCCCCAATAAATTAATCCTTGAGTTACGTCTGTGACCATCGAGAAATGCCCCTTACAGCCTTTTATTGTTAATGTTGTTGTTGTAGCTTTGTTTTGTATACTTGTCAACGTCTGTATCTAGAGAATTAAAGCCAAATAACTACTTCTTCGGAGTGAGAGGTCAAGGAACTCACTAGAAACTTACAGACACGGGAACTAAAAGAACTAAAAGATGGAATTGGATCGGAGTGGAATGGCCCATGCGTTATCGTTAAAGGGTCACATCATTCGAAAAATCTTTTGATGTTAATAAGTAAATTTGTATTTTTCAAAAGATGAATATCCATAATTATTATGAATAATGGTAACATTTTTCGTTACATGCTTGTGAAGGATATATCACAGAATAAAGTAGACCTATTTGACTCATATAACCGAAAAACCCAAGTAACTATGATTGTAAATGAGGTTAAACAACTGATTACCTACATTTTTATTCGACATTGCTCGCTCCATGGGGATGAAGTATAATCCATAATGACCTTGATATATTTCAAGCAACTCCACATTATTTGGAATCGAATTCAAGTACAAAACTACTAGTTTTCTACGCTTCCACTAGTTATTATCCAATTCCATATGACCAAGTTGGTAATTATATCATTTTGCACCATCAAATCAAGAAAGTGTGTAGATATAGTGACTTGCATTCAGGGAGAGAGAGGGGGAGCACATGAGAGTTAATGCGAATGACAAAAATAAATAGCCTCGGAAAATCAAACTCAAATGCGGAAAATATTTTTTCCGAAAACCTCGAAAAGAAGGACACGCAACAAGTATGATTTTGATATCGAAGATTAGAATTTCATGACGTCGACATGCGCACATGACCAATCGACTGTCGGTAGAGTTTTGTTGTCGTCGCTGTTGCTGTTGTTGTTGTTGTTGTTGTTGTTGTTGTTGTTGTTGTTGTTGTTGTTGTTGTTGTTTTTCGACCTGACAGATTGTAAATATTGCGACATTGGTTGTTCAATACATATCTCTGCAAGACATTCACTGTCCTGATCTTTAATACAGTCTGAACAACAATGAAGCAAAATCCAAAATTTTGGTAAACGTGAATATATTATATTTTTCTCTCTTCTTTTGCTTCACGGTGACATTGAAAGGGACAATAGTCTGTCAATGAAGATGTTAAGGGTTTACGATTTTTTCGACAAACGCGTTCAGGTCTCAGACGATATTACTTTGTATTCAAATAATTAGAAATGGTTTTGTTTGTTTCTTTGTTTGTCTTCATGTGTGTTTGTTTGTTCCAACCTATTTGTAATTCTTATGTACATGTTTACTATTGGGGTTGTTCTTTGATCTCACTGTGTGTTGTGGGTTTCCCGTTGTGTTTGTTTGTTTGTTTTTGTTTTTTTGTTTTTTTTGTTGGTGCTTTTTTATCGTGGCGTATTTCTTTACTTTTTTCTCTCTCTATTTGCGAGGAGAAAACATTTTTTTTTTTCAAGCCGAGAAAAAAAAACTGTCAGCATTGATGTTTTTCGTTTTTTTTTGTTTGTTTGTTTGTTTGTTTTTTTTTTGGGGGGGGGGGTTAAAGAAAGAGCAACAGAACAAAATGCTTGGTGACAAGTAAAGACTTAAATCCGTGGAACAAGAAAATCATACCAAGCGCGCACGGTCCGTCTACATTTCCTAAGAGCTCTGTTCGCAGGGAGGAGAGTGATTTTATCGACTCGCTGGATGTCGTTTCGAGTCTCTTTAGATTCACGTCTTTGTAATAGCAAGATAGACTCTTCTTCCTCGCCCGATAAATGAAGGGAGGGGAAAAAGCATAAATTTAGTTTATATATGTCACCTCAACTTGGCTGTGACGCGTCTGCCAGCAACTATGGTCCATTACTGGCCGCGAAACAAACATAATAATGGGGGAAAATTGTGGTTTGTGAGGAGAAAAAAGGCAAAGGACATATCAGGAATATCGGTGACAAAAAGAAGAGGGAAAAGACGAAAAAAATATGATGCAGAAGAAAAAGAAAGATTAGGAAAGGAAGGAAAGACGAAAAGAAATCGATCGCTGTGGGCAGACCAAACTTACCACCCCATTCTGATTGGGAGAGCGTACTGTTTCACCGGGGCGATCGATGGCACATTAAGCAGTTGTGAACCGGAAATAAAAACCCCGCGTCGCTGCACGCCACCGGGGCCAAAATCACGTCTTCTAGCTCCAGTTGGATATTTCTCTCTAACCCCACCCCCCCCCCCCCCCCTCCCGCCCGCCGCCCGGTCTTTCATTAATGGCATCAACCTTTCAAAGTCATCTAATGGGACATGGAGACGCTACTTTAGAACATGAATTGGATGCAACTTGATACTTAGTTTAAAAGATAGAGGGGGTGGGAGAGGCAAAATGGGGAAAGAAATAATAGACAAGATTGCAAGATAGCATATTATAAAGAAACGGAGAGGAAAAATAAGATTACCCTGTCGAAAATCATAAACCTTTCGACGACATCAAGGTAGAAGCGGGGTTACTTTCGGACACCGATAAAGCATAGGCTTATTAAACTTAAGTCCATATAAGAATAACGAAATTCCCCAAATGTAATGCAACGAAAGATGAGACAAGAATATTCATGTTTTAATTCCCATTGATGGTTAAAAGAAGAAAGAAAGGTTAAACACGTCTAACACTTCTCGTCTCACGGTAGAATTTAGCGAACAGACAAAATATAACAAGATAAGAAAACAACGTCACTAGACACAAGCATTTAATTGCTTTTAGCAGAAAAGAGTCGCTTTTGAATTACACATGGAATTCGACATAAAGGGGGCAGAGTAAACGACGTTCAAAACAAACAAATCAGATCAACGTAGACCAAAATGAAAAATACTTAAAACAACATGGATTTTTCTAGACTGGAAAATCAGAAACATTTTTCTCCTTCTCTCTCTCTCTCTCTCTCTCTCTCTCTCTCTCTTTCTGTCTCTTCTTTTTTCCCTTTTGACTTTTTTTTTTGTGCTGCACCCAACAAGTCGAATTTCGTGATTCCATTTGTTTCTTCTCTTTTGGAGCGTAAGCTGAGAAGAGGACCGTTCCCGGTCTCCTTGTCGAGAGTGGTTGAACCATATGGTATCTTGAGTTCGATTGCCATGTGAGATAGAAGAGAATCTTGTATGTCATCTATACGATATGCCCTGATGATGATTCTGCGTCGCAATTACAAAATGCGAACGATTTTCTCCCATAAAATAAAAACGGCAGCAATATGAAAGGATCTTCATTCTCCTTTCCTCGTTTTTTTCTTCAGAAAAAAAAAATCCGCTTGGTAGAAATAATCTTTATCTCACCGAGCAGATTCGAAAGTAGGAAGAATATGTTTTAATATTGTTTATTTTGATGACTCATCTTGCACTGAAATTTCTACGTTGAACTACAACCTCCACCAGATAAAGGAATATGAAAAAAAGTTAATGTATGTATACTAAGTTTGTTTTTGTTCTTTTTTTTCCAGAAAAATCATTCGCTTCTTTCAGAGTAAGATCTAAAACAGGCATTCGTTATGTTCCTTTTGATTAGTCGACGTATGCTGCGAAGACATCGGCGATATTTAGCGGATGACGCAAACCATTAAAGGGATGGTATGGTTTTGGTTAAAATGGGGGATTCATGTTTCCAACTTTTTTGTGAGATAATGAGGAGGCTCTTCTGGAATTTGTAAGAGCATACAATTCTAAGGGGAATTCAAAGTTTATTTGATGAAAACCGGTTTTGAAATAGCTAAGATATACAAAAAACAAAGTAAAACAAAGTGGTCCTGATAAAAGGTGGGACCCCAGCGTCAGCTCCCAAATTTAATATGCTGTCTCTTCGTGGAGGAATAGTGATCACTTTGCCCACCGCCCACCCGAAGGATACAGTACAGTGTATCGATTTTCTTGCGATGTACTTTGTATTTCTGAGAGCGAAGGGACGATATTTACTTTTGTACTTTTGTTTTGTTTTGCTCTGTCTTCGGAAGAGTATCGCAAACACTGCCGAAGTGTAGCGGACCATTACGCATAGTCTGGCTAGTTTTGCGCAAGTACACACCGGCCAGGGTTGCAGGTTGGAGCACAGACGTGACCTTAAACAAACCCGGCAAACGACCCTCTTGGTATACTTCCGCCTCGCGCTTCGACAAATACAGTGGTTGTCGAACAGTGTTGGTCTCGATCGGCAAACACTGCGACATGTTGCGTTGTCTGACGGATGGGGGGGGGGGGGGAGAAATCATGGGAGACATTGTGGTGAAATAATGCCACTCATTCCAACCGAGATTACTTATTTACCGATCTCCCTGCCTTCCAACTGTAGTACAATGACACCTGTTTAAAAGTACTTGTCTTATACTCTGTTTTGTTTTGAAACTCTTTTTTTTATATAAATATAATGATAGATGGATAAACGTCCAAATAATAGGTGCAAGTGTGTTAAAAGTGCAGTCAAGACATATCAAGTTCTGTAGTTGTTATGTTCTTTATTTACCGGTTCCTATTGGTTTGTTTTTTTATCGGCTCTCTTCTATTACGTCGTACTTTCGCGACTTGATGCATAAACCTTTCGCACAGACAAAGAAGGAAAAGGAATAGACAGAATTCGTCGAAAAACAAAAACTGTTCAGAAGATGATTATAAACGATCTATACGCCTGACGCGAATTCTTATCAGACTTCAGAATCTGTGAACAGAATTATGATGATACGAACGCGGTGCATATACATCGCAGTAGCTGACACCTTTGTAATACATGATTTGCCCGCAAATGCAGACGTGTTACGCGAGCTATGTACACCAACAACATCATCATCAACAACAACAACAACAACAACAACAACAACAACAACAGCGGGAACAACAATAACAAAATGAATAAAAGAAAAGAAAAAAAAAACGCAATGATGCCGGTACTCAAAAGCGCCAATTATCAACTTGGAGCCAAATGTAATCACCGTGGGCATTATAAAAAGGAGATGGCGAAAAAAGATGAAGAGTTGCCTGAGGAGGTTAAATTAGATGCCGTCTTTTGAAATGTTCTTTTTTGGTTGTTATTCAACTCACCTGTTGATTGCCAATCGAAAGACCCGAAGAAGACGCGTTGATATCATCAGTTCGTGTAATGGAGCACAGGAGGCCGCGAAGAAAAGAGAAAACAGACACAGAAGGAGATGGCGAGATAGAGTTAGAAAGAAAGAAGGACAGAAAGAAAGATAGATAAATAGACAGAGAGAAAGAAAGTGGAGAGAAAACAAGAAGACACTTTCTTTAGGCGTCATTTTTTTCTGTAAACATTATTTACATTAATGAATGCGATCGAATTATTCATCAGACACCTTTAATAGAAAAATTCAGTTTGTCCTTGCTAGCAAAATTTTTAATGAATGAGTTAAAAAAGAAATTACTTAAAGAAAACTGATTAATCTCTCAAATCTTACAGAATTATCTTTAGAAGGTTACTTCGCTTAACACGGATAGCAGGGGTATAAAAATTCTCTGGACATAGGAATAACGAATTTGAATTCTTACATCAGTGGGTCAATTATTAACGTCAATGTTATACGTCCAGACGAAGAAAAGTTAAGGTAACCCAATATGAACATGCAATTCAAATTATTGTTCAACTACGCGTATTTAAAGAACGACAGATTTGAAATGGCATTTCCATGAAAGAAGTAAACGTATTAAGCATACCAAATATATAATCATAAAAAGTTATGGAACATAAAACACACACACACGCACACACACACACACACACACACACACACCCGTGATTTCAGATCAATCCGGGAGTCCTTGTGTGTGTGCTTGCGGGGTGTACACAGTGTGCGTTTCTGTGTAATTGTGCGTTTTATTGTACGGTGCAATGTTATTTTGTTATGCTTTTGACTGCCTGTTGTGCTCAGCACAGACAAACGTTGTGTAACTATGAATCTACGTATCGATACTGCAGTCAATACAAATATGCAACATTTCACGCAGTAAAACAATGGTTCAGGAGAGTAGGCCTACTAAACACTTTGAGAAACAAAGCAATAAACAAAAGTAAGTGTCATTTATAATTGAAGAGCTTGCTTCCAAAAGGCGCTAAATCCATTGAAAAGTGATGGGTTTAGCGCCTTTTGGAAGCAAGTTCTTCAATTAACGATATTCAAGATATGCATAACATGAGCGCCATCAATTCTGTGTAAATCGTTTAATCTATCACGATGACCTCGAATAGCACATTGTTTCGGGGAACATTTAGATTTTGAACTCTCAGTGCGTTTATTTCTAGAAATGCATGTAAATAGTTTGCCTTGTATGACATTTCGTGGCGCTGTAGGGAAATTAGATCGGTTGAGAACACTTTTAGCGGGCTCTGCAGTAATTTTACACTTTGTGCGTCGCGCAAACCTATAGCTGCTCATGGTAGGAAATTCAATATGGAAAACAACATCACGGCGTCTTTTTCGGCTCAATTTACCTCGAAATTCATTAAATGCGTTTTGTCGCAGAGCAAGAGGGGGAGTGAGGAAAAGAGATAGGAGTACCACAAAGGGGGGGGGGGGGGTATCTCTATCTTTGAATATCAGAGTTGTGAAGTACTTCAGAGCACACTCCGAAATACTGTGACATAAATCTCTCCTCCTCAGCGAAGTGCTTTGAACTCAAGGAGAGTCTCCAACTCGCCCAATAACAACAACAACAACTTCGGCAACGATGCGCTCTTATTTGGTTGACACATATACTACATGATTGTAAACCCTGGGTGCACACAGAAAACAAGGTTAAAAGTTCGGTGTTGTTTTTGGCTTCCGCCGTGTGAAACACGGCGCATAAAACGATATACGAGACTATATCATGAACAATCAAATTTAAATTACCCTTCCCAAAACACGCAGATACACAAACGCGTGCACACACATGATGCACACGCGTCATCACATACACACATGACAGGTACAAAAAAGAATAATTCAAACATGCAATACTAATACAGCGAAGCAGTACATACTCGTTGTTGGCAAACTTAGGGTTACTGCATTACCCTGATAATGTTATTATGCATATATTACCATTTGTGTTGGTGTCATACCAACATAGTATTGTTATTTGTTATTTCCATTACACTTGGCAATAGTGTATCGTTATTATCATAATAATCATTGTTATCAAAGTTATCGTTATCAACATTTTAATATCACCATGATAATCACTGTAATCCTTTTTTTTTTTAACGGAGGGGGGAATTCACACTGACATTCCTTTCTTTTTGCCATTGAGATGGTATAGGCATTGGAAGAGAAGGGTTAATTGATTCTTGCAGTTTGCAGCCTTTCTCAATATAGACCCATCCAGAGCGCACCGAATATGGAAATATTTGCACTACCACATACCGTCAGTACAGCAGGAAAAGAAAATAGAAGAAGTAATAAAATACATTTAACTCAGGTCGACTGTAGACAAGCAGACAGTCAAAGAGACGGGATCAAGAAAAGCACGTGAAAACAAACAATGCGATTAAAAAGAAAGAAAGAAACTACATTTTGTGTTTCCCTTTCCATCCTTTGTCTGGGGGAGAAACGTGATTTTGGTCATATCACGAGAATTTCTCGCGAAATTTATGCTGAATGTTTGACGCACAACCGCACGCACGCCGGGGACGGATGAATTGCGCACTTTCATCAGAGGGGAGGGTAAAGCCGTCAGGTAAATCAATTATTTGCCCCGGCGCGACTCGCATGCACGTGTTGCAGAACTCTTCAAACAGCCTTTGAGTTTTAATATGACCCAGGAGCCCACGAGTCAGAGTTAATTGACCGTTCGTGTGTGTGTGTGTGTGTGTGTGTGTGTGTGTGTGTGTGTGTGTGTGTGTGTGTGTGCGTGTGTGCGTGTGTGTGTGTGTGTGTGTGTGTGTGTGTGTGTGTGTCTGTGTGTGTGCGTGTGTGTGTCTGTGTGTGTCTGTGAGCTAATAATTGCATCATGCCGTTTCATCTCTGTCTTTCTTTCGTCATTCTCATTTCAACAATTCAAGAGTAATCTTAAACATATCGATATTGTATTATAGTTTTTAATCATACTGATAACGGTAATGATAATAGTGATGATAACAACAATTATGTAATAATAATTGTTGTCAGTGATAAAAGCACGTAATTGAATCTGTTCCATCTGACTTAATTCTGAAAATCACGGAGATAACAGAGTCAGTGATAGTAATATTCCTTAAGGCAAGTGATAGTAATATTCCTTTAAGGCAAATATTCCTTTAAGGCAAATACAAAGAAATATTTCTTGGCACAATATCATACGGTACAGTAATCATTAAACATGTACCTCTTATACTCAACAACAAGGCAATATTTGGTCCACCCCCTTTTCCTTCTCTTTTACTCTGCTGCTTGACCCTTCGCCCATATTATAACATATCCAATCATTTTCTTAGAAGTGCTGACCATCAACACTTTCGCGCTTCATCACCTGCACACGCACTCACAGGCACCACTCCTGTTTACTAAGTAATTGTATAAAACTGGATTTACACGCACTTTAACATGGCCCATCTGTATCAGTGTTCAAGTACTACAATAAAAAATGGTAATTTCACTCTGGCTGTCCGTCTGTTCAAGCACGGCTTATAACGGCGGCCCTCTGCATCATATGTATATACTATATATTGTACTGTGAATTAAGTCATTATTGGCCATATAAACATTTTGTATGTTATTTAACGTTTCATTTGTCTTTACATACAAAATATGACTTACTATGTAATATGTCAATAATTTTCAGAATTGTTTTTGAGTAATTGAACCTGCCTTTGTTATTTTTGTTATTCTGAAAGAAAATATGAAATGCAGAAAATAAAATCTTTTCAATCACAATAATTCGGTTAGCGATTTTTACCTTAAATTACTTTTATGCCTTGTCATAACAAAACAAAAAAAAAGGTTGTAGCACTGCTCGGCTTGTGGGGTCTTCAAATAAACTTAAAGGGACTGTACAGTACTGGTTGAGGTGAGAATTCAAGTTTATAACATTCCTAAGTGAGATAATGAGAAACCTCTTATGAAATATGAAAGAGCATGCAATTTTAAGAAGGATTCAATGTTTATTTGATGAAAATTGGTTTTCAAATGGCTGAGATATCTCAAAAAGTGATAATAATTAAAGGCGACAGGCCACGCCATTTATTAGGATCTCTTTGTTTCACCTTGTTTTTGGATATCTCAGCCATTTCAAAGCCGATTTTCATCAAATAAACTTCTGATACCCCTTAGAATTGCATGCTCTTTGACATCTCATAGAGTGGTTTCTAAATATCTCGCAAAATGTTAAAAGGTAAATCCTCACCTCAACCAGAACTGTATAGCCCCTTTAAATCGTTCATTTCGGGGAGGAGGGAATAATTATTATGTTAACATAAAATATCGATAGGATTTCAGGATGGTGGTGAACAGAGGGTTAATCGTTGTCTCTTCCTTCCTTTTCCCCTCCCCCTCCTTTTTACCCCTCACTGTTATCTTTCGGAAATGCCCTTAAAAGTTCTTCCGTAAAATCTCAGCACTATAAGACGAATGTAGACAAATATGTTTAGTTCACCGTGACAGTTTCCTAAGCGCGCTAAAGTTCAAGTGAGGCCCTTTCTTTTATCCATGTACTCACGGTTTGCAAAACTGTCGGAATCGATACCAATCGATCGCTGATGGCCGCTGCGCAAACCGGACTCGCGGAAATCCGCAAAAAATATTATCCAGTGCTTAAATTTTTCCGGCCCAGCCAACCTTTTTTAAAGTCTTCTTTTCAGTTCACTTAGCCCTGATTCAGCCGACTAGCGATTGACATAGCTGGGTCAAATCGACCTTAATTCGCCATTTAAGAGACTGGTTGATTATACGGAAAACACTTGTTTTCTTTTTCTCTCGTTCAATCCCCTTTAAGCGATACTTCCTGGCGCGAACGATATTGATTCACCTTTAACTTTAAATGATATTGTCGGCTTAACCGCATAAGGTACTGCATGCTTAATCCCAGAAGCAGTTTCAGCGGTGTAAAATACCTTACGTTAGCACTGGGGAGAAATTGGTATGATTTTTATGTGTACTTCATAATGCCGTTTACATCTCAGTTTGACGGTATACATGCTCTTTGTCATGTGCAAGGTGTCAAGTCACATACAAACTTCAGTTTAATCCAAAGCATCTATATGGTTGCATACAAACACCATTTTTACGAGGCATCATCGTGATGATGCGCATTGATGCAGCCTAATGTCATGACCAACGCGATGGCAATAATTCATAAACAATATTGGCTCCTCATTATGCTTATCAGCTGCTATTTTCTAACATGCAGAAAATAAAAGAATACGCAAGGCAAATACAAGCCATCAAAACTCACTCGTATGCGCAGGCACATGCACACATGTACCCTTCCCAGCCTATCCCTATAGTACACGTTACCCCATCTCTTTTATCTGTTCTTACCCACTTCTTCTGGCGTACTTTTGGTTTCAAGTCGATATGAAACTTTTCGATTTTATCCTCGGCATACGAGTCTGCTTCCCCCAATTTGAATCGAAAATTGTGTTTGTCCTTTTCTACCTTTTTTCTTTTCTTTTTCCTCTTTACTTTTCTCTTCTGTCCCAGCACACTTTGCCGAAACACAGACACACAGACAAACGTCCACCCACCTATGAGACAAGATTGTCAGCCTTATTATGAAATTGTCAGCCTTATTATGAAATAAACAGTATAAAGGGAAAGCAGATAATTCCTGCTGTTGATGTATATATCATCCATCTTCGAATCATTATCTAACTATTACTGCAACCCTGGGACGGAGTGTACCCAGATGCTATTGCAGTGTAATAAGTCTTCGTGATTAGGTAGTGAAAAAAAGATATTCCATCATATATCAAGATATGATTATGTGGCGATGAGGCACTATAGCTTGCCTTTATAATAAGATGCAATATTACCCTGGGATTCAATGAAAACAGGAACCAGGTCTTTAGGAGTCTTTTATGACATGTAGAAGGTGTAGGATGGAGAGGTACTTCCCATGGCAGATCGAACTAATCCATACTCTCGGGGCGATATCTTCACTACAACGCCTCTTACCGAGAAATGGTTTGGTTGTGAGACCAACCAAGGGGGGGGGGGGGGGGTCCGTTTCATGAAAGTC
Organism: Diadema setosum; assembly: GCA_033980235.1. Taxonomy (NCBI): domain Eukaryota; kingdom Metazoa; phylum Echinodermata; class Echinoidea; order Diadematoida; family Diadematidae; genus Diadema; species Diadema setosum. The sequence goes on along the minus strand of CM067075.1, from coordinate 26,603,316 downwards.
TTTAAACTGGACTTTTTGCTCATAAGACTCACTTATGAGAGACTTCATATATGAAATGGATTTTACTTCTTTTTGAAACCTCTCTCTTTTAGCTACTTATGAGCGACTTTGGCCATTCTCAGATTTTATGTAAAGACTTTTATGCGATGACTTCATGGAATCGGACTCCAGACCGCCCGCCCTTCTGGGTTTATCATAGTCCTACTGTATTACCATATCAAACTTGTAGGGTTGCTCATGTTGCACACAATGATGGAGTCCGACTTTCCTATGCTGTTATTACGATCAAGCAGTGTTTGAAATTACACTTGAACACTTGAGACGAGATAGCCGAAATAGAGAGGATGTAAGTTGTGGTATAATGTAAGGTGTGATCCCTTATGTTGGAATATGTCAAATTTTTCTACCTGTCTGCTGAATTTCCATGTTCATGTAATTCCACTTTACGTAGGTTGTCATTCCTAACACACCGCGTTCGATTCCAGTATGATTACATGTACCTCTAAGCTCAGCTGTATTAATGCCTGCATGTCTACATTGTATGATTTTCCCCCTGGGGAAAATATTTTTATAATGTCTTGGAAACTGGAACGGAAAGGCGCCGTACAGCGCCGTCCTCATATTATAAAACGATGTTCCGATCAAAATAGATGAATAAATGATGACTTTGAAACCCTAGAGCAAGCAGAGTGAGTGGGCGTGATGTTTTGGATTTTTTTTTTTCGAGATCGTATACACAAGCATTAATTCACATGTTACAGTGAGTGTGCAGTCGCCATAATCGTAGATGAAAAATTGCTGTTAGAACGCAATTCTTGCAGAGTGCGGGGTAAACTACACGCGGAAAGGGAAAAATGCAGTAAATGTATGCGTTGAGAGAAGTGCTTCAAGAAAGAATTCAGGGAAATTACAAACTCAAAAGCAATGATAATATCATCAAAATTGTGGCGATGTAGAAGACAACCAGGGGAATCAGAATGACTTTACCATATATTTTCTTCTCCTCCGGAGATGAAAGGGAGTACGGGTTACTATGGCGATAAAAAAATCGAGTATATTATGTAGACATAATCAACTATCAGCCGTAATTTATGAGACTTATCAATAATACAGGGAAGTAGTGTAACACACGAGCTCACACGCAAACACACCCACACACAACTTACAAAACCCAAAGTACAGGCTATTTCAAAGTCAGATATAACCATGAAAAGGGTATAATATAATAATTATTATACAAGCACATACACATGGAAGCGCATAGAGACGCTCCCTCTTTCTCTCTGATTCTCTTTCCATCACCCTCTCTTCTCCTTCCTCTCGTCATCTTTCTTTCACTATCCTTACTTAACTCTCTGCTTGTCATCTTTTCCTTCTTTTACTTCTCTTTCTCTCCCTCCTTCTCTCTCTCCCCGATCTCCCTCTCTCTTTCTCGTCATCTTTCCTTCATCAGAAAGCTTTAGATTTGCGGCGCGGACGTTTAGACGACGATTGCGTTCGCCGTTCTCCTCTCTCCCTGCGTCGTGTTGCAAAGCAACTTCAGATTACGTGAAGACGTAACCTATAAGAAGTAATGTGGCGCCCCCTTATGATCAGTGCATCAAGTAGCTCTCTACGTCGTGAATTGAGCGGACGCAAAAATAGCCCAGAACCGACCGTGCCAACTCAGACGACGCGAAGTCGATTTTGATAAGCAAAATTGCGCACGCGCAGAACATTTTTTTTTTACTCTGAACGTCCGCGTAGCGAAAATCTAAAGCTCCCTAATGTCACCATGTAATGTCCTTGCTTTTCGTCTTCTCTTTCTCTCTCCTTCTATCTCTCCATCTCTTCCCTTCTCCGATCTCTCTTCTCTTCCACTTCCCCTCTTTCTCTATCCGTAATACTTTTATTACGAGTTACACGTTCACGCTCATAAAATCCTACTTTCTTGTTGCCCCCCACAGTGTTTTAGGAAAGGGTCGCGTGTGAGGGTGGCGTCCCCTCAATTAAGGTGTAATTGAATGTTCCCCCATCACCTTCGGGAGCAACTCGACCACTTTGGTGGTTGGGGCGATGCACATTCTCTTAAAATCAATAGAAACCATCGCATGCAGCCGGTCATGCGATTAATGGAAACTCATTTCCCCACAAGTGACCAGCCTCTTACTGCTTTTCACCTCCCTTTTCTTCTTTCTTTTTATTCCGATTTTTTAGGTTGTTGTTGATGCTTCTCTTGTTCTTTTCACTTCGAAGTACTTTTGGCCCCGTTGCTCAATACGTGACGCTAAAACTAGGGGGAATTAGGCATATCCTCCAACTTTTGCTGAAAATCAAAAAGAGCGCGAATGAATACTACAATAGTTACATCATTGGCAGCTCTTACATCATTGGCAGCTCTTACGAAGAAGTTTTATGCACCTGACATCAATACATCATCCCCCCCCCCCCTTCCACTCCCACGTGTACATGCAGGAATTAAAACGCCAAGCGGTCAACGCAGGGCAATGACATTATGTTTTGTTTTGTTGATGTACAAAAAAAAAAAACTCATATAAGCACAAAGACACACAGACAGACACAAAGACAGACAGATAAACAGACAGACAAACAGACAGAGACAAAGAGGAAACAAGCTGTCATCCGCGTTAATCATTCCAAACTCGAAGAACGTTATGAGAAGCAGCTGCACAAGCCCAAACTGACATTTTGGGATTAAATTGTAGATAAATTTCATGTATATGCAATGAGCGCCCAACAAAACTGCATTATCTGACTATAATAATATATCTAGGACGGCTTTGTATGCATAATATTTCGCTCTACCTCTTTCTCACTCTGGGTATTAGAACAGTTTAGACAACAGCAACAACAACACCAACAACAACAAACAACAACAACAACAAACCCCACTTGTAATAAGATTGGAAGATTCGATAGTAAAGTTACGGTGGAAACAGTCACAAGGGTTTGTGTTTTCGGTTTCGACTCCTTGTTTTGGGGAGCAGCTGCTATTATATCCTTCCATTTCATCATCTTCGCGCTCCACTGGAATCGAGGACGCGCGGGAGACGACGAGCGTACATTCAGACCGAGTCGAGAGCATTCGAAAGACCACTAGGGGAAACTCGGAATGAGACCCAAGTGGGCCCTCTCCCGCTCAAAAAGAGAGTGAGAGGGGACAAAAAACTAAGGAGAAGAAAGGTCATCTGCCGCCGAAATTGGCAAAGAAAAAAAGTTGCTGGCCCCGATTTCCCGCCGATGCCTGCGTGCGAGCTCGCTGCTTGATTCGATGATGTTACCACTTTCGGCCTTAAAAAGCTACTTCGCCAAACCTCTTGATCGCTCACGGCGTGCCCCAACGTCATTTCGAAAAGGAGGCTGACAAGATACGGGGGTGAGGCTATAAAGAAACCAGGTATAGCTGTCGTAAGAGGTGCGCTCCGTAGCGCTACATGGTACCAATCCTTTTCTGGTTGTGGTGGCCAACTTCTTCGTTAACGCCTCCTCTCTCTCCCCCTCTTTACCCCCCCCCCCCCACACCCTCTATCTCCCTCTCATTCTCTCTCTCCCTCTATCTAATTTTCTCTTTGTTTCTTGATCTTTTCCAAAATGGCGCGCCCCCAAATGAATTGTGACATAACGTTTAAAGGGCAAATTCACAATCCTCCTCGTACGGATAAAATCTGGCGTTACTAAAACACGATACGCAAGTGTGTCAGATAATCGGAACATTAACAACTGATGTCCAAAGTGTTTGAGCTATGAATCGCATCTATTTTCCATCTTCACTTGCCAGAAAACAAGCCTAAATAAAAACAATTATTATGAACATCTTATCAAGGTTGTCTGAAAGCAGTATACTTGTGTAAAAAAAAAAGAAAGGCCAGAATGCAATTTAGTAGTTCGAAGGAGAGTATTACTTTGAAGACATAACATGAAACGTGTTTATCATCTCCAACCGACAAAGAAAAATAGTACAGGAAACAAAATGATACATGAAATTGACATACTCTTACTCTTTCTTCTATCGAATGTGAATAAGTGAGAAATATGTAATGAAAGTGCAAAGCCGATTTTCTAAAAGTCCGTTTGTCTGGTCGTCGGCTTTCGTGTCGCGCTTGTGAAATACATGTATTCTGTTGCAAATCAAAATCAAGATGGGCCTATTCATAAAGTATTGGGTGCTTCCAGGGTATCCGCAAATATGTATTTTAGAAACCATCAAAGTCAGACAGAAAAAGAAAAAATCACCCTGCCTTGATCATGATTATCAGGCGGGGAACATCTTAATACATTTCAGCAAGATTGAAGCAGAAAAGCCATAGGGCATGAAATGCGTGCACCGTTTCCCCAATAGATGGCGCTGTAGCACAACGCGCCTCCTGCAGAATGAAGTTTGGGGATGCTAACAAGCCAACGTAATCGGCAATTCAGTGCGGAGGCCCATGAATTGTCTTTTTCTGTGAACACAGCATATTGTATCAGGTTATCTGTCGCAAGCTGCTCTCTTATGTCATAGACCTGTCTGGATCGAAGATTGAAAGAACATGCCGCTGGAAATAACAACAGAAATAAGAAACAACACAAAGAGATTCACTTATCAACACTAAAGAGAAGAAACATTGTTCCTTTCTCTCTCTTCCTCTCCCCCTCTTTCTACAAAGGATGTATACAATATAATAATATAATACTCTTTATAATATACGTATATATATCACATATACACTATAGTATTATATTGTATATTCATATAAATAATATGTGTATAGAGCTCTATCTCTTTTAAGTCTGTCGGGCAGTCCGTCCTACAGTTGACCACTGCACACGGCGTACACTGACCAACGCGTGAGCAGCGAAGTTAATGGCAAAGCCGTGATGCCGCTATGCAGGCCAGGGTCACTGACAGGTCACGGCATGCATGGTCAAGGAACAGGGTCATTTTCAATTATTCATCGCTAGGGTGGAAATATTATTCGGAGTCTACATGAGCCGTTGTGGTTCAGTGGTTAGGACCATGGGCTATCAATCCTGAGGTCACTGATCCGAGTCTCCTGGTAGCATTTTTTTTTTTTTTTATTTTTTCACTGTCTAGTCCGATGGTCGACCCCGTAGTTGCTTGTCAGAAACATTCACTTCCTTAGCGGCTAAATAAAACGATAGCCATAATTTGAATTCGAATTCAATTTCACATTCACATTTAACATTTTTCATTGACATTGATTTTTCTTTTATTTCGTTACATCATCATTCAGTTGTTTCCAAAGATAAATACCAACGCCTATATTCAAGGTGATTATTGCATGCAAAAATCCATTAACTTAAACCAAAAGTTTTTTATTGTTATTGTTATAATAGAATCACTCTGCCTCACTGAGATAATGCTATTGTTTTCCATTTTTCGGAATGATTGCGAAATGTAATGACTACCCACAATTTGTACTTATCATGACATTTATCCTTCCGTTAAAGATCAAGAGCATTTTGAAATTTACTAGTTTTCTTTTGTTATAGGCTTGTTTGCTTTAAGTGTTTCTAAATGGTTAAAAACGGGTATTATAGTCATATGATGGTAATCATAATGTTCTTACGATAAGAATGATAACATTATCAACTACATGTGTACTACATGTGTGTTATCAATAATAATAATGATGATGATGATGATGATGATGATGATGACGATGACGATGATGATGATGATGATGATGATGATGATGATGATGATGATGACGATGATGATGATGATGATGATGATGATGATGACGACGATAACAAAAAGTGTGGCAAAAATAGTAGCTTTGTTATTGTTGTTTTTATTCAGGAGATGGAGACCTCTTCCTGCTCAAAACGTTGCCGACAAACCCTAACCCTGTTGCCTTTAGGAAACGCTTCCTTTTCTCCATCGACCACGCGTGTCGACGATCACTCTACTTCAACGGAATTTGACTTTCATGACCGAGTAAACTATTTCGTTTTTGTCACATTTCTAACCGCATTCCTGAGGGTTTCTTCTTTTTTTATCTTTCTCTATACATATAGTTTGTCCTTCCTTTTTCCCCTCTCCTATTCTTTGGAAGTGACACCATCCCGCTTTTCGTTGAGTAACGACTAATAGCGTCAGGTTTGGCAAATATGTTTCATATTTTAGCAAACACGAAACGCGAAGTGAGAAGGAGGAGGTTATGTACAAATGTAGGTGAAAAGTGCATCTGAACCTTCGCTTATGCACAGTGAATCTGGGTATGAATTTTCATGGGAATATTGTGCTCTTTCTATAGCCTCCCCCTTGTCTTCCTGATTAAATATATATCATATATTTTTGTCTACCACACAGCTGTTACTCTGTATAACAACTCCTTCACCTGTTAATCCTTCTAAACCGTTGCTTTTTAGAGGAATAACTATACAAGCACATCTCTGCATATTCTCTTGTTGTTCTCTTTCCCCTTCTTTTTCCGTATTCTCCTCCATATTCTTCTCCTTATGTTTTACTTTTCTGTCTTTTGTCTTCGTCCTTTGCTATTCTTTCTCTGGTTTTCTTTGGATCTTCTTCGGGTCTATTTACCTCTCTGTCATTCTTTATTTTAAACAATCTCTACCCCTCATCAATTTCTCTCTTTTTCGCTATATGTTTCTATCATTTATAATTTATATTCATCTATCTATCTATCCGTGCATCCATCTGTCCATCTATTTATTAATCTTTCAATCTATCTATCTATCCATATCTATCTATCTACCAACCTACCTATCTATCTATCTATCTATCTATCTATCTATCTATCTATCTATCTATCTATCTATCTATCTATCTATCTATCTAATCTATCTAATCTATCTATCTATCTATCTATCTATCTATCTATCTATCTATCTATCTATCTATCTATCTATCTATCTATCTAATCTATCTAATCTATCTATCTATCTATCTATCTATCTATCTATCTATCTATCTATCTATCTATCTATCTATCTATTTATCTATCTATCTATATATCTTTTTTCCCAGTACTCGAGCCGGATATTTTTTTCTCTGGAAGACTGATCGCTCGACATCCATTCAGCAAATCAGTCTTGAGTGTTCGAAATGTCAAGTATCATGTACGCATGCTCTTTTCAAATATCAATAATTGGACATGAAACATAAACAAAAACGAAGAAACATGAATATAAACCGGACTTTATTGGAAGATTGCAGAAGGCAGCTGCCCCTGTCCAGCGTGTTTCAAGCGGTCGAGAGGAACAAGAGTGAACATGCGGTAATGAAACTCAAGAACGCCACTCAGTTTCTGAGATGCATTTGTCAAATTATCTTGTGACTAAACCCACCTTTCTCCCTGTCTTTGCACTTACTTGAAAGCATTTCTTCGGCGAAGACCGTATTCTGAACCATTCAAAGCCATGTTTTCTCTCTTCTGCTGCTCCATTTTATTCTGATTTCTTCTGCCCTACCCCCCCCCCCCTTTTTATGACAGCCTCTTGTCATCTGTCTACTACTGATCTTAAAAGCTTTGCTGAGAGTTCCGTCCAACTCTCGGCCACTCGTGAACCCAGTTGTGATTTCATAGTTATTTATGAGGAAATACGATAAATTTAATGATACCTCAGGCAATAGCTAAGATTGTAAATAAACCGAGGTTGAAGATACACGTACAAGTGCTACTAGTATCACGATTAGAAGAAAGTGCAAGCAAAGACGGATACAGAAGGGAGCGAGTATAGTATCTTTATAAAATGGAAAAATATGTGTAATAATTCGTGAATATTCATATTGTTCTACTTGGAATGCCTTTCAGAACTTATCATCATTAGCATCTTTGTCAGTAATTTTTATAGTGTATTTTCTTTAGAAGTAGATGATTTATTGTACAGGTTTGTGTATGTATACAATTGCTATTTAATTTTATTACAGAACGATTAGAGTATGTTTTGATTGAGTGTTTAGCTCTTTGTAGCATTTGAGTTTCCAATTGACGTTTTAGGTTTTATGTAATATAATTTTTTTTTAACTTTTGTGTGTTGTTTTAATGTTTTGATATTACTCGTGTGACCCAAATTATGTCATGTCTTTAAAGGGGATGGCTAGTAACTGATCAGTGGGAATGCTGGGGGATGATTGTTCCAATCCTTGTGGGATTCATTTAAGAGTACATTATATCAGTTTGATGTTTCCAGGTTAGCATGCCTGTACAGTGACGGGGCATTAAACTGCACATTACTTGAATATGAGACCGCTCTGAAGCAAATACTTTTCACAGAACAATAGATATATTATGTACTCTTAAATGAATCCCACAAGAATTGGAACAATCATCCCCCAGCATTCCCACTGATTCCCACTGATCAGTTACTAGCCATCCCCTTTAAACAGCAATTGGACAAAAGAATGAAATGAAATGAAACGAAAACAACACAAAGCTGCAGTAGATGAGTAATACACACAATAATCTCTCCCTCCCCCTCTCTTTCTCCCTATATATTTTTCCAGCTCTCTCTCTCTCTCTCTCTTTTAACAATTCCATTTCTTCTTATCTCTCTCACTTTCACTTCTTATACCTCAATTTCTCTCTCACTCTCACTACCATGATAACACCCGCTTGTCGATTGTCATAAAATCATTAAAGACATCACAATAATCTATACCTTTTTTTGCTGTTTTCTAACCAAAACATTTTCAAACTGTCTTCTCAATTCAATCCTTTGTCATCTATCAGTCTATGTTCAGCTATTTTTACTTTTACAATTTCATAAAACTACATTATTTCTTCTCCTGCTCCCTCTTAAAAAAAAAAATCATAAATACAATGTCAAAGAAAACAACATCGATTGAATGCAGGAATATAACCAGCACGCCAACAATAACAGAAAATACAATGCAAAGAGTCAAAGGGAAAAAATGATAGTAATCTGGTCACGGCAAATCTTCTAGCTCGGAATGGAATCAAATTGAATGTGCAGAATGTGGAACGGCTCGTCCAATTCATCAAACAGGTTTCTGTTTTTTGTTTTGGGCTGATCTTTTTTCTCCTTTTTTTTTTCTTCCTCCGATGAAACATTTTGTCCTTGAGCCAGATTTGTCTCTTTTCTTTTTTTTTTTGCGATGAACGGAAGAGCAGCTGGCGCCGCTGAACTCGGCTGCACCCGTTCTACCATCAGCGCGCCACGGCCGTGATCTTTCGCGATCTCAACGCCTGGTTGGTGGTGAAATCAACCTCATCGGCTTTTGGAACCTCGGCAACACTGACCCTGGTATTGACCCTTTTATGGTTTGCAATCCGTTCCAGCTCTCCACGAAATATGCAGTCGAACGTGGTGACACAATAAACAACAACTTTCCCATCCGTATTTAATTTGTATGTCTAGTATGCATATGTATATACACATAATATTATGTACATATATATATATATATATATATATATATATATATATATATATATATATATATATATATGTTAATCTTGGAATTTTCCGTGGTGGACTTCCAATATTATTATTATAAGAAGGAGTCTCCTTCTTACGCCACCTGTAGACCCAACAAGAAGGTTTTTATTGTATTAGTATACACTACACTGACGAAGACCCGAGGCGGGTTGAAAATGTTGTGAATAAAAACCTTGTTGGATCTACAGATGGTGTATTTCAGACTTCTTCTTCTTCTTATATATATATATATATATATAGATATATATATATATATATATATATATATATATATATATATACATATATATATATATATATATATATATATATATATATATATATATATATATATATATTTATATATATATATATATTTATATATATATATATATATATATATATATATATATATATATATATATATATATTTATTTATGTTTTCTTCATTTTTATTACTCATTATCAAATGTATTTTGTTAATTAACGTTTATGCACTTATTACAAATATGTTCTGCTTATAATTTTCTCTACTTATATTTTGAAGGAAATGAAAATAAATTTGAACTTGAACTGGAACAACAACAACAACAACGACGACGACGACGACGATGGCAAAATGAAACCAAAAACAAAAACAAAAACGACCCAATGATGCAGATAACAAACACGTGCTGTTCTTCAGCCATGGAATGATCACGTGATATCATAATCACAGAATATGATTATCATTTGATACTGTACATAATTACGTCGACGTCCGCGATCCACACTAATATTGGCTAGGCTTAGTTACTACTTATCGGCTGTTTACATCGTCACCCAGATTCAAACCCCCTTCTCAAGCTGATTCATGTTCATGCTCGTCTGAAGTACACAGAATGTGCTGATACGGAAAATTGAATGCACGGCCATTTCTGCAGTTTTTAGAAGTCACTCTGCAGTTCCTCGAAAAAAAAAAAAGATTTTCCATTACCTACATGAAAATTTGCGCGTTGTTTTGTGTGTGTGTGTGTGTGTGTGTGTGTGTGTGTGTGTGTGTGTGTGTGTGCGTGTGTGTGTGTGTGTGTGTGTGTGTGTGTGTGTGTGTGTGTGTGTGTGTGCTTGTATGAATTAATGAATGTGTGTGAACGACTATTAAAACGTTGAATTAAACTGAATCGAATTTCATGAATAGCTAGCAAAGATACGTGATTTTGCACATTTTGCTTAGTAAAACGTTGAACGGTTGCTTATCCTTTCCCTTTCTAGTTTCTTCTTGTCCTTTTTTTTTTCTTCATCATGGCGCGCGTCACAAGCTAATACGTATAGCATATAGAACATCAATGTCCACCCAATTCTTTCTGCACTTTTTTTTTTCCAAAACAGAGATCAACTTCGCCAGCTATAGAACGTATAGTAAGATAACATCGTTTGTATGTGTCATGGTATGGTACAGCTCCTAGCTCCATGGTATAAAGTATACGCAGCGATACCAGTGCCATTCCCCAAATACTGTACCACCTGGCACCAGGCGCAATGGGCGAAGGAGGGGCAAAGCGGAGTGATCGATACTTGCCAGGGCAGCTGTTGCGATAGAGCGTGTCGGATGGTCTGCAGATCATTTTACTCAAACAGATCCCGTCTGTGTACTGTATCTGTCAGGTGGCCGCGAACAACGGTATTCTGCCGTACGGTATATACAGTACTGTTAAAAGCCAGCATACCTGATTCACTGCTACCGATATTACAGACATAAATTTCCCAATAATTAAAGTTATGTACTTCATTACATGTAGATCACATATCACACACGTGCATTATACATAACATACGACATTAAAATCATATTCTGATTTCTCTAAAACAGTGTGGGTACCATGGTGACTGGATCGTCGCCGGTGCAATTCATTGATCATTCCCCATGTATTCATCTATGATATTCTCTTTCTTTTCAAAAGTAATCTCGGGGTTGTTAGTAGCTGCCACTGGATGTAACCGTGGCTGTCTGATGACCCTTTTCATTGTTATTTTTCTTGCATGTATCAATATGCTTCTATTTATAGGATTTGGCAGATGTGAATCACTTCCTTGCAAGCATTACATGGTCGTATAAAAGAAGTTGGGTCAAGAATTTATGGGAAAGGCCGGGAAAAAGAAAAATAGACAATGAATGTTCAGGGCTCAGCTGGTCACCTTTCACTTCATACTTCCGGGGATAGCCTTTGCATTGTTGCAAACCGGTCTTTGCTGACATGGACAATATTGTTTGAGTGTTCGTGATAGTATTAAAGTAATAAGTAAGCCTAAAGTAAGAAGTAGGCCGCTGTATGTGTCTATGTTCGGGTCTATGTTAGGGTGTTTGGTTTGTTTTGTTTTGTTTTGTTTGTTTGTTTGTTTGTTTGTTTGTTTGTTTGTTTGTTTGTCTGTTTGTTTGTTCGTTTGTTTGTTTGTTTGTTTGTTTGTTTGTTTGTTTGTTTGGTTGGTTGGTTGATTGGTTTTGTTTTGGTTTTTTTTTTCAATTATACGTGTTTTGTCCTGGAGCGGAATTCAACAAAGCGATGGAAAGAGATAAAAATTTAGCACAATGAAGTTTACTAAATGAATAGGCCCTACTTTATCATGAGGGGAAAGCAGCACATATTACACTGACACTTATTGAAAAAAAAAAAAAGGACATCAATGTGTTGCCGATAAGATATTATTAATCTTTTCAAGATTTGTTTTCTTTTTTTTGTGTGCACAAACATTACATACAATATTACAAGCATACACAAGCGGGTATGTAGTTACAAGAAAAGTAGGTTGTCCAGCGTTGACCTCACCCGTGTTGGACCAGTAGGGATTGCCAATAATGGAAAGAGGAATTGCATCTTTTCAGTGACTATATTTTATGGTAAATTTAAACTGACATCAATATCTTTCAATCACCACACAGCTGAAAGAGCAATCATTAGCTGAGACGAATGGTTGCCCAGTGCGTTGATGGATCTGACGCTGACCCCCCCCCCCCTCCCCCTTTCCTTTCCCTATCTCCCTGTCGGGGGGGGGGGGGGGAGTTACCTCAAATGTACATGTGGATCAGGGGCGGATCCAGGAATTCCGTAAAGAGGAGGAGGCAGCGCCCCCCCCCCCAAAAAAAAAAAAAAATAATAATAATATTTCTCATGCCACTTCCGAGTTTCATCGGCTGAGGGAGGCGCAACCACCCATTCATTTTTTTTTTTATTTCTTTTCTTCGAAGAAAAATTGAAGGATGGTGCGCCCGGTGCGCCCCCTCCCCCCCCCCCCCCCCCCCCCCCCCGGATCCGCCACTGTGGATTGTAAATACAGAGATACACTATAAAATAGTGATTGGGTTCGAGGAATATCTGTTCAAAATGTATGACATTTTAAAGTTTGAGAAGACTAACCAGTCTACTACGATTCCTGATATCACTTGATCATTGATAGAAAGAACATGTACAGAGAATTCTACTAAATCTATGAAGAAAAAAAGATGTCATTCAAATGCGATTTCATGATGCCAGAAAAATTAAAATATTTAGGTAGAATTCTCTATTTTTTTTACAGTGTTGACCTACCGTGACAGTCCGAATAGATGTAGTCTTCTTGTCCAGCGATAAGCACACATAGATTTAACACAAACTGTAAAAGTTGACAACTTTTGAAAAAAAAAAATCTTCAAATTTATCCTCAAACTCCACTCCTGAGTACCACTTTTATTTCTGCATACTCTGATTCGCATACAAAGGGGTAAATTCCATGTAAGTTTTAAAAGTTTTAAACATTGGGAAAGTGAATGGAATGTCATCAATCAGAGTATATCACTGCCAGCTTTACAAGCAGCATATATATACTGATGAACCATCAGTCCACAATTAGAACGCCTGATTCCAGGGAGGTTATACTGTAATTACGGCTATAATCAACGACTGGGACACATTTGTATTCATTCATTGCCGCTATAGCAGGCCGTTATTAGCACTGATTATGTAAATCTCGGGTTTTATCAGTTCATTTGTATTCTGTGTTTTGAAATGTCGCACCGCCTCTGAAAGTAGATCGCGAAAGTGAGTATAGGTCGAAATGTATGTAACAACTCCTAGAAAAAAAGAAAAGAAAAGGAGTCATGCATGTAACAAGACTCGAGAACAATCATGTCATATATTATAACAACAACAACAACAACAAAATCATGCTGAGAGCAAATTTCCCAACCCCCGTACTCAGCCCAGCTTACATCTTCATTCCTGCAAGATCAGTCAGGAATGGAGGAAAAAATGGGCATTTAACTGGGTCGGGAATCGACCCCGGGACAATCAAAGTCAGATTAACGTGAGGGAGGGTCTGCTTCGCTAGTTTGCGAGATGATGGTATTAACCGGATAGTGATTAACCCAGTTGTTGTCTTTTTCCTCCGCCCCCCCCCCTCTCTCTCTCTCTCCCTCTCTCCCTCTCTTGCTTCTGCTTCTTCGTTTTTGCTTTTGTTTTGGGGGTTGTTTTGCCTTGTCAATAAATCTGCGGGGGAAATGTTTTCTCCGAAAATCTTAAAAGATTGAACAAATGACAATCTTCTCTTGCTCTAAGCCCCTAGCCCCTAGCTCCTAGCTCCTAGCTCCTAGCTCTTATCTCCTACCTCTCATCTCTTATCTCCTAGCTCTCATCTCTCGTCTCTCGTCTCTCGTCTCTCGTCTCTCGTCTCCTATCTCTCGTCTCTTATCTCTTATCTCTTATCTCTTACCTCTTACCTCTTACCTCTTACCTCTTACCTCTTACCTCTTACCTCTTACCTCTTACCTCTTACCTCTTACCTCTTACCTCTTACCTCTTACCTCTTACCTCTTACCTCTTATCTCTTATCTCTTATCTCTTATCTCTTATCTCTTATCTCTTATCTCTTATCTCTTATCTCTTATCTCTTATCTCTTACCTCTTATCTCTTATCTCTTATCTCTTATCTCTTATCTCTTATCTCTTACCTCTTATCTCTTATCTCTTATCTCTTATCTCTTACCTCTTATCTCTATCTCTATCTCTATCTCTATCTCTATCTCTATCTCTATCTCTATCTCCATCTCTATCTCTCTCTCTCTTTCTCCCCACTCTCCCTCTCTTCCTCTCTTTGCTTCTCTCTCCAGCTAATTCAAAACGTAAAAGTGTTCTTTCCCGGCTTTTTTTTTTGTTGTTGTTTTAGCTTTTGTCTCTGATGATAAGATACAAGGGACCCAACACGAAAGAGCAGTGTTGCAATCTGAACATGAAAACAGCAACAATGTGGAATGAAAATCCTGAAACGATGGTGTAGTTTGGTTGAGATGGGGGATATTTTAATTTTGCGAGATAATTATGTAGTCACTTATAGAATATCAAAGAACATCCAATTCCAAGAGGAAATCGAAGTTTATAGATTAAAATCGGTTTTGAAATGGCTGAGATACCCCCCAAAAAACAAAGTAAAACAATTTAGTCCTAATCAAAGATGGATCCCACATTTTACTAGTACCTCTTTTTTTCTTGATATATCTGCCATTTCAAAACCAATTTTCATCAAATAAACTTTGAATTCATATAAGACTTGTATGTTTGTTTTATTTTTTTTTAGTTTCTTATCATCTCGCAAAAAAAAAAGAGAAAAAAGTTGAAAACCTGAAGTCCAGTCTCCACCAAAAACTAAACCATCCCTTTCATCAAATGATATCGACAATTAACGTTTGAAATGAATGGAGCTGTCGAGGTTTGGCGAACAAGAGCGCAGGCTTCCATGCAGGCATTTGATTCAAATCTCAGCCCGAGAGCAGTGCCCTTCCTCAAAGTACTTTATTCCAAAACCTTCCAAAGTCGTTTTTTTTTTTTTTTCTGAGGAGATTTAAAGCGGTAGGTCCTGTGTGAAGTGGTCGAAAACACGACATATAAACATACTCAGATGGTGACGTCAGCCCTGCACAGGACACAGTTACAAATTTGACTTTTCGCTGGTATGGCAGAGAATGAGATTGTGAAAGATTTGAATAATAACAACAAAGGCAATGATGATGACACTAATGTTCCTAATGATAATGATAATGATAATAATCATCACCATCACCATCATCATCATTGTAATAATAATAATGATGATGATAGTAGTAGTAATAGTAATAATAACAATTATAATCATCATCATCATCATCATCATCATCATCATCATCATCATCATCATCATCATCATCACCATGACGGTAATATCAATAAAAGGAGGCAATATCATCCGAGTGAGTTCGCTGGGTGCTGAGCGAGAAGGTAAAGTTCTTAAGTTTTTAATTCTTCACGTTTTTGCGCATGCGCCAATGAAGCCTGCAATTCTGTAAATCTTAAAAACAAAAACAAAAACAAAAACAAAATAAATTGTCTTATAGTGAAAGCCGATGTAAACATCCAGGTCTAGTTGAAGCGTGTCAGCCACCTCTTTTTACGAGTTCCACCGGTGGTGGCGTGATTAAAAATCAGACAACGTTGTAGTATAATAATATATGATTCTGTGTACGTATACGTCTAGCATCTGTGAATTAATCTCCATAGACACATACAGCACAAAATTATTCCTTTCTAAAAAACAAAAAACAAATACAATATAAAAAACAAAGAATGTCCAACCTCCAAATGAGGTGCATTTTGCAAAGGGATTCACGGTAATCAAACGCAACTAATAGGCTCCTGCCGAGCAGGTATTATTTTTCCCATGATTTGTTTATAAGGTACAGAATCTCTCGAAGGAAAACTGATGGGGATCGGGCTAGTTGATTTTGTTCTCAGGTGTGCTATTTGTGTGACAGGCAATACCCATTAATCATTTTCATTGTTTGTTTTTTTTAATGACAGTTCATAAAATTGTGACAATAGTACAAATGACATTTCTTTTAGCGAACATCGTCGCAGCACCCCCTTGAGAGATACTACTTTTATGTAGAAAAATAAATTATCAGCGATGTCAAGGGATGTGTTATTCCAGGGATGCTTTATAACTTAAACAGAAACTGGTGATATCTTTTTTTAAAGGATAGTACCATATTCTAAGACTTAAATGAAGGGAACAGAAGAATTCAATGAGTTTTCAACATTTGAAAATGAACAAAACCGAATACTAGTCATAATAACTATGTACTAGGAAATATTATAATGCTGTATTCATACCACATTGGAAATTAAATAAATGAAATGAAAGAAAAATACATAGATATTCACAAAGATTATTTTTTGTGAATGTTTATTTCTGATGGTCTGCCTGGTTGTCGAAGATTGAAAAGCGAGAGGCCAGAAAGCAAAAGAAAAAAAATGAAAAAATGGAAGTTGCCTGGTGATGCATTCAAATGCGGGGAGTTAGGATATTAGAAAATATAAATACGAGCAAGGAAACAGACACATCAATACATTGACTAACTAAGAAGAGATATGAGCAGTTGATGAGAGAGAATGTAATAGAATTAACTGTGACCAGGCCGCTGGGAGGTGAGACGAAATCCCCTCCCGGGGCCTGCGGTGACGGAAAATAAATGGGTTGGAAATGGTTGGGGCGTAAGTAACATTTGTAATGGGATAATTGTTATTGCACGGGCAACATTCGTATTGCTGTACTTTTATCCTCTCATCGACCCTTGCCACCCCCCCCCCCCCCTCCCCGATTTAGTTAAGTTTAGATCTGTTGTATCACAAAACATACTACCACATAAAATAATCGCAATAAAGCCTAAAATATAAGGTGATATCAGTATTTTTCTCCATAAACCATAACTGTAGACGGTTTAGTGTGGAAGCATTCTTATTATAACTATTGTTCACATTTTGTGTATTTAACAATACTTAACATCGATTATACGGATTGAAATTTTTACAGTGGTTGTTTCTATCCCTAACTCACATTTTAGAACTATTTAAAATCACTAATGCTGTGTTTTTGTTTCATCTGCAAATAGTAAATTATGCCTTTAAGTATCTCTGGTACAATGAATCCTGGAGGGCGCCCTGTATTGACAACAACCACGACAGCAACTGCTTTCTTCGCTCTCAATTCTTCATTTGGAAAACTAAAAGGGGAATTAACCTCAAATATACACTGTCATGTATTTGGGGGGTTAATTCCCCTTTAAGTCCGAAGGAGGCACGCCCACACTATTTTAAAGGGTGTGTACAGTTCTGGCTGAGGTGAGGATTTAGCTTTTAACGTTTTACGAGATATTCAGAAACTACTCTATGAGATGTCAAAGAGCATGCAGTTCTAAGGGGTATCAAAAGTTTATTTGATGAAAATCGGTTTTGAAATGGCCGAGATATCCCAAAACAAGGTGAAACAAAGAGATCCTAATAAAGTTGTGGCATGTCGCCTTATATTATTAGCACTTTTTTGGATATCTCAGCCATTTGAAAACCAATTTTCATCAAATAAACGTTGAATCCTTCTTAAAATTACAAGCTCTTTCATATTTCATAAGAGGCTTTTCATTATCTCATTTAGGAATGTTGAAAACATGAATCCCCACCTCAACCAGTACTGTACAGTCCCTTTAACAAACATCACAATAATGCCTGCAAGGCGTTATATGCACGCCATGTTTGTGGGCGTGTCTCCCAGTCTTCAGTTCTTTTCCTCTTCTCTCTCCTTCTCCTTCTCCTCCTTCCTGTTTTTAGTTTTGTATTGCTTCTTCTTCTTGTATTTCTTTTTTCTTCTTCTTTCCCTTACCCTATGTTATATATAGGCTTAATAATAAAGATTTATCAATATTGAGAATCAAGCTGCAGAATGCCTTATGTCTATCTTCTGTTTAAAGTCATGATCTGAAAAACACTGCGTGTTATGATGTTGAGCTTGGTGTGCATGTGTGCGATGGTGTATGTGCAGTGTCTGATCATGGAGCTACACATTTTGGTAGCTCCATGGTCTGATGGACGCACACCCAGTCAGCACGCCGCTAATCGCACAGATGCTGAAAGGTGAGGTCAAAGGTTATTCCCAAAATGAGGTCAAAGGGGGTCGCAGGGGATTTGAAAGACAGCGAGTTCCTGATATCGCCTGATGCTAATACGGAGGGGACTAGCCAGGGAGAAATAATAAGAAAACGCTTCGCAAGATGGTGAGTTGTTTTTGCGATTACATGAACATGATGAATGTCTTCTATTTTCTTCCACCTTTCTCTTTACGTTGTGCTTCTTCTTCTCCTACTTATCCTCCTTTCTTCACTCTTCTTTCTTCCACTCTTCTTGTCATCCGTTTCTCCTTTCCTTTCATTCTTCTCATCTTCCAGTACATCTCCTTTAAACTTGATTAGAGTAAAAAAAAATGAGAATTATATACTTCGTTCCGCATTCGCTTGAAAGGTATCTCTGCATATTAACGTGATTGAAATCGATGACACAGTGTATGAAAAAAAATGGAGGCAAAGAGGGTAATTGATATATAGATCGATTTGATGATGTGCACTGGAGTTTAACGATGCTCACTGCAACCAGAAGGAAGAGTAGGTAGAACCGCATAATTTTTTTTTTTTCAGATTCTGGCAACCTTTTGCAGAAAGATGCGAACGCATGGCATGACAATTAGACCAACATTACATCAAACAAGGGAGGTGGACCGCAGAGCCATGATTATAAATACTTGAGTTCCAGTTGTTTTGATTTGTTTATTTAAAAAAAGAGAGGAAGAAGAAAACGAAGGCGCAGATGGGGAGGACAACAACAAAGGAGAAGAAGAAAGCAAGAAAAAAGAGATATGATGCAGAGAAACACGAGACAAAGGAACGAGAAAGATTAAAAGAAGGCGCGGGACGGGATTGAAACACAATGTGCTATCTTTCCCGAATAGTGTCCCGGGAGCAGTAATGGCGATTCCCTGTGGTGTACTAAAAAACATACATGTAGGATACGTGTTTCTTGGCAAGCAGGCGAAAAGTCAAGGAATCCTCCTGGTAAGATTCAAACTTGAGATTGATAGAAAAACAAGGTTCTCTGGTAGACAGCAAGCAAGACCCCCATAAACAAGGTCAGGACTCGCGGATCATCGGTGCGCGTATATCCAAGGAACATGTTTCCAAGAGAAAGGTTGATTTCCGTTTGTGTTGCGGGACATTTCATGAAGGATTTTGTCAAAGTTGTCAAAGGTGTCAAAGTTGTCGGACAAATTTGCTCTCAGCCAACCAGATGCAATGATTTCAGTAGCTTTCAACAGTTTGTCAGACGAAATGTCTCACAAAACGCTTCATGAAATGCCCCCCAGGACTCTCTTCCACACAGCCCATACTGAAAAATGCACAGCACATAAACTATACATGATTGTGTCCGTTTGGGGAGTTGCACGTATGTATACCGTGAGCATTTTGACCACGTCAGCTCAGTCATTACATGCATTACATGCATTACGATTACGTTTTTGTTTTGGGGTGAAGGGACGATATAAAAAACAACAACAATATACATATGAAGATACGACAATGAGAAACCATGCAGGTCCTATAGTATGACAACGCCCATTATCACAATTAGGGGCCTACATTGTATTACCCGATATTAGGCTTGTATATGCAATAAAAAAAAGTGTATGCCCTATAACGTGACTACTGAACTAAGAAGACATCATCAGAGTGTAGTAACGCCTCCGTATAAATGATTACGGGGAAACTGACGATAATATAATAAAATACTACTAAACTTGATACTCTGTCTTACTACCATACTACTGTTACTAATACTGATGATAATAATGATAATGACGATAATGATAGTTAGATGTGGTAGTAATAATAATGATAATAATGATAATTATGATGATAACAAGGATAATAAGGATAATGATAAAGCATAAGACCAATTATGATAATAATGAAATAATCATAAAATATTTGATACAAAAGAAGGACAGAAATTAAAATCATACTGATAGTGATAAACGCCCCCGTTCAATGGGAATCAAATAAAACAAACAGCTCTAATTTTGTGGGGTTTGATAAATAATGGTCTTGTGAGAGATCCCCATCAACTACAATTTATACGTTCTTCTGTTTCGAGACGTAGGTCACATTCCTTATCATTCTCTTCTTCAAATACGTAGACTTGAATCAACCCCCTTCCCTCTCCCCTTACCCCTCCCCATTTCACCTTCTACTCCGATCTTGTATCATGATGAATTAATGCATAATTTCGACGTGCGTGTGTATCTGCATGGTCCCCACTGAAACCACAGCCTCAAAGGCGCAAGAGATCGTGCATTTGTTATTTAACCCCATTTATAATAATGTCAAGGTAACAGTTACCATGTAAACGCTCATTATATTATCCATTAAAAAAAAAGATCCGAAGCATCTAGGTGTCCGTCTGTGTCTGCGTGTTTGTGTGTGTGTATGGTATTAAAGACACATGTTACATGTACGTACGTAAGGTAAACATATCTACATTATAAGAGTTATGCAACTAGGTCCTACATCCATTTCATGATTACTACGTAGGCCTGCAAAGAATAAAGAAAATAATCGAACAGTAGAGGAATGCTTATTACATGCTACAATTGTATGTTATACTAGAACGCCGTGCAATGGTGGACTATTTTCATTAGACTGTACAAATGTTTTCAAAGAAGCATACTCACTGGAAATTAGGGTTCTAACTAGAACACCATGATTGGGTTTTTTTTTAGGGGGTGGGGGTGGGGCTTGGGGACACGAAAAATAGTGGCTACATCTATGCTAGTGGGGAAAATAAAAGTGAGATAACGATACTGCAATTACAGATAATGAGACTCCCATTGATCCCAACGACAATAGAGTTGGCCATAAAACCATAGCAGCCGCAATTCGGAAGGGCATCTACACGAACTCTCAACCCCTCAGTACTCACTCCAGGAGTATAATGGCGCTTAAAATAGCATTTGGCGGAAAAAATAGTGTCAGACTTTGAATGATATTGTTCCTCTCTTTATCACCCTTTAGTCGAATGAGACACGAATCTCTCTTTAATCTGCCATCATTATACCCTGACCCTGAAATCTGCGACGTCAAGTCTATAACGTGAATATCAGGCATGTCAGGAGTTTAAAGATGTGCTGCTGTGCTCAATTTGTCATTATCTCAGCACGAAAGGAGCCAGACGACAACAGCTGACAACCATCATCCCAATAATTATACTGTTGACCAGTGACAAATTTTATCGTTCATTACAAGAATATCATATCTGTTATGATTATGCCCACAAGATTCACCTCCATTAGATATGCAATAAGCTGTCATCCATAGGTGCAATTATTCAGCTTCATCATATACGCGGAATATTTCCGGGTTTTTTTTTTTTTTTGTCTTTTTCTTTTCCTTTCTTTCCCGGAAATTACATCCGAGAGGAATGGGTGCTGCTCGTTATTCGGAAGGTTCGTTATTCCGAAGATTCGTTAATCCGAAACACACAAATTTCCTATACCTAGAGGTTCGTTAATCCGAAAATGAAAAAGGGTTCGTTAATCCGAACATTTGTGGCGTTATTCCGAAGGTTCGTTATTCCGAAGGTTCGTTAATTCGAAAATGAAATAGGGTTCGCTATTCGGAAGGCTCGTTTATCCGAAAATGATATAGGGTTCGTTATTCCGAAGGTTCGTTAATCCGAAAAGGAAATACTAGTAGGGTTCGTTGTTCACCTTCGGAATAACGAGCTTTGTGTCATTTTCGGATTAATGAACCTTCGGAATAACGAACCTTATTTCATTTTCGGATTAATGAACCTTCGGAATAACAAACCCTATCACATTTTCGGATTAACGAACCTTCGGAATAACGAACCTTCGAAATAACGAACCTTCGGACTAAAGAACCTTCGGCATAACGAACCTTCGGAATAACGAACTGTAACCGAGAAGAATACATCTCTGATTTGGTAGAAAAGGTAAGAAACAGACATCCTGAAAAACCAGATACATTCGCGGCATAAAACTTTAGCATTGGATCCGACGGCATTTTTTTTTTTTTCGCGGCATGAAACTTTCGCGAATTGGAGACTGGTATTCAAGGCGTGGTGTATACATGAACGTGAACTTTCGCGTGCGTTCTAATATACTTTCGCGATTCTGAGCTCTCAAAGCTTTTGAAAATAACATGCACGCGAAGATTTTTGGTTTAACAGTATACAGGTATATACGGGTCAGTCTCTCTGTCCAGGGAGGTGAGACAAAAAAACAAAAACAAACCAAAAAAAAAAAAAAAAAAAAAAAAAAAAAAACTCTATCGCACTATCGAGCACTGACCTGCACAAACAAGTTATGTCATACTGTTGGCCTACATCAAACATAGCAGGAATATGGCGAAACATAATATCATTCTGTTACGTCATACTACATGAACAAAGTGAAATGAAATATCATTATATTTCGGTTGCCGCCATGTTTTACGATGCAGACACGCGTGATCAGACAGTATTGTTACGTAATGTTGACATTATAATGACATGAACAACTTGGCACGTTGTATACAGCCACTGACCAAACGTTCTCTATTCTTGGGCGGGATGCAAAGTTCATTTAAAAAGGCCAGTTGCAAATTGAGAGTGCTTTTCTTTAACGCCTTTAACTCTCAATTTGCAACACGTGATATACGAGTTGCGTGTCTTTGACAAAAAAACTTTACTAATGTTCGCCTACGTCTAGGCGTTAAAGAAAAACAAACGTTGTTATTGGACAGATAGAAAATAACATCAGATGAAAGTACGGTGGAAAAAAAAAATCCTATGTAAGATTGAAAAAAAAAAAACCCAAAACAAGAGAAATGCTTTTGCCAACGTTTACGTAATATTATGTCCCGCATGTCTCAATAGACATCAGACTGACTTGACTTGATTACGGCACACATAAGTCATATACACTGTACATAATACATAAGTCGTAAACTCATAAAATCACAATTAAGAAAATAAAATGAAATTTTGGTACAACCCCCCCCCCCAAAAAAAAAAAAAACCAAAAAAAACACATATAAACAAAAAAAAAACAAAAAAAAACAAAGAAGGTTCCTCGCCTGGTTATGTGAACAACTAAATGACGTGAATGTCTGAATGTAGATAAACAGAAGGTTCTTCGGATGAGATACCGGAAAATTTGGTACAAGCATGAAAAGTTGTTGGAAGCTCATAATGCATTACAGTCTCTTCTTTTCATTTTTTTTTTAATAGGGCTGGGAGAGAGAGAGGGGGAGGGGCACTCCAAACAGCCACGCGCTATAATCGACAAAGCCGCGCCCATGTTGCCTGTAGAAAGCGTTTGTCGGTAATGAGAAACGACAAAATTAATGATCACAACAAAGCAAATAACGGAACAGACGGACATTCTCGTTCGAATGTTGTGCTTTGTTATATTAGCCCCTAATGCGTTGAGTCATCCGTCTCATATTTTTAGGCACGCAGGAAACCCGGATTTAAAACCGTATCGCCTGAGATGCACGCAGACAAAACGAATCTGCGCCAGGAGGAAATTGGGCAGGATTTACGACGACGGAACCGTTCTATCGTGATGTCGCATATCATCCGCTCACGATTACAGAACCTTCTTCGCCTGAGATACACGGTGGACAATAATGGTAGATTCATAGGAGTGGGCACTAAGAGGGTAACATTTCATGATTACAAAAAAAAAAAAGAAAAGAAAAACACGAATAAAGGAAGTTACCAACACCACGGTGTTGCTATCACATAATAGTACGTTTAACGCTTCGAAGTGACAAACACCTGTACCTATATCATATCTGGGTTTTTTTTTTTTTTTACATGCAAATTGCCTTACTTTACACCTGTCGCTTTCTGTCGCCATTCATACCTGTATAATTTGATAGATAAAATGACATCAACAATCGCGTTATCATATTCATTAAAGGCATGGAAGCACCACTGTCTGCTTCAAAACCAGACATAGAATCAAGCAAAAATCTCAGCAAACAATAAAGAATGTATTCCCGCCCAACCAAATCCAGAATTATTTGCAAACATGCCGTCACAACACATTAGGTATGTATTATACGCCATAATTTTCAAACATAATTTGGTTCAGTTGACTGAGCACGCGGTCTCGAATCAATTGATGCAAACTGCTTGTCAAACAGAGGCATCATCAAAGGTAAAAGACACGTTCACCTTTCAAGAAACAGGTCAAGAGTGACTTGCACTCTATGAAAATGTGGAATTTTGCCAAGACCTGGACTCCCCCTTCTCTATCTATCTGTGTATCTATCTATCTATCTATCTATCTATCTATCTATCTATCTATTAAAACTATCTATGAAATCTTGACTGTAGGCCTATCGATTAATCTAGTACAATCAATGCATTGTGTGTTTTATGACATACAAAATATAATCATGGTATGGTCTGTTGTACGTGTTAGGTCTTTTTCGCTGTTGAAGCAGCTTTCCTTATTATCAGATTTTTTTTTCGTCAACTATGTAATTCCCCGTCTAGCCTGAAAAAAAAAAAAAAACTCTATACCAGAGTTTCCTTTTATAGACATCTATAATTTTGTTGAATCCTTTCTAGGTCTCTGAAGGTAAAACAAGATATGAACAAGAGCCTAATGTTTGAATTCATTATTCAGAACCAGTATACATGGTATATGACCAAATGGTTCAAGTGTGAACAAGTAGTTACGATAACACTGGTATACCAGTGGTCTCTACAACAAAAATGGTTTCTCTTTACTTGTGTCAAAATATTTTTTGGTTTCATTTTGCCTTATTTCGTTTCGTGTTGCTTGTTTGTTTGTTTTAGCTTAGTAGAAAGCGACACTTAAAAGAGGGAATTAAAGGCTTAAAGTTTCATTTCAGAAAATATTGATTTACGATGTTCCACATAGGCATACATATAATCTTACGCCCTAATTGTAAAAAAAAAAAGTAATATTACTCGTTGTTCCTGCATTCTGACTTATCTTTTAGGTCTAATATTTCACTTAATGACATAATTCAATACTTCTTGGCGTGCTGGCAACTTTGTATTTTCGACTTATCGATATCTTGAGTTGCAGAACATGATTCCAAAACAAGAGAAATTCTAGTTAGCCCTCTTCCGCCGGCACTTCCAGTCACTGGTGGCACAATCACAGGTGTTCAGATACAGTCCGACCTCTCCTATCCGGCCTCCTTTTATCCGGATCTCTCAATTATCCGGATGCGATCTCGGCGTGATTGTTGTTGTTGTTGTTGTTGTTGTTGTTGTGTTTTTTTTTTTCAATCTGATTATTACGGATAGAAGAGGGATTTCAAACTCAATCCTTCACAAACTCACATGAATTACATATATTTTTCCAAGCATAATTAAAATACATTCACATCTACTTTTCATCTAAACAACACGCATTCAGACACTCACCTCCCCAAAATCACCGCAAGAACATGAATTGTTATCAGGGGAAAGGTACAGGCGGTCGTTCTTTGGCAGCTGTATTAAACTGTTTTGGACATTAAGTTTCTCATATCCGGTTAAATCCCTTATCCGAATGAGCGCCGGTCCCGGTATGTCCGGATAGGAGAGGACAGACTGTAGTTTGTTCTTCTACGACGTTTTGTTAACCCTTTTCACCTCCCTCTTCTTTATGTATGTTTTGTGGGTTTTCTTTTGTGTATAATATGTATCTGCCGTTTCTTTGTTTTGCTTTGTTATTAGTATATTTCACTACTTATAGGTCTCCAGAGTCCATGGTTACGGCGCGGTAGAAATATTCCAGTGTTGAAAAGGCTTGCTTGATCATTCGTCTGAGACTTGGACAGCAGACTAATTAAAGGACAAGTTCACCTTCATATACATGTGGATTGAGTGAATGCAACAATATTAGTAAAACACATCAGTGAAAATTTGGGGAAAATCGGACAATCCGTTCAAAAGTTATGAATTTTTAAAGTATCTGCGCAGTCACTGCTGGATGAGAAGACTACTACAGTGTATGATGTCGCATGCGTACAACAATATAAGGAAAATGAAAAGAGAATTTCACAAAACTTCACTTTTTGAATAAAGTGCACATTTCTTCAACTTGTTACTGACGTATGTTAAGGGTAATATCTTTTCCCCTGCCTTCTGAAAGAGAGCAGTTGAGTATTCTTTTGTTATGCGAGAAAAGTGAAAATATGTTGATTTTTCTTTATTCTTTCTTTGTATCGTTGTACACATGTGACACCACAAGCTATAGTAGTCTTCTCATCCCGCTGTGACTGAGCTGAAACTTCAAGAATTCAGAACTTTTGAACGGATTGTCCGATTTTCCTCAAACTCTCAATGATGTGTTCTACTAATATTGCTGCATTTACTCAACCCACATGTCTATGAAGGTGAACTTGTCCTTTTATATTCTGTCCTCACACAACGCGGAAGACAAGGAATCAACATCGCAGCCCTGACCCTGTAGAAACAGTCATAATCATTAGTATGGGTCAGTTTTCCGGTAGGCCTTAAAATTTTTAAGGCCTACCGGAAAACTGACCCATACGTGAGTGCTGGTAGGTCCAAAGTTACAGGTTTCTACTGTTGTTTTTTCTGTTTCTTTTTATCTTTTTGTTTTTATAACAATTACATAAGATAATTTCTTAGAAATTGCCAACGTAATCGATGAATTACCTAAAACGGGAGCAAGAAATCAACATCGCAACCCTGACCGAAAGCACAAAATAATATATCATCCAGGGGTCCGTTTTATGAAGTCATCGCATAAAAATCTTTACATAAATCACAGAATGGTCAAAGTCGCTCATATGAAGCTATGGGAGACTTCCAAAGAGAAGTAAATCATTTCATATCAAGTCTCTCATGAGTGAGTCGTATGAGCAGAAAGTCTCTCACAAGACGTTCATGAAAC
The DNA here is from genome assembly GCA_033980235.1 of Diadema setosum. Lineage (NCBI taxonomy): Eukaryota > Metazoa > Echinodermata > Echinoidea > Diadematoida > Diadematidae > Diadema > Diadema setosum. The sequence continues at coordinate 26,576,097 of CM067075.1, read as the reverse complement.
GATCCCATGCCAGGTCTATTCAGGAAAATAAACCCATTCAGCAGACAATGTGGTACATAGACGTGTATCCATTATGAGTGCTGGCGGGTCCTAAATTGCAGATTCTTACTCTTGTGTAATCTTTTTGATCTGGTATTTTTATAACTATATCATATAACGTGAATCATTATTTTCTGAGAAATTGCGACAGGAAAGATGAATTACTTAAAACATGGACAAGAAATCAACATCGCACAGCCCTGACCCAAACACATACCGGTATCTATTTTCAGACCTATCGGGAATTTTTTTTTTTTTTTTTTTTTTTTTTTTACCAACACTGCCGACTTTTTGTTGGGTGTGTCTGTGCGTGGTGATTGGTCACATGGTAATCCTATATGAATGCTGATTGGTCAAAAATTGCAGGTTCTTACTGTTTTTAGTCTTTTATGTTTTTAATCTTTATCTGTTTCAGATAACTACTGTAAAACGTAAACTAATATTTTCCGAGACAAAGGACCGTGAGAAATTACCAACGAAACAGATACATAACTTGAAACGGTTAACCATTTTGTAAGATTATAATCTATTCACGCTGTTCTTTTCAGATCAGTCATTTCACATTCAATACCACTCCTCGTCATATCCCCAATGGAAAGAACACAGTGTCCAACAGTGTGTTCAAAGTGTGGTCACGTAGTCGACTATGTGAAAACGCTCGAATTTAACAGTGTGGAGATGATTGCACACTGTGGTTTAGTTTTTTTTCACAGAGTGTTAACATGGTTAAATGATCTGTGTCACACTGTGAATTGATGATTCACAATGTGTTAACACTATCAAAACGCTTGAATTTAACATTGTGAAGATATTTTACACTGTGTTCACACTGTGTTCACACTGTGTTCACACTGTGTTTCTCACACTGTGTTCACACTGTGTTTACAATGTGTTCACACTGTGTTCACACTGTGTTTCTCACACTGTGTTCACACTGTGTTTACAATGTGTTCACACTGTGTTCACACTGTGTTCACACTGTGTTCACACTGTGTTTCTCACACTGTGTTCACACTGTGTTTACAATGTGTTCACACTGTGTTCACACTGTGTTCACACTGTGTTCACACTGTGTTTCTCACACTGTGTTCACACTGTGTTTACAATGTGTTCACACTGTGTTCACACTGTGTTTCTCACACTGTGTTCACACTGTGTTTCTCACACTGTGGGACACTGTGTCCTTTCCAGCAGGAATGAGTGAAACGTTCATTAAGATAAGGCCCTGGAGATTCCTTCCTCGGATAGAATAGTCAGATGAGTAGAATAGCCAGAGGAAGTGAAAATGATCCACGCGTTTTCACTACCATAATATAAATGAACAAGAAACGAGCGTGATCGCGTATGTATTTTGTAACGTGATATATTGTATTTCAGGTAGATTTTTATAGCCATAAACAATCATCATCTGCATTTTTATGTCGTCCAGCCATTTGCGACTTTTTTAATTGACTTCTGCGAGTTTGCGCTGCATGGCGCACCCTCTGATAACAGGCAAGCCAATATGTCTATGGTGAATCAATATTTCGCATTGCACAGGTTAAACTGTACCAGCTGCCATATTTAGCTCTATATTGGTATCAAAGTTTCGCAGGCTGCATCAACTTCTATAGCTCCTTTTCTTTGGAGCACGCATAAAATCTACGAGACACAAGTTGCCAACTGATATTGTTCAAATATCATTGACCTTCCTCACCCACACCCACGGGCTCTAGAAGAAAAGCAACCTACAAAGATTTTAGCAGATTTTTTTTTCTTTTCCGTGTATCATATTGATCGGTGGACTTTTGGCCCTTCTTTGCACTTGCTTCTGGCATTGTACTCTAGCGCACATGTAGCAACAATGCAGGCGTCTATTTTAGGGAGCTCTTGTGACTTCCAGCGTGCAAAGTCCGATCATCACAAAGTTTGTTTGTTAGATTGTGTGCAAACGATTTCCCCTTTGTGATGGCTTTTGGATGGGGAAGATTAGTTTCTTATAATGCATGCACCCCTCCATAACCCGTAGCTTTAAACACCATTTCTATTTATATGATTATATTGAATACATAAATAGACACTTTCGTAACCAAATACCTTTATGCTCTTGCGCCAATGCATTCACACTGTGTGACGACAGTGTCAAAACTATGTTTGATAAGATTTGGCACGACTGTATAACATCAATCTCTAAACATGTATACCTACAGTGGACTCCCGTAACAGTGAACACTGTTACAACGAAGTCCCGGTTATAACGAAAGAAAATTCTAGGCCGCAACGTTCTCCGCTCTACACTATATGATATGTTTGTTTTTGTTCGGTTATAACGAAAATTTGCTATCACAAAAGAAAACTGCAGGTCCCGAGGACTTCGTTAGAACGGGAGTCTACTGTATACTGGTTTTTCCCTTTTCTGTTGTTATCTCCTATTATATTCCACATACTAAGAATCTTGCCATAGGATTGGTCAAGAGCTGATCACGTGATAAAGCGTAGTTTTGCCCATCACATCACCTGAGAATAAAAGTTCGTTACACTCTATGATGTGTCACAAATGTACACACAAGTAGTTATGTACATGTATCAAGGCTGTATGCATGGTTGTTTCATGACGCAAATCTCTCGTTTGAAGAGGCTACACCCCAGTAAATAATGCCAGTGCATATCTTGGCAATCAATGACTTAAAGTCAAAGATATAAAACACCTGTTTCTTGACCCTGGCCTAATCTAAGCATCAGTCATCGCCACAGCGCCACAGGAGGGGGGGGGGGGGGGGGGGCACCGCGAGAGGAGGAGATTGTTTTGGTTTTGGCATGGGCCATGTAGCTCCATGGTGCGTGTGTGTGTGCGTGTGTGTGTGTGAGTGTAGACATTCACCCTTTCAGACAGAGCAGGGAGCACCTCCCTGGACAGAGCATGCCTGTACTGTAGTGACCGGAACTATTGTCATTCCATTTTGCTCTCCCCTTCTCCCTCCCCCATCTCTCCCCCCTCTCCCTCCCTCTCTCCCCCTCGCTCTCCCTCTCTCTCTCTCTCACTCTCTGTCTCCCTCTCTCTCTCTTTCTTAATGATCCAGTCAGCAGGCTGATTGTAACCAGGGAGGTAGTCTCACCTCCCCGTTGTAACTCACTGCCAAATAGCACATTGTCAGCACCGGCAAACTGGCAATGCTCTCCTTCTTATTCCTGTATTTTCGTTATTTACGGGTCAATTTTTTTCGTTCGAAATGTAAAATGGATGACCATAGAATTTCTCAGTAGAATATAAAATTGAAAACTCTAGAAAGGATAGAGAAAATTGAGTTCACTTTGAATGGTCTGCCACAGGCAGATATCCTTATCATGCTCTTACGTAATACGACAGCTGCTTTCTCAGCGATCCAGTCAGCAGGCTGATTTAACCAGGGAGTAGTCTCACCTCCCCGTTGTAACTCACTGCCAAATAGCACCGGCAAACTGGCAATGCTCTCCTTCTTATTCCTGTATTTTCGTTATTTACGGGTCAATTTTTTTCGTTCGAAATGTAAAATGGATGACCATAGAATTTCTCAATAGAATATAAAATTGAAAACTTTAGAAAGGATAGAGAAAATTGAGTTCACTTTGAATGGTCTGCCACAGGCAGATATCCTTATCATGCTCTTACGTAATACGACAGCTGCTGGAGTCATCAAACCCTGGCTTGGCCTCCAGGTTTGTCACGCCGAGCAGAAAGTTTATTTGCAATGGACAAGTACTTCGACTCCCAACTCTCAAACGACAAATAAATGCACCCCACTTTGGAAAAAGTTCGGCTGGGGTTTCGCCTCAAACGAGAGATTGACGGCATGTAATGTGTATGTACACGGGGTGACCAGATTAATGGAGAACATTCTATATGATATTGATATAGTACATACAGGTTGACCAGATCAGTGGAGAATTTTCTAGGTGGTATAAAATGTAACTACAGTACATGCATGTGACAGGAAATACATTATAACTCACTCAATCTAGAATGATTTCACCCATTCCAGAATGTTCTGGGAAGTGCTTACATATTTGGCTGAGCGAGGCACTGTCCCTGTAGCCCAATGTGATTGGTAGTTAATTTTGGCAATGATGTTATGCACATAGTTAGGCAGTGAGTCATCCAGGATTCCTGGAACTTGGACTTGCTAGTATGTTCAAGTGTGTGGCCCCAGGTTGGAGAAAATTACAGAATGTACTAGAAAGGGGTGAATAGATATAAAAGCCGGAGAAATTCTGCAGTAGGCAGAATACCCAACACCTTTGCTCTGAGAGTTACGTCACTTCTGGCTCTGAAGCGACTTGTTATAGTCAGTCCTGTGTTACCTGCTGACCTGTTATGTTTGTGGAGATAAGCCTGGGAGACATTTTGCCTGCAGAGAATTAATCTGCCTTCATTGGAGATAGACTCCATATTTTAATGTCAACGGACATTGCTACGGCAAAGCTGTGGCGGGCTGAATTCCTAGCTGAACATTATTAAGTGAATCATCATTCAACGCATCAACTGGACGTGGTCGCCATAACGTTTGGATTCTGCACGTTTCGCCGTGGACATATATCGTGGATTTTACCCCGGATCTATACCGTGGACTATTGTAACCTGCGCCTCTGGATTTACGTCGGAGGTATCATTCATCGGTGCATCGCGGATCATTCATCTGTGCATCGAACATCGTATCTGGACACTACCAGGGAACTGTAGAGACTTTGTGATTTACGATTTGGCTGTGATGCATGTAAGTGATTCCATTACCGATTTGTAAATGTTTCTATTGATCATTATTGAACTGATGTAAAAAACCGATTACGAGTCTGTACCCACAATATCACTGTATAATAAACCGCCTGAACATTAGTTGATTGTTTCTTTTGTGCGATCATTCTCAGAGTGATTTTGGTCGTAACAGATGATAGTCATTTTGTTTCGCTGATCTCTTAGTCCACGCAGTCCTAACGCGTGATAAAATTTACAATTTTGAGTACGCGCGAAATAAAAGTGCGTTGCACTGTGGTCTATCATTTGACCTGGGTCAAGTGATAGACTACAGTGCAAGGCACTTTTATTTCGGTGCCACGCGCGGGCCGGGCGCGCCGCGGAGCAAATTCATTGTTTTGTCATTTACGCGCATACGTCTAAAGCAAAGATAGTAAACTACGTAGCCTAAGCCCTGAGGATACCCTAACCAGCTAAAACGGTTTCAGATGTGGAGTAAAATGGGAATATATATGACCTTAGATGTGGAATACAAAGCAAATAATCAACTTTTAGTTTTAGGCAATGAGACAAACTATCACTTCCTCGGCGATCTGAATGTGTACGCTATCTTTCCTCATCAGCTGCGCTTCGGAAAGATAGCTACATCCAGATCGCCTCGGAAGTGATAGTTTGTCCCATCACCTTCACCAATTGATTATTTGCTTAATAGCTCTTCTCCCCTTCCTCTCCCTCCCCTTCTATCTTTATGTATTTCCCCTTTTCACTCGTTCTCTTTCCTATATCTACGACACATCAGATTGGAGCAGAATTAGTAATGTTACTTTCATTCTACTGTTGTTTTTCACTAATCTGAACGTATCATAATATTGTATCATATTGTATACGTATTCACATCAGATAAATCGCCTGCTGTAATAGCGGAAATTGATATATCGGTTTGGGCTTGAAAATTAGCCCGTGATGTGCCCGTTGAGTGTTTAGCCATTAGTACCAAGGGGTTAATCATCTACTGTCAGACTAATGTGGAAACGTATAATAGATATTATGAAAATCTTATGAAATGACAGTAATTGATTTCCCCACTATGATGCATCATTCGTCATGAATCAAACATAAGTCAAAATGTCGAGGTGGATATGGAAAACCGAATATTAGATTCATTCAATCTTGCACAAAAAAAGACATATTATATTTATGAGCAATTAACAAAACAGGAATAAGCTTCAGATACTGTCATTGATATGCCACAGAGTGACTGAATATGTCATTGATACACGTAGCTACGACATTCTAATGTCTATTGAACCATAATGAGAAAATGTCACCATCCTATTATAGCACATGAAACCTGTAGACATGTATCATGAAAGATGATATATTTCTATGATTGTATTATTTCAAGAAATCCGTGATGGGATGAGTTTGGCAGGACTGACAGCAATTCGTTCTGTATGTCATTAGTCCTCTCTTGCGGAAATAACACGAGAATGCAGAAAATGATAAAGTGGTGGGTGGCTGAAAGCCCATAGAGCTAAGACAAATGGCGACTGTTTAAAAAAAGTGACTCAAACGCCTATCATTTTATAGTCTGATACTTGCTTCAGCTAATGAGCACCCATTCATCATTCATTTATTTTCCCATTCCCGACAGAAACATATAAATATTTTACGGAAATTGAATACATATATTTCATCATAATACAAAATAAAAGATAAGTTTACAAAAACATTGTAAGTATCCGGAAATGCTGGAAATGGGGTAGAATGATAAAAAAGTAGTGCTTGAAGGATCATGCATTCCCCCCACACGTAATACAACAAATTATATGATTGATTGACTGATATGAATAATATACATAAAAAGTGCTCGTTAGCCGAACAGAATCATATCCAATCCAACATGTTTTATACCAAATACTCGGTGCACTCAGTTTGTTGATGGCTGGAACGCATTTTGATTTCCAAAAGCTGAAAGTTGACAGAGGAAGATTCGAGGAGTTGGGAAATGCATTTTATACCATTATTTTTTTATTTTTTTATTTTGGGAGGATCTTAAAATTCTTTGAAAGAACAAGTTCCCCCGAATATACATGTGGATTGAGTGAATGCACCAATACCAGTAGATCTTCTTTTAGTCCAATGCGGTGTTCCTCAAGACTCTATCTTGGGCCGGCTATTTCTTTGCTATGTCAGTGATATCATGAATTCATTCTCCTTCAAATTTCTTTTTAATATATTTGCCAACGATACTAACATAGCTCATTCTCATAGAGATCTTTACTCTTTAAGCGATACTTCTTGATAAGACATCAAATTGATTTAAGACCAATAACTTTCTTTACATAAAAAAAACAATTAATTTTATGTATTTCAAAATGCATTCTCATAATACAAAAAAAAAAGCCAAAAAAGCCTTCATAGACATATGGGTTGAGTGAATGCATGCAGCAATTACGATTAGTAGAACACATCAGTGAGAGTTTGAGGAAAATCAGTCAATCTGTTCAAAAGTTAAGATTTTTTTTAAGTTTCTGCTCAATCATGGTTGGATGAGAAGACTACTATAGCTTGTGATGTCACATGTGTACAACGATATAAAGAAAGAATAAAGAAAATTCAACATAAAATTATTTCCATTTTTCTCGCATAACAAAAGAACACTCGACTTCTCTCTTTCAGAAGGCAAGGTGAATAATATTACCCTTAACATATGTCAGTAACAAGTCGAAGAAATTTGCACTTTATTCAAAAAGTAAAGTTTTGTGAAATTCTCTTTTAATTTTCCTTATATTGTTGTACGCATGTGACACCACACACTGTAGAAGTCTTCTCATCCAGCAGTGACTGCGCAGATACTTCACAAATTCATAACTTCTGAACGGATTGTCCGATTTTCCCCAAACTTTCACTGATATGTTTCTACTAATACTGTTACCTTCACTCAATCCACATTTATATGACGGTGAACTTGTCCTTTATTTTTATGCCTACCACTAGGAATGAAAACAAACTCTAATTGTTTAGAATACTTTTGCATCACGTTGTAATGTGTATTTCTAAAAACAATTAGGTCTTTTTTTTTAACCTAAGTTTATTTTACCCCATGCAACCTCATATCTATACATTATGATGCCTTAGTCCTCTCGTATATGAATTACTGTAATTATTGTATAGGCAAATTGTGGTTCTACAAGATAAATTCTGTAAATTACATAAGAAAAATATACAAATGAAACCATGGTTTAAACCATGGACAAAAACCATGGAGCGCCAAGTGTCGCATGGAATATTTCGTGAAATCAGTCTTTTCGTCGATGAAAGGATTATTATTTAACGAAATGAACATTTCATCAACGAAATGATAATTTCGTTAACGAAACGGTCATTTTGTCGACGAAATAACCAATTTCGCAACGAAATATTCCGTGCGACACTTGGCGCTCCGTGGGTTTTGTCCATGGTTTAAACCATGGTTTCATTTGTACCACCTTCGTGAATTCGGGGCATTATGTTTGGGTGAGCTTGTCCTTTACGGATGGGATGGGATGAGGCCTTTAACCATACTTCAAGGATTCAAATCTCTTGACGGGAACGGTTCACGTCAGGCGATATCAATTCCACAAGTCCGTTGCACCTTCGGTATATGCTCTGGGAGTTCAATGCCCTTTTTCATGACTTCGCACTTCATCACTGCAGCTATATCATCAATATCATACTGGCTACCCATGGTGTGATTCGGCTCAGTTTTTAGACGGTGGAATCGCTGAGGAGCGTCATTAAATTGGAAGAGGAATTTCAGTTCTTTTCTTTCCGTGGGGTATGCCCTAGTAACGAGGTGAAAGATGAAAGGATTTATCTTCTTTTTTTTTCGCGAGTTAAACTGAAGAACCTATCAAGACACCACGGCTATATAATAATGTACTGTTCAAATATGACCCTAAAAACTCGTGGACATTCAAAATTGACTAAAAGGGTAGTGAACCGAACATCCCGGTTTCATCACGGTGTCTGTATACGAAAGAGTCTGAGAAATGCTTCTAGGGGCAGGGGAATGTATCCGAGATCTATATCACTTTAAAAATCAATGAAAGGTGAAAAAAAAATGAAAAGATGAAGATGAAAGGGGATGATAAAATGAGTAGGCCTACACGAGGCAAGACAGATCGTCAACTTTCAGCTCCACATTCATCATAATCCAGCAGGAAACAAAAACTTGGAGCTCGCAGATTCATAATCACGTTGAGCACACGATGCAAAGTGAGTTGGATCACAGACATGATGGTATATAGGTTGAATTGTTACTGAAAACTCATCTATTCATTCCAGCAACCTACCGGCCGCTCTAGATTTATCGCGTTTTAACAGCAGATCAATCTCTTTCTCCACTTGATTGGAGTTTAAAATAGAATATTGATATGTGCAAATTCCATCTCACGATTTCAGCGTGATTTGCCTTGCACTTTACCCACTAGCATCATCCTACTAGCATCATCCTATTGGAGTAAACCCAATCATGTTAAGCAGTGGGCCCCGATCTAGCATTACCCATCGACAACCGCCTGTCATCGTAAATTTTTGACAGCGATATATTTTCGTCACAATTCCTGACGTATCAGTACAACACATAGGCAAATGACAGCGCGCGTGCAGCACTCGCTCGGACGAATAAAAAGGCAATGCAAACAGTCGAATAATCGAAAAATGCAAATGAGACAATTTTGCATTTTCAAGATGCACTAATCGACATAAGTGAGACACGAAGAAAAAAAAAAGCACCAAAACGCACGGAGCTCACTGAACTTCAACCTCATTGAAAATCTCATGTCTAGCCGTGTTGAGATTTATGCCACTAGTGAACCACAGGACTGCGCGAAACTTGTGAGAGTAATGATTGTAGAAAAAAAAAAGAAAATCAAACAAAAAAAAAAGAACTTTCTTGCACATACCAATACTGCAATCTTATCGAGTAAGATTTTCTTGCACGCGCGCCTGTTGTCTAAAGGTCAAGTAGAAACGTATGTTGCCCCAGTGTGTAATAAAAAAAAAAAAAGAAACTACGTTCTTCTCGACAGTATTAAGAAGCATTAAAATTGTCTGTTATGACAGCAGTGTGAGTAATGTTTCTATCTGAGACGTACGTTCAATGAACTCTCTGCAGCACGATCTTGTTTCTCCCTTGCCTCTGATTATTATACGAACAAAATGCATCTTCAGACTTCACAATCGCGCCTGTCCCAGTTTTAGGCGGTCTGTTATAAGTTGTGCATACAACCACTAACCGCTTCTTGACGTGGCGTTCTACATTTTATTTTTTTCCACCAACATAAAATAATGGGTTCCTAGTTATAAACCGTGGATTCAGCGAACACGGAAAGACCGTGTGCTGAAAGAGGAAACACTCGCAAAAGTTTGAGGTACCGTATGCCGACGTTCCTTTTGAACAATTAAGTTATGGATCTTGAAGTCCGTGATCAATTCCACGCGCCGCCTTTTCCAAATGAAAAGTCAACAGTAATCCGTGATGTCGTAGTAATATATTGATAAATAAAACGTACAAAGTATTTCACTTTTTTTTAAGTGCACATTTCTTCGTCCTATTGTTGATCATATTATCACAGCAAATATTACTCTCCACGCCTTCTGGAGAATTATGCAAGTGTTCGAGATTCCTTCGATGTCCGAGATTGCTTTCCTGTCTTAATTTCCTTAAAGTTTTGTTTTCTTTCTTCAATAATTTCTACAATAATCCTTGAAAATCATTTTGATATCGTTCTACAATATTGTATACTCCAATTCAAAAAGATATGGAGATTATTATGACGATAACACATTCAGGGGGCGAAGACAACCTGTTAAAAGGATAAGGCATCGGAGTTTGCCAAAAGTAAAAACAAACAAACAAACAAACAAAGAGACAAACACACACCCGCACACACACACACACACACACACACACACACACTGTACATGCCTCAGACAATAATACATAGATATTTGTATACATTCCAAGAAACGCAAATAGACAGCCGCGTCTTTGCAGGAGGCATCGTGACATTTCATCATGCGATGGATCCATGATGATCATCACAATGTCGAGTCCCCCCAATCACTCAAGTCAATCCCCCCTGTCATGTCCCACTGATCATGCCCCATCCCACACCCCACACCCCACTCAGACAGACAGACAGCAGACACACAGACATACAGACAGACAGACATATATCATTATAGATCTATTATTCATTGCATTTCGTGCGTGAAATTCATGGGCCTCACGCTGTGTTCCGCTTCATTTCTGTGTCTAACAAACATCAAATGCCGAACAAAGGAGAGAAGTAAAACCAAAGCGCAAAAAAGGGACATCTGACTATTAAAAAACAAACAGGTAATGTCACGTGACTTGTCTCAGATAACTCACGTGACTGCCACGACTGCAGCTGCATCTAGTGGCAGGAATTGTCCCTTATCCATGAGACAAAACACAAAACAAAGCCGAGAGGTAAAGTTCAGTTCCATTGAAATCAATCAATTTTTATTTTCTCAACACATGGCTCTCAACCCGAGAGTTGAATAACGCGTGATTTACACGATAAGGTTTAACAGTGGTAACAATGGATTACGACACAATGATAGTGTCAATGATAACAAATTATCTTTACTCACAAACACAATCACACACACACAGAGGCATGCACACACACACACATTTTTATGATATTCTTTATGTGAATTTCGTTCGATATCAGCATCATAGAAACAAAGACAAAAAAAGGCAGTTGATATTTCACATTATGCTGCTCTCTATGTCGCGTACATTTTGATAGTCATGCAGAGAAAGATGTTATGCAGATGCACACCACAATGTATGCATACGTCTTCTTTCCTTACAAAGTTGGACATATTCTAGTCTCTTTTTTGTGGGGGGCGGAGTTTATTTACAATACAGACATCAACACACACACACACACAAACACACACACTTTGTTTTATGATATTCTTTATTTGAATTTCATTCGATATCAGGTCCATGATAACAATGAAGTTAATATGAACAAAAATAAGCAGATGTATTCTTCTTTCGTTGTGCTGCTAAATCATATTTTTTAATATAGCATAATAATACAGTACAGCATATTTTGTTGGGCTTTTTTTTCTTGCAAATCAAACCATGTATAACAAAAATTACATAAAATTGTACATGACTCTCAGAAAAAGCTATCTTGATCAACTTAAGCCAACCCATATCTGCCTCACACACACACACACACACACACACAGACAGACATATACGAGCACACACCACAAACAAACACGCATGCGCACACACGACTGTCTACCATACCCGGCTGCTCCAGAAATTTCATAATGGTAATTATAAAGAATAAAATTTGCAGATGACTGTTATTCGTATAGGATGAGTCAAAACCCACATCCAGGCAACCTCATACGTAGCCTTTAAACAAGGCGACTCGCTCTGCGTGCCCCCGTATAGCGCGTTTACCCCACAAACCTGTTGGCCGGCGAGTGGAGCGAGCCGAGCCGCCTTTATCCACTCGTTCATCAGGGATGTGTACTTTTGTCGTTGTTGTTGCTTTATATTCTTCGACAAATTTGCGTACAAATTTGACGCAGAAAATACACACGGCACCAAGGCAACCCGCGCTTGCTTGCTAACATTCTTTGACAAATTTGCGTACAAATTTGTTAGCAAGCGCGCGCGGCTTGCCTTGGTGCCGTGTGTATTTTTTGCGTCAAATTTGTACGCAAATTTGTCAAAGAATATAAAGCAACAACAACGACAAAAGTACACATCCCTGAACGAGTGGATAAAGGCGGCTCGCTCCACTCGCCGGCCAACAGCAAAGACGCTTAACTAATAAGACACAAAAGTGCGCGCTAATCCTGTACAAAACAAATGGACAGCGCGCGGACCTCGAGCGTATTACGCACATCACCTGAGACGCGCTGCCTTGACGCTTGATAAACAACAGCAGCGGCTTCAGTTACAGCGCGTCTCAGGTGATGTGTGTCCTTGCCTGAGACGCGCTGTCTTTGAAGATGTTGTTGTTTATCAAGCGTCTTTGATTGTGAGATCATGTTGTTGCCAAATTTTAACCTCCACGAAATAATCCTTATTACTCTAAAATCTCGTTCTTCAAAATAATCCCTTTCATCGAAAAAAAGCTACGACTATAATTTTTAAATCTTTTTAAGACAATAAAGATACCCCTACCTTTGGAAATGAATGATGTTCCTAGGTGTACTGAGTTTGTACTTAGCTCTCTTTTGTATCGTCATGTAGGGTAGCCATTTTGTGTCCATCTTTATCGCGCGCCTTCGTGTCTTATATCTCTACTATCTTTGGCCAACAGGTTTGTGGGGTAAACGCGCTATACGGGGGCACGCAGAGCGAGACGCCTTGTTTAAAGGCTACCTCATACGGGGAGTTGAACCCAGAATTCAAGTAGCCGAGGTTGTAAAAACAAGATTAATTGGATAATAACATCGCGCTTAAAGTGGTGTCATTTCCTTGACGTCAGTCAAGAAAATAAAATGGTACGTCTCGCCAACTTTGGCGAATGAAAAGGTAGTCAATGGTGGTCATTTTGGCCGCGTACATAATTTTTGCTGATTTGATCTTCTTCTTCCACGCTAAACAATATTGAATAACAACTGTATAATGTTAGAAGGCACTTGATTGGTTAAAGTATTCAAAGTATTCAGAATATTTCCCACGTCTATTGTGAGTCCCTATTGTTCCTTCGTGTTACCACCTGTTGAATTCAGGCCATTTGTTTTCTTTTTTTTTATCATGGGCAAGATACATGTATACATAGGAGGAAAAAACAAAAAGCAACCAAAAAGGATGATCTGAAGAAAAAAAAATATTCAGTGAAATGTAGACCTATATTTGGAAACTAAAAAAGAAACAGAAAAAAAAAAGAGATGGGGGCGAACATACGGATAAACAAATCAGATTATCCAAATAGAATATAGTGATTACCACATTAAAAATAGAAGGAAGAGAGAAAAACAATAAACTGGCGAAAGAACAAATTATTTTTAACATGATTATCATTTATATATTTATAAGTATCGAACTACTATATGGCCTTATTCATTATTCATTATTCATGACTACATTAGAAGAAAGTAATGACTCAACAAAATGTGATAAAAATATATATAAAAAAAACATCAACAAATTTGATTTTATTATCAAAATCTGCAAATTATACTTTAATGAATATGATTTATTAACCATAATGAAAAGCCTCGAGGTAATTCATTCGATTTATAGTCGATAATGCGCAATAACACATACTGGGAAACGGCATTACTGATGTGTGGTAGGTACAAAATAGAAAGCTCGTTTCTTTTGATCAGAAGCCGCACGTTAAACATTTATTGTTTTCACATCATGCCTGTGGATCCATGTGCCCACAAAATATTTTGTCTGAACTGATGTATTAATCTAACCAGGACCACTCTTATCTTATTAGATTACATGAATATCGCAGTAGCTTCGATTGAAACAGCGGAGCTGGAACTGCCTAAGAATAGCCGGCACAAATCGTCAAACACAAATGGATGCATATATGATTCTTGAGAACGCAGATTTTTTTTTTTTTTTTTTTTTATTGTTGATTGCTACTAAACGTCACTAGAAATCATGCTTGGTTTATTTGATTTTTTCTGTTTTGAGGCTAGGTACCCTGCAGTAGTTCGCTCATTAAGGCAGTAAAACACACACACACACACACACACACACACATTCAGTTTGATGTCATGTTTGAAAATTCACTGCATTCCCCACATTTGTGGTGAGATAAATTGCGCTTATCAAAACGTACTGTAAATACAAGCAAAAATAAACAAAAAAAGATAACACCTAATTTCATGAATTGTTTTGTTTTGTTATTAATTTGGCCGCTTTTCTGTGAGTACGTTCTATTGTACACGAGCGCAAAAACAAAACAAAACAAAAACAACCCCCCCCCCAAAAAAAAAAAAAAAGTATACCTAGAGTTTTAAATTTTGATTTCACGGTTGTGACGTGAGATGATCGAATGCGTTTCCATGGTACGTGAGTAAGCTCTTTGTTTGCTTATTTGCTCGTTTATTTTAAGTTCTTTTCACTTGCGTCTCCTCTTACATGCTTCAGTATTTCAGGACTAGTTATCAAATGAATACCAACGACACGTAGTGGCATATAAACAATGGGAGGTAGAATCGTAATTATTTACGTTATTCTCCTTCCGGGAAACATGACATTTCTCCCGCCAAGGAGGGAGGGCAAATTAAAGATAACTTCGAAATATCAATGTCCTCTGTGACATCTACGCTACATCGTAATAAGGTATATTATATGTGGCAACATTTACACAGCTAATACCCCTCTCATAAAGTGCGCTTTGATAGGGCTGAATGTGCAGGGGCTGGTGCGTTTTATTGAAATATTCATTACAAACCAAAGCCAGTCGGACATTGTCGAATACACGATCGCCTCACAGTCTTTTATGAAGCCGCTGAGCTCAAGACAAAATTTGCGTCGTAAAATCTTTTGTCAATGTTGAAAGCAAAACAAAATAACACAACACAGCCCAAAGCAACACAAAGCAACAAAAAAAAAAAACCGAAACAAAAAACAGCCAGAACATCTCTACGAAGAGACTACAACCAAAGCGATAGGCCTACTTGCCGAACCCTATAGTGTCTCAAATACGCACTAAACCATTGTCTACCTGGTATTTATTGGTAAATATTATTATTGGTAAATTATATGGTAAATCACTCTTTCTAGGGATGTCCCTTTCGATTGCTCAATTGGCGCGTGGTGCCTTGGTGAAAGTGGACTCACTCATCAGTATCGTCGATAATTATTACAATCATAACTGCAGTCACAACAGCAGTATTGAAAAGTATAATAGAAAGTAATAGCAGCGGCATGTTCGCAAGAGATGGCCACATTTTGTTCCTGTTGATATCACCCCTATCTACATTGATCAATATACTATACAGTCATTACACTGTTCAGCCAGTTCTTGAAAACATTCTTGACAGTCTTTAGTTGTTCCCGTGCTCCTCATCTTATTCTCCTCACTAGACTTTTGTTTGGACCTACACTCAAAAAGCTTTGCTTTTTAGTAGGTTCCATCGTATTTCTCTTTGCATTCTTTACTTCGATTGAAAATGACACATCGACCGCTCTGTACTATGTTTGTATTCCTATTTCTTTTTGTATATATCCAAGCTGGACATTCTGTTTTATTATATTTTGTTATATTTTATGTATTTTCCATCGAGAAATACGAAAATAAAATTGAAATTGAAATTGAAATTAAAGAAGGTTAATGTTCATGAATGATGTTGCGAACTCCATCACATGTTTTCATTTAAAAAAATGGGGAAACTGATCTTTAACAAATTGCAGCAAATGAAATTCACGATGAACCCTCCAAGAAAAAAACAAACAAACAATCAAACAAACAAACAAACAAACAAAATTCATCAACGCAGCGAAAAAAAAAATCCATTATTGAAGCAGGGAGGTGCTAGTAACGCCTCCCTGATTAAACGCTCCACGCTAAATGGGTCCATAGATGTATACTATAGAACAGGCGTGTGTACTGTCAACAAGGTTGCCAAATTGCACTTCATCGACGTGAAATAGCGCCGATTGTTCAGTGTTTTAGTGGTAGCCATGATATTTGTATCATCATGGCTACTATTAAAACACTGCATAAACGTTGATAAGCACCGATTATTCAGTGCTTTAGTACTATAGCCGTGATTCTTTTATTTTATCATGGAACACGTACTAGTAAAACACTGAATAATGATTGATGCTTAAGCTGATGAAGGGAAATTTGTCAATCACTCGCAAGAGAAAACTGGGCGCAAGAATTCAGCAATGTGACTATAGGTTGCCATTTTTTAGCCCGAAATTGCTTCGTTTTACGTCGATGGCGTTGCTATGGTAAAACATTTGATGATAAGCACTCATTCTTAATACCATAATCTATCTCTCTTTTTCTCTTTCCCTCTCGCTCTTTCATTGGAATTCTTGTTGGGCAAAACATGCTTGTAATTTCATTCATAGGGAAATGCAATGACCCCATCAAAACAACCGATCAACCAACCAAACAGAGAAACCCAAAACGGCATGCATAAGTTTGAATACCAACGGGTTCAAATGAAGAAACAGTAGCAACATAAAATGATGACGATGATGATGATGGTGATGATGATGATGATGATGATGATGATGATGATGATGATGATGATAATAATAGTGGTGGTGGTGATGATGATGGCAATGATATAATAATAATGATATTGATATCAATTTGATATCATAGCAATGACAACAATAACAATCATCATGATAAATATCATCATCAACAATAACATAAAGATAATAATGGTGATAATGATGATGATGAAAAGATTACATCATCCGTCTCAGGCATTTCTTCCTCTCTTTGATAGAAACATATATTTAAGCTACTTCCGGACAAAGAAAAATTATCATCGTCGTCATGGCAGTGTACTTCGCATTTGGAAACGAGCAAGACACAACAGCGTGCAGCACAAAACATCGCTTATTGTTAGCATCAAAAATTCTCGGCGCAGCACAATCTACGTATATGGCCGGCCATATGTCGGGCATCACACATTCCAAGCCATTCAATGAAAATGAGTATGATAAAAATAAAAATAAAATAGGAGTATTGTTATTAGGAACGTCGACCGCCGAGGAGAGAGAAAAAAAAAATGGGAAAGAGGATGAAAAAAAATCAATGGAGACAAAAATAGCTTATAAAATTGATATCGGTATAGAATTGAATGGGGCGGGAGAGCTACTGTATTCAGCCACGTTAAAAGTCTTTGCACTGAATGCGACACTCGCGCATTAAATAGATATTCCCCTTGTGCTGGTGGGTTGCACCAGTCTAAAATAGCTGGTCTCGCAACTATATTCATTTGAAGACGAGTGATGAGAAAACACCAGATGGCACTCCATGGTAAAGAAGATCTCACACAGGACATTCAATCGTGGGTTGTTTTAAAGGCATAATACCATTTGCAGATGAAACAAAAACCCAACGTTAGTGATTCAAAATAGTTCTAAAATGTGAGTCAGGGATAGAAATAACCAATGTAAAATTTTGAATCAGTAAAATCAATGTTAAGTAGGCCTATTGTTAAAAATACAAAATGTGAACAATAGTTATAGTAAAAATGTTTCAAGACTAAACCGTCTACAGTTATGGTTTATTGAGAAGAATAGTGATATCTCCTTGTATTCAATGCTTTATTGCAAAAATTTTACATGGTAGGATGTTTTGTGATACAACAGACCTACACATATGCATCAAATGTGATATCTTGAATATTTTTAAAATCACTGCTCCCAAATGGTAAACAGTACATTTAATATCATTGATTTGTGTGGGGTTTTCGCACCTTTTTCTTTTCATTTTATTTGTTTTTTTAATGCGGAAAGGGGTGGGTAGGAGCGCAGAACAATTGCTACAATATGACACCGGTATGTGTTTGTAGGGTTTTTTTTTCCCCAATCTCTATATAAAAAGATATGAAAAGGATTAATGGTTGATCGGTGGAGGTCCGTTCATCGACTTTCGTTGTGGGTCAGTGGACTGACCGATTTTGAGAGTAAAACATCCCATATACAACAATGCGCATTTACCCCCGATCGCTGATAGAGTGCAGTGATTATTATCGCGATATCTCGAGGGAAGTGATTTGCACACGCATGCTGAGCACATTTTAGCATACGGCAAGAATCTTGCGAATCTGAAACCATCCGCCGGTTGCGAAAAGACGACATCACTAGTTTGACAAATTGCCAACACACTCGCCCATAACCATGATAACAAAGATCTCAATTGAGGAAGGGTTAGGTCATTATTGTCTTAGGTCTTAAAGGGGCATAACAATTTTCATAATTTCACATCATGTAGTACATAAATCGACAGCTCCATATCGTGGATTGTATTGTGGTTGTTGAGCAGAGAAACCAATAATCTGAAAGATCTTAAACGAATAACACTAAACAGTGTTGATGGCATAGGAGCCGTAATATCTCTGTGTTTATATGCACACATGGTGTGGTTATACCATGGAGTTACCGTAGCTCTTGTATGGTATACCATGACACTGCAACACGTGACTCCATGGTTATACACTGAATGCGAAGCATTAAAGGGAGAAACAGCTATACATTTACCACTCTTGTCATCATGGCAAGCCATAATGTTTGTCATGCAATTTAGCAATATCCCCCACCTCGTCGTAAAGGCGCACTAGTGAGTAAATGGTACGTTTTATTACGCTGGTAACGTAGGCCATCGTTAATTACGTAAGAAGTTTTTTAGCTGGGCATCTGTCTAAAGCATAGCAACATTATTGCAAAAAAAAAAAAAAAAAAAAAAGCTGCTACGATATCCCCCCCACACACACATACACTAATCCTTGATAGTTTATACCCCTACCTGGCATACATGACAGAGAGATATCTTCAACATGAATGTAGACCTAATAGTCCTTCATTACTTCCCGAAGTTTGTCGATATTATGTTTCTGTGAAATTAAAACAATCCACTCTGAGCATGCTTCATGATAGTCAATACAGATATCAACGTAATAACTATTACAAATTTCTGATTCCGCAAAACAATGAATCTTTCAACGAAAACCCGATATTTTGAACAGTCTACCAGAACTTAGTTAAGTTTCCGAAACGTCATCAGAAGATTTTGTTCATGCTAATAAAACAAGGGTATTTCTGTTTCTTCTTATTATTATTATTATGATAATAGAATATAAAAAAGAAAAAAGCAAAGACATTGAAACAAAGGTGGCAAGGGATAAATAAAGCATTTACAGATGAGGCAAAAACAGTCATATCCGAAACCAGTACTCCAGAACCAGGTAACTCCTCCCCCTCCACCTCCTCCTCCTCCTCCTCCCCTCCCACTTCCCTTGCACTACTGTGCTTTGTAACACCATGAAGCTACAAGAGACTTCCGGCAAACCTGTTAAAGAATACTTGAATACTGGTACGTGTACTCGCATATCAAAGACTACGCGCACGCATGTCAAAATTAATGTACATTATAGACGATGGAGATACATACATACACACACACACACAATCACACACACACACACACAATCACACAACCACACGTTATGTATGTGCGTGTGTTCATGAAGACAGACAGACAGAAAATGAGAGAGGAATATATATATATTATATATATTTATTATATATATATATATATATATATATATATATATATATATATATATATATATATATATATATAGATAGATAATATATATATATATAACAAAATGCACTAGTAACTAGCTTTGTTTGTCATTGAGAGTGACTAGACCACCGCGTACCTTGGTGGCATTTATACATAGTTAAAGATATGCATTCAACATTCTGCATGTATTTATGTCGCATCATTAACTGAGAGTCGATTCATCATCGTCAGCGCTCATCCTGAGGTTCTTGACTGCCATTGGACATCACCTCATCACCACAAGATTTACCAGACCCGCGAGGGGGCAGAGAGCGGGGGGACAAAGGAGATCATAACCCAAGGATGTGATGTATAGCATCATTCTGCTACATTTAGGTTGGCCGCGGCGACACGTGGCGGCTCCATAAAACATATCTACTAACTACTACTGGCTTCATGCGTCCGCGCCGAACAGCCACCGAAGATTACACCGCATCTGATGCGTATTATTATAATTTCACATGAGCAGAATCAACGAAGGAAATCAATACATAATTGAATTAACAGAATGGTACGTTTTTGCAGGTAAAAAAGATTTTGGTTCAGGACGGTACCCCCCTCCCTTCCCGTTAGTTAGCAACACAAAGGGATATCATGTATTTCATGTAGGTCTATGTTTTTGTAGTTACGTTATTGAACGATAATAATAATAATAGTTGCTGGAAAATTTATGTAGCGCTTAAGACATAGTAATAACTGTACTTGTTTCGAAGCGCTTAAACTATCCAAATGTTAGTTTTCACCTGCTTGTACAAACTATTGTGGTTATTTTGTAATGATTTATTTCGGATGTGTCAAATACATGTCATGAACAATATCAGATGTCACATGTCTGGATCAAATTGTTATTTTTCCTATTTTTGTGCAGATTTGCTAAAATTAGATAGAGTTAATCTTTCTAAAACCTTATTCAGTTCAATTCAGAGTCGCTAGTTCAGTGAGGACAAGACGGGGATTTCTGTAGCAAAATCAGTCACAAGTTGGTTTAAAGCCATATTACGCATAGTAACTTTTCTTTATGTTTCTCATCTTTTTCCGTATTCTTCTTCTTCTCTACCCTTCGCAAGCACCGGTCGGAGTCGTTGTGCGCTGCAACGACGATTATGTTTACAAGGTAGCAACTGTCGACGAATCGATCTGGCTCAACGAAATGATATTTATTGTCAGAAAAACCAATGAAGAAGGTCAAATTCACGAGCGACATCAACGTTGACTCTTCTCCTCCTCTCCCTTTCTCTCTCTCTCTCTCACTCTCTCTCTCTTTCTCTCGCTCCCTTTCTTTCTCTTTCATTTCTTTTTTTTTTCTTTTCCGCTCCCTCTCTTTCTCCTTCCATGAAACTCCTTGCTTCCACCATACTGTTGGCTCTTCCAGGGTTTCACCTTCCCTGGCTCTTCTAAAACCCTCCTCTCTGTCATCTCGTGTATACGCGCAATGAGGAGTTGCAGGTTCCTACTGGTCACGTGGTGACCATGATTTTACGGTTAAAAGGAGCCGAGACGTTGTAATTCCGTCTTTCAGAGTACACATTATCCGTTTTAATTACCCACGGGGACTTCTTATTGGTATTACATGTACATGTAATATAATCTGTAATTAAGCCGGTACCTGTATAAGCCGTGTTCATCTAGTCTGCTCAACCATCGGCAGATAGCGGACACTCATTTTGTAAATGTAAATAATTTATTTTAGAATATTTTGTTTCATACTATAATATTCTTGAAATGCCGCGCATGAACAATGATGACAAATGTTCGATTTGCAATTGACTATGGATGAGATGGAATCGATATTAAAGATCTTTCTTTTAATGAAAAATTAGCAAATCACGTAACGTAAGGCTTTAATGGGTCTTATCTCTTCTCACTCTTATTATGTCCCCACATCCTGAAACTGATACTGTACCTGAAATGCGTCAGCCTGTTTATCAACAACAAACTGTGATTTATGACTGATCTATAAGTTCGTATTATGCAGGGGTGTCGCGTATAGATAGTGATATACACGGTATATAGCAAAATAACACTCACTGACTGTCCTATGAATGACTTACTGCATGGTCTCAAAGTTTAATAATCATAATCAATCATTCTCTCAAAAGTGTAATAGACTGATTTCCTGACATTTTCATTCAGGTTTCTATGCATATGTTTGATGTTACCTCTATAATTTGAGCTAAGAGAAAGGGCGTAGGACTACTTTGTACATGGCATTCGGGGGCGCATGCTGGCTATACACTAGTAAATGAATTGAATCAAAGTTGAATCAAATTGACTCTTGACCAGTGAGTGGCTTGTCGTGGGCTTGACCACTGCATAGCTGCAACATAAATGCATTATCATCCATTTGCAGATGAAACAAAAACGCAGCTTTAGTGCTTCACAATAATATTCTAAAATGTGAGCTGGGATATAGAAACAACCAATGTCAAATTTTGAATCAGTGTAACCAATGTTAAGTATGGTTAGATAAACAATGTGAACAATAGTTTTAATAAAACTATTTCTAGAATAAACTCAATCCATGTCGGGGTGCTTTCGAACCTTGTGGCTGAGACCGTTTAACCTTTTTGATACCAACCGGTCAAGAAAACATTATCCATTCACTACCAGTATTTCAGGCGAGAGACGAACTTAATCACCAGTATTTTAAGATCTATTATTATCGTCATTTTGGTTGCGTGCGTTATGCAGTATAGGTGCATTCGTGCGTGGTGCAATTCATCCCCAGAGGAATACAATGGGCATTAAACAGTATGACCTTCTGATCGTGTGCATATTATGTATTCATGGCGTGGCACGTTGTTGATATGTTTTGGGGGGAAATGATGCGAGACTAGCTTTCACTGAAATTTTGATATGGTGGGAAAATCTCAAAGTACTTTGACTTTTTACACATAATATGAGATTTTTGATAGGGGACTTCTTTCGCTGTCAATATTCATAGTCAGGATTTGAAATATCACTTTGGAGCGAAAATATGATGTAAGTTCTCTCAACTTATAACTTCATTCAGTTGTACAACTATCAAACCCCTTTGGATGGAACATGCGACATGCCCATAACACTCTGTATATCCACCTCATCCCTAATTAGTAGCAATCTACATCACATTTACTAATTCTCTCCTTTGCCCAAAATGAATTTAGCGCAAATACGAATGGCATCCTCGTATTTGCCGACACTTAACACAGCTTAGACGATCATGACGATGTTAACGCTTTGTATGTGTATGTAAAACCATTAAGGTACCAGGCCCTATAAACGAACAGCAAATCCTAAAAAAGTGACCTTCATAAGCATGCATGCCTGACATCTACCACCTATGGTCGCACAGCACTGCTAACAGCATGGATTTCTGACTTTACAGACACAATCTGCGTTTCATGCTTTATTGCCTCTAATAATGTCATCAGGGAGTACATTATGCTCACAATAACTAGTCAAGGGCTATTTATATCATATTATGCATATAAATTATGTGCATATTACACACATACAAAGTTACTTATCTGTATAGAATATGTATTAAATCACTCATACATGATTTTGTGGACTGTTGAGAAAGAGGCAGATGTGTTTGCAATGAAACAGCATTACAGAATGAATGTTCGCTATGAGTAATAATTTTAATCACCAGTATACATGCCCTGCTGTATGTGAGTGCCTCGACTCTCCTAGCGAACGGTAAGATTACAGCTAGATTACGAAACAGCGCGGAGAGGTCACCTGAAAAAAAAAAAAGAAATTCATAATAATGAATTGCCGGGGAATTTCGAGCTAATTGAGCAGACGATGGACCTATTCGGATCCATCGATCACGGTGTCGATCGATAGCGATCCGCCGAGATCTGCTACATGGGGGCTTCCCGCCCACTAACGCGCCGTCAACTCCAAAATGAAATTAATTTTGTTCGACCTTTCATTCCCGTTGATACCCAGGTATTAAAGGCATTATTTACCATTTGCAGATGAAACAAAAACCCAGCTTCAGTGCTTAAAATATTTCTAAAATGTCAGTTAGGGATAGAAACAACCAATGGAAAAAAAAAAGTTAAACAGTATAATCGATGTTGAAAATTCGTAAATATGCAAAATGTGAAAAACAGTAGTTTGTTACCAGAATAAACCTTCTCTAGTTATAGTTTATAGAGAAAAGTAGTGTTATTTCCTAGTAATTAAATTTTATTGTGAACTCTCCTCTGGTAGGACGCTTTCTGATACAACTGACCTACACATATGCATCAAATGTGATAACTCGAACATTTTTTTTTTTAATCACTGCTCCCAATGGTAAACAGTACCTTAAGATGTCGCAAGTGAAACATGTCGCTCAAAATGGCATTGCAAATGCACCAGTATAATTGCAGACACAACGATCAGTAATGTTTGTATCATGGACATTGATGTCTCTCCAAAGGTAATCTTAGACGTCGCCACCATGTAATTCTGGACACGTTGTCTAATTGTCTAAGCTATGTCAAAGAAACCTAGAGTGAGTAAACACTGCTAAGACAATGAACGGAAACAGTGTGAGGAGATCGAAACAGGCGTGACCACACAGCCATGCAAAGGATAAAAATAACGACGCAAATTATCATGTCAATGTACATGAATAAACAAACAAACAGACCAATAATGTTGTTTCTTCTTATTTGGTTTTTATTTTTGTCGGTCGGTCGGTCGGTCGGTCGGTCGGTCGGTCGGTCGGTCGGTCGGTCGGTCGGTCGGTCGGTCGGTCGGTCGGTCGGTCGGTCGGTCGGTCGGTCGGTTGGTTGGTTGGTTGGTTGGTTGGTTGGTTGGTTGGTTGGTTGGTTGGTTGGTTGGTTGGTTGGTTGGTTGGTTGGTTGGTTGGTTGGTTGGTTGGTTGGTTGGTTGGTTGGTTGGTTGGTTGGTTGGTTGGTTGGTTGGTTGGTTGGTTGGTTGGTTGGTTGGTTGGTTGGTTGGTTGGTTGGTTGGTTGGTTGGTTGGTTGGTGGGCTTTTGGTGTCATTCGTTGTTACCAGTTATAGCCCGGACTCAACAATAAAAGAATGATAGAGAAAAAGATGATGAGGGGGAAAAAAAAGGGCTTTGAGAATGTTTGTTGATCTCCTTATACTTCACTACTCCAACTCTAGCACTAAATCGACTCCGAACCATGCGACGATGTTCTGGTTCTGCCAGCCATGCCAGCAGGTGGTAAAGTGGTAAGGGGTGATTCCACCTCGTTTTGCGACGATTTCCATGTATCCAATACGCCTCCATTTCTCAGTGTTTTTTTGGCATCACTCCCACAGCCCAAATTCCCCAGCCTTTCCCTACCATCTGCAAGTCTGACATTGACCCGTGTAAAGAGGGTCAGAAAAAAAAAATCGCTCCTGCTTTTTGCGACTTCTAAACGTCTCTTTCTCTCCCTCTTGTCTTCTTCGTTTTTGTTCTGCTTTTTCATCTATACTTTTTTTTCTGTTTCACTTCTGTTGCCGTAGTTTCTTTTGCTCCGGTTCATGTGAGATACGAGCTCCACCATGCCTTCCTTTTTTTTTTTTTTTTTTTTTTTTTTAATGTACCCGTTACAGCCTGTCTGAGGCGAGAGAGAGAGAGAGAGCAAAAATCAAACAAATAAACAAACAAACAAAGCAACCAAGCACAACAAACAACAACAGCAGCAACAGCAACAACAACAACGACAAGCTAACTAATAAGCAAGATAAGAGCGAGGCCTAGAGTCACGAAGAAAAAAAAATACAAACCCAAGCTAGATACTCCGGGAAAAAGTGTCATGTGTCGGGTCTCGGAGGGACAGTATATTGAATTTTCGAACATGATCGCATTCCGAGTGGCATGCCCATCACATTCACCGGGATACGAATGGTACTGGAGATCCTCGTTTGTGTGTGTCGGTGATGTATAGGTGTGTGTATTCCCCCAATCGTTGTTTCTGTCGCAGTGGAAGCCAGCAATGACTATTGTTATTGTAACCATCACGTGGTATAATTATTTTCATCGCCCATCGTTTCGCTTCATCCTAGCTGACCCTTCCCTGCACCATCATCGTCTCAAAATGCTGTGGACATTGCACACTGAAAGGCTGGCAGCGGCAGTATAATTAGAGGAGAGTTAAAGGCATTATTTACCATTTGCATATGAAACAAAAACCCAGCTTTAGTGCTTCAAAATAGTTTTAAAATGTGAGTTAGGGATAGAAAGAACCTACGTAAAAATGTTAATCAGTATAATCGATGTTAATTATTGTTGAATATACAAAATGTAAACAATATTTTAGTTATGATAAAATTGATTATAGACTAAACCGTCTACAGTTACGGTTTATCGGAAAAATAGTGATATCTTCTTATATTTTACGCTTTATTGCGAAATGTTTTATATGGTAGGATGTTTGGTGATACATCTGACCTATATTTCAAATGCATACGTGATAACTCGTATGCTTTCTTAAATCACTGCTCCCAATGGTGAACCAATACCTTTAACGAAAGTGATCTCACCTAAACTGGCCCTAGTAGGAAACACGGACTACCAATAAGACCAAGGAGGTAATAGGCGAGCCTAGTACAAGACCACA
This sequence comes from Diadema setosum, assembly GCA_033980235.1. Lineage (NCBI taxonomy): Eukaryota > Metazoa > Echinodermata > Echinoidea > Diadematoida > Diadematidae > Diadema > Diadema setosum. Next base: position 26,549,445 of record CM067075.1, on the reverse strand, counting down.
TCATCCTTATGCTCCTCATACTCACTACTAGATACCCCCTTCTCTTCCCAACTCTCTCTCTCTCTCTCTCTCTCTCTCTCCCTCTCTCTCTCATCTTTCGCACAACTTACCCACCAACAATTAATACCAGGGAGGTTACACTGTATTGGCAGTTTTAAAGGAGAATCTCAAGACTTGCCTCTGTGACTAACAACTCCAGACGGTTCAGTCAAAGGATTTATTTTCGTCTAATTTACTATTAGTCTGTATGTCGATATGCCAGGTTCAGTCCCAGTCATGACTCTACTTGTAACTGCGTCTTGTCTTACCGATCGACAGTCTATCAAGTAAATAACAGCTAGTACACATCGCTTTAGGAAAAACTCAGTGAATGATGCTGGTTACTTTTTTTTTTTCATGTGATTCTTATGAGTATCACTACTGCTTGTGCAAAGGTTATCACTATCGTTACTATTGTTACCTTGGTAATTGCCATTTTTCACTTTTTGACTAAAGTCAGTATCATAATCAGTTTTATGAATATGATCATAATGTGCTATTATCATTCATTTATTCCCAAGCTGGCAATTCTCGCGCGCCGATAGCATTGTCTTTCGGACTTCGCCCAAGTATGCGTGCATTCATAATGATCATATTCATGTTGCGTTGAACTTTAACAAAGGACGTGAGAAAAAGAAAAGAGAGAGGAAAAAAAAATCATGACTCGATTCCAAAGCTGGCATCACGTTATCTCCCGGAACAACATTGTTGACAAAGGCCCATGGGAAATTAAAAAAGAATAGAATACAAACCCAGAGAAAGAACAACATTTGGGACCGCGGACACAGGAAGGCGCGTTGGATTGTTTTTGTGTGTCTGTATAATAATAATAGCAACTTTGCTTTGTTTCGTTTTTGCTTCCGTTGTCCTGTTCCTTGTTCTCAAGCACAAGAACTTGCAATCGTGTTTGCAACTCTCAGACTGACAGTGTTGTTGGCTTCTATCTCTGACGCTATACCGTCATGATTATCACCAGTACCCTCACTACACAATACGTCATAAACTATAGTAACACTTGTCTATAGCGGCCACCCAAGGGAGACGAAAAAAGGGTGGCCCCTATCGACAGTTGACCGCTATGGACAGGGGCTTTAACATGGCTTTTCTCTCAGAGGAAATTTGCCAGTGGGCTTATACGGCAAGTGGCCGTATACGGCAGACGGTCGCTATAGACATGAGGCCGCTAAAGCAGGTTTGACTGTTCTTTGGATGTGACCCTGCACTACAAAACCAACAAAAAAAGTCGCCAACATACAAAAGAACAGACTTTAAGCTTTAAAATGATGTATAACTCAATTCAAATGGTCTCTCCTAACCTATCCTAATATTGGAAAGAAAGTATCTACTCTGGAAATACTTGAACTGAGAAAAGAGGCTCTGAAGTACAGGGTCTATTCAAGTGCTCAATCTTGAATACAAAACCGTGCTAGCTGTGCGATGAATGGAACAAAAAACAGGATGTTAAAAACCGGAGCAACAACAATGAAGGAAGTATCAGATTAACCTGAAGTGAGCATGCTTTATCAACACATTCTGTAGATGATTAATGCCAACTTTCAAAGCAGTAGCGTTATTCTCTTTAAAGTTATTAGAGTTGAAAAAGGAGAGTGTGCAAAGGATTTTCAAGAAATTAAAAGGTGCCTCTGAGACACACCTGATCATACTATTCGACCAAACCCGCTTCACCTTTTTTTGAGTCCTCACGTGAAATCAAGGGGTGCGACTTTTTGTTGGTTTTGTGATGCACGGTCACATATATTTTTTTTTTCGTCAAGGACTGTCGTCTGTCTAGACACTCAAAGTCAGAAGGATAATAATAGGACCTACCCATGCACTTACGTACGTAATGGAATCATCACTCCATCACCCCATTTCTCTCTCTCTTTCTCTCTCTTACACACATACACACACACACACACACACACACACACACACACACACACACACACACACACACACACACACACACACACACACGTCCGTATCAAATACGCAATGATTACTTTATGGGATGGAATTGAGGACGAAGATTGGCAATCAATTGCGATTAGTTGGCATCACACCAGGGGCGCTATCAATCATTTCATTACGGCCGGCGCTTATCCCTCTCACACGATTTCCTCGTTGATAAAAGACGACAACTGGCGCCGCACGACAAAATATCAAAATATTGTTACGAAGAGTTACGATTATACTGGCAAAATCAAATAAAATATCGAAACATCGATCATCACAGTATCATCTGCTCCGTGTTCTGTTCTTTTTGCGTCCGTTGTTCCCTTCACTGTATGTTCCATTTTCCCCTATCCTACCCCCCCCCCCCGCATGTACCCTAGAGTCATAACACAATTCTTTGAGATCCAAATGCATAATGTAACAGACTGTGTGAAATGACATCTGAAATGGTTTTGCAATACAGTGGGTGTAGGCAAAAATAGAATGTGCGTAGTACAAACATACAAAATAAAATGATGCTCTCGCCATTAATTATTGTCACTACAATTAATGTCTTATCAGCATCGACATAACCATTTATAAACAGTAAAATTGATAGGAACGTTGTGTGAGAGAGCATGGGCGAACCATTAAGTCGCCAAGCATCATTTTTTTTTGTGTGTGTAGTATAGTATAATGTTCCATTCCTACTTAAACTCAAGCATTGAAATTATACACTAGCTTGTCCAACAAAATGCCACGAAACAGTACAGAAAGTGAGTGGCAACATGTTTATACACTGAATTTAGAAAAAATGCGTTCATGCAGACAACCGAGCGATTCGTAGTGTCTCGATCAAAATAATGATAATGTGCTTCATCAAAAACCAGAAGCACTTTAATCAAAATACATTATTTACGTTCAGACTGTGATCCTTATAACCTCGAGGATAAATTAACTTCCAGGATAAGTTTTACAGGGGCCTGGGAGTAGCATGGTCGATTTCATCACGAAATCAGTCATTTCACCGACGAAATGACTGATCTGTTTGTTTGTTTTTATCTATTTCCGAACCATTTTAAAAGAAACACATACAAAATATATAATATCTCCTGACGGAATGATTGATTTCAGAACGAAATCGACCATGCGACACTTGGCGCCCCATAAGACTTATCTTCGAAGTTAGTCTATTCTCTAGGTCTAGGTTACGGATCCCAGTCTGAACGTAACTTTCGCTGTCATAACCTCTAAAATTCAACCCCAAGGGGAGCAAAGACTTCCATATTTCTCTGCCTCGTATAACACGTTCTCTCGAATATGTGTTATTCTTCAACCTTGAACCAGCACATTGCAGCATTGTCGCAGTCTACTAACCTTTTTAACGTTTACGACTTCGCCAGAGTATCGCGTGGCGGGATAAATTTTGTTTTCACAAGATATTGCTCTTTAAACTAATAAAAGCAGCCATTGACGGGGTATATGCACATCTCCAGTAGACCACTTCTGCACAATGTATTAAAATTCACAGTGCTTCTTTCCCACCAGCCTAGGAATTAACCATTTTATTCACCTGTTCTCTCCAATTCAGTTTCTACGTTCTAGGGAAAGACAAGAAGTCACTTAATTGCTGGTAGATATAGGGCAAGCTTTGTAGTTGTTCAGGGCAATATTTGTGAACAAAGCATGCAAACAATTTTGAATACATTAGGGAAACGGATATTTGAATATCGTCTTTGAGGAATGATAATACAGAAAGATTGCTGCCCATACGTACACACACAAAAAACAAACAAACAAACAAACAAAAAGAGGGACAGCACAGACAACTTGTCACAGTAGCTGACGATTATGAACGATCGGGTAATATCTGGAAAAGTATGACTATCATCTGATTAAAAGTCATCAATAATGCTCATGTTATCAATGGATCGAACTTGACAAGTGTTAAATGTACTGGTGAGGTACGTACTCATATAGCACGTTTTGATTTGACTTGTTGTATTTATTCATTTATGTATGTATGTACGTATATGTATGTATGTATGTATGTATGTATGTATGTATGTATGTATTTATGCATTTATTTATTCATTTATTTATTGTTATTAACTTTTATTTTTTTTTTTGTCCTTATTACTATTTTGTTCTCTCTTTAAGACCTGGATACTAGAAAGGAAAAGAGAAAAACTGTTGAGAAATTGTTCTCCAAACGGTGCGATTAAATCACTAGACGGACCCGACGTTAAACCAACATGCTTACTGTCCTTGCATCAATTTGAACGACATTGTCATTGACCTCTTGTCTAAGGTTAACAGCCAATTGACTCCATCCCCGGGATCTAGCAGACTGGAAGGTGCACAAGCACCAACACAGACGCACACACTACAAAAAGGTAGCATACACACACACACACACACACACACACACACACACACAAACAAACACAAAGAGAGATAGAGTTTATCTAGACTATGTTGCTTAAATGTTTGGCGTCAGAGATACAAGGACAAGACTCGATCCAATTTGACAACAAAGGGTAACCCGTCCCACTGGATGATTTTCTCGTTCGTACACATGATCATCATCATCATCATCAGTACGCTCTGCCTATGTCTATGTGCCCATCTCTGGTCTATGTATATTATATTATATGAGCAGCTAGGTCAGACGTAAACCGTAGAAATTAAATTAAATTAAATTCAGTTCAATTCAATTCAATTCAATTCAATTCACTCCAATCCAATTCAATTCTATTTTTGTATTACTCAATGGAAAATACCTAAAGAATAGCAAAATATTATGTTAATACATAATGTCCAGCTTGGATAAACAAGGAAAAAAAAACATAGTTGATATTATAGAACATATATAGCGGTCGATGTGTCCGTTTCAACCAAAGTAAAAGAATGCTACACTCTAAATCCATGGAGTAAAATTTTGCTAAAGTAAACTCAAGAGTGCTCAATATTGAGCAAGATTGCACATTTATCAGCGGTAAATTCGCCTTTATTGAGCAAACTCGTTCTTTTTATCCCTTTTTACTCAATATTTACATACTTTCATTTTGCTCTTCTTCGTGAGTAAGGTTTGCTCCATTATCTTACTCAACTCGGAGTAAACTGCATTTTACACTCTCGCTGTTTACACTGTACCAGGCCAGCCCAGTCGCGATATTGCTATTTAGAGTTAGGTGTAAAAAGCACGGTAACACGCGGATGACTGGTCTTTTACACTTGCGCGCGCACGTGCATGATGCATGACGTGTAAAGCCAGCCAAACTAGCAACTACAGTACTTCGACGCGACATCGACAGCGCAGGGACGAAGCATTATGGCGGACAGCGAAGTTGCTTTTTTGCTGCATCAATGGGGTCTTGTTGACCAAATCCCCACTTTAGAAGTAAGTATAGATTAATAGTATATTTCTTTCTAACAATGTAGATGCTTCAAGTTATTTGATTGTATTTTATGGTACCGTTCGTGGTTCGGAAGTGGTACCTACGACTACGTTGACCTTGCCCGCGCCGCACAGCAGCTGGTTTTGCACTTCAGCGTATGTACTCGGCGGCCGGCCCTCGGGGCTGGCTCTTCAATGGCCGGCCGGCCGGCCCAGGTTCGACCTTGTCGATAGTCACTGACACAGGTCCAATTCTCATACCGGCAATGCCAATGGAGATTTTTTTATATTTTTTTTTCATTATTACTTAATTAAAATTAAGTCTGACAAAAGTAGATCTAACAAGTTAGATCTAAGTGATAAGTACATGTATGTAAAGTCTGTAAGTGCAAGAACTTTCTTACTCTTACTTTTTAGTATTTAATAATTTAGATAGGGCCTTTTTAGACTTGTTAGATCTACTTTTGTCAGACTACGACTGTAGAGTAAGACAAGTTATAGACATCTTTATAGTCTATACTATACGCCTATTGTAGATATTACTGTCTACTGGTTTGTTTGAAGCCTTGAGGCTTGCCTTTGATTTGTGTGAGGTCTGGATGCACAGATTACAACAAATATTTTGTAACAAAGTCAAAGAGGTGGAATAATGCAGGAGAGTCTACATCATGTTACTAGTTAGTTCAAAGGCTTCAAACTGTGTCTGTTCTGTGGAATTTGCCATTTTGAAAATGTATCTAGATTTACCTCAAGGCACATTTCCAAACTGTCAAAAATCTGCCGAACAGACACAGTTTGAAACCTTCAACTAAATACATGTAATGATGTAGAAAAAGAACATAACTCTACCATAATATTGTACTGGTAAGTTACATCCCGTATATAGTCTAGCTGTCTGCTATCTTTTTCCTTCAGACTCAGTAGACTATTGTGCAACTACGATGGTGAGAATTCAAGATCTAACAGGCAAATTAACAGACAAAAAAACAAAATATCTGCAAAAACATGTTTTGTTGATGTTGTTTCTTGTTTCTTTGCAGATTGAGCAGGATTACAACAAGCTATTTGATGGAAAGGGGGACCTTCTCTTCACAAAGTGGCCAGTAGTATCATCTTGCATTCTGGACTATGGGAACAGAATTTCTCCAGGGTGGAAGGTGAAATTTGGAGTACAAGAAAAACGTGATGAGGACTTCACCAGCAAGGTGTGTAATTATTGATAGGTACCGTAAACTGAGGGGACATTTGACAGGCGGGGGACTTTGGACAGTTCAGACAACTTCACTTACATTATTGTGCTGCTTGCAATATACAAGAGAAGTGCAGTAATTCAAATATTCACACATCCCCCTTTCATAACCTACACAAATATTTGCAAAAAAAAAAAAACAGCAAAAGAAAAAATGTAAGTAAAACAATTCCTGTCCAAAGTCACCCAACTGTTCCGTCCCCCAGTTCACGGTATAACACATTACATTTGATTTTAAAATGATGTGATATACACTTCATCATCCCTCATTATGTAGATGTAATAGGATTTACAGAAGTGTTTTATTCCATTGCATTCTTCAAAATGGTGTATTCAGTAAAAACAGCACCAAGGGTCTTGTGTGCTCTTTCCAACATCTGACACCGAGGCAAGTGCTTGAATCAAGCTATTTCCAACTACTGCTGTTCGTGGCTTCTGTTGTTGCTCATCACATTAACCTTTTTTTTTAATCTTTGTTGTAGCCCCAACCTAAAATTGGGCACCTTCCCCAAATACAAAGCACACCACCAATTCTTCCATAAAAGAGCAGTTTGCAATGTCTGCAAATCTGCATAATAATCCAAAGTCATCACAGGCCGATCCAGGATTCTTAAAAGGGGATGGAGGGGGAGGGGGCGGGCGAAGATTTTGCCGTATTTTCGTGTGATTACTATAAAAAAAAAAAATATTAGCATAAAAATGGGAGGGGCTGTGGTTGATTTTTTCTTCTTTTTTTTGCGTGTGATGACTAAAAATGTGTAATCAGCCAAATAAGGGGTGGCAGCGGCTTATTCGCCCCCAATCCCCCACTGGTTATAAAATAAGCCTTGAATTTGAAGAGATATAAAGCTGATATGTGAATTGAAAATATGCCAGGATTGATTTGTGGTGTGAAGACATATGTAGCCTAAAATCTTTCATATTCTAATAAAGACTTTTTGTGTACTCCACTAACAGTAGAAAAGGCAAATCTGGGTTTTCTTATGCTGTCACATCTGTTCCCGGGCAAGAAGTCATCAAAAAGGGGGGAGAGCCTCTTCCAAGAGTCATTAGAGTGTTTCATCGACTGCCAAAAGGTATGTCAAATGTTTGTAGCAAAAGCAGTATTAGTGAAGAAAATTGTAAAATTTTGTGTAAGTATAGGTCACATCTCCATACAGCAAGTGAAAACATGAACACTTTGATGCTTCATCAAAAAGGAATGTGTATTGAATACAAAGTTCCAGTAACTGTTATGTGCTACTAAAATGTTTGCATCTGTTTGTCTGAAAGCTTATATGTCAAAGTTATATTTCAGGTATTACTGATGTCAAGTTTTATGTAATAGGGTCCTGGCATGTGAACTTTGAATCGCTTAAAATGGTAAGAAATGTAACCATTTGAATTTTACCCGTACCAGAACTCGCTGGCCCTATTATTAAACTATATATAGGATTACTTACAAGTCCAACAGGGGAAGGAAAATGCATAGAGTATTAATCACAAAGATTTGGGTGATGTGTTGCAAACTTTTAACCTAAAGCAATATTGACTGAAATCAATCATTTCAAAATATCACCACGGGAATGAAATGTTTCTTATCACTATTGATGGTAGTCGTTTCTTTCAGATCTTTATTTTTTGATCGAAACTATTTCTTTCCAGTATAGTGGAAGAAACAGCAAACTTCGTTTTTCAAACTTTGTGAACCATAAGATAAGATATACTTTTTTATATCTATTATTTGCAGGAAGCTAGGAACCAGTCTCGAGGCCTACCGAAAAGACCATGGGAGGAACCAGCCTTTCGTCCTGGCTGTAGGGAAAGATGTCTGCCAGCCAATTCAGTGCTTCGTCATTCTGGAGAGCCAGTGTTTGAGAGAAAGGGCCTCGTATCTGCTGTTGACCTCTGCTATAAGATATTTCAGATCTTTGATCTGGAGTATCCAGCAGGGGCTCGAGCCATGTGTGTGATCTTGGTCACTGTGGTTTACGGGGTGGAAGCAGGTGCCAGAGAAACAGGGGCAGTAAAGGCCTTCAGAGCCTACTACCATTTTAATAAGAAGTAGACAAAATGTTCAGCTGAAGACTGGTATTAACTTCATGGTTAGGGGCAGACACCTCAGTATGTTGTAAAAATAATAATAATCGTGTATTCGTGGATTCCATTTCAGGTTCTTATATAGTACGGCAGCATTATACCTCTGTAATTACATGTGAATGTTGTGTTGTTGTTGTTTTTTTTAAGTTGAGTTAGGACGAGCTGAATGCTATATCTATGTGTAATATACTCTGGTGATGTATTTCCCCAAATGGCAAATTTACTTCAAATCTGAAACAGACAAAAATATATCTTTGAGGCCTTCTGCTGGAGGTGCTTATTCCACATTATAATTTTGGTTAATTTTCAGTGTTAAGTCTTGTTTACACGGCATCACGGCACAGCATTTACAAGATATCTAGTCTGTGATTGGTCAGTGCGCTACTCTGCGCGCAGAGTGTTCAACACATTAACCAATCACGGCTTAGATATCGCGTTAATGCTGCGCCATGATACCGTGCCAGATACGGTATAAATGCGCCTTTATACTCGTTATGTCTGTGCCCATTGAAGACATGTTTCTGGTTCCTTTATGTGAAGAATTAGATATCATGTACGTGTACCAACTTATTAATTATTTTGTCCTTTAAGAGGGTCTACAGCTAGTTTACATTAACCGGTTAAGAAAAATCATAACTTGAAGTGTCATCATTCAACTGCATGCCTTATTTTCCTATCATGTAAAATTTTACATGTGTACAAGCTCTGCATGCATAAAGACAGTCTATTTCAGTGTATAAAGTTGCAGTGTATAAAGGAACTTAGAAGTAACAACTCAATTTCATGTGTGTTCATATGGCCATATATTTTGCAAAGGGTGTTCTATAAGACCAAGGTTTACAATTTATGTGATATAAGACTTTGCTGGAATATAAATGTAGAGCAACCAAAATATTGACCTTGCTATAATCTTGTTAGAATACCGTGTGCCTTCACATGGGAAGGATATTGACCATATATTAGGAAAGAAACACTTGTACTTTGTGCGGGTATCCTTGTTTTGATTTTTGTGTTATAACACAAGAAATTATAACAAATGTTTAGATTGGACCAAAATCGAGAAATGAGTTGTAAATGTTGTAATTGAAGCTTTGAGAAAACCTAGAATCAGAGTGTCATTCCATTTGGTTCCACACTTTAATCCTACCAGAGACTGGAAAGGAAGTGATGTATAGCACAAGATGTTTTAGATAAATCACAGTTTATTTTAGTTTTACATGGAAAAGAAAAGTTGTGACAGGTTGATTGCAAGCTTTATTTTTTTCTACCATGTAAAGTTCTGCATGCATGTTACATGCTCTGCATGTAAGCACAGTCTAAATCAATGTTCCAGAGAAAAATAAGTTGTAAGTAACAACTGAATTCCATGTTTTCCTTATTTCATGCAGTTTAAAGTATAACATACTACCAGCTTTTCGCGTATGTTTGTTATATATGTTTTATTTCTAAGAAGATGAATAGTTCAGCTCAAAAAAAATATTTGTTTACCTTCACAATAAAGGTAATAACGATATATTTTTTGTCATGTGTTACTTATTTGGGTTTTATGTCGCAAACTATTTTTGGTCTGTAGCATGCACTTGCTAGCTTGCCTTGTCAACTTCAAATGTACCATGAGAATGTGCAAGTCACATTTCACGTGTTTCTTATGTCATGTACATCAAACTGTACTTTTAAAATGAATTGTACATTGCAAATACGTAAGCAGGCCGACCAAAATTGTTTTGCCACAAAAGTAAAAAACAATTTACACTTTCCTCGTGTTCTACAGAATGATCAATTGGGAGTAAAATTGAACTTACACATAACCCCGATCAAAATGGACACATGGCCAAAGATGGTTAAAAATCAGAATAGTCATCAGGGATTAAAATCAAATTTACACATTACCCCGATCAAAATGGACACATGGTCAAAAATGAGTAAAAATAAAATTACTCAATAATAAAGCAAAACAAATTTTACTCTTCACTGGGTAAAAGAGGAGCTCAAATATGACCAAACTTTTACTCAACTAGGAGTGGTTAAAACTTTACTCAATTCTGACCATGTGGCCGTTTTACTCAATTTTTAGTGAAATTTTTCTTAGAGTGTATAGAGAAATACGATGAAACCTACGTAAAGGTGATGTAAATAAACAAAGAGAAAATCTTCAAGCATTTTCTTTTCCTCTTTAGTTAGTTATTATTAATAAATTGGCGTCAGAGATACAAGAGATACACGAGATACAAGTTTTCAGCTTTTGATTCCGCAGGTTTTTGGGGATTTGGTTTGTCGGTGTTGTTTCGTGTATACCTGATAACAATAAGACAAAAATATTGATTTTGTTGTGTTTGGGAGGTGGTGGTTGTTGTTGTTGTTGTTTGTTTGTTTGTTTTGTTTTTTTTTTTTGCGTTGGCAGTGCACATGCATTCTGGTTATGTCGGCGTGGGGGAATCATAAAAGTATATCAAAGCCATATTCGTTCTGTAAGGATAAAGTAGTGTCGTAGAAACAACCTATGGTGCTTAAAGCTGTACATTGCTTTACATTGCTCTATTGATTATTCATCCATTTGATTTGAATCAGGAAAAGGCTGGTGTCTCCGTCTCTCTCTCTCTCTCTCTCTCTCTCTCTTTAACACAAACAGAACAGCAAAGACTCGCACCTTGCTTAAAGGCATAATTTACCATTTGCAGATGAAACAAAACCCAGCATTTGTGCTTAAGAATAGTTCCAAAATGTGAGTTTGGGATAGAAACAACCACTGTAAAAATTTGAATCTGTATGATCAATGTTAAGTATTGTTAAATATACAAAATGTGAACAATAGTTATAATAACACTGTTTATAGACTAAACCGTCTACAGTTATGGTTTAATGAGAAAAAGAGTGATAGCTCCCTACATTTTAGGTCTTAATGCAAAATTTTTATATGATAGGATGTTTTGTGATACAACTGACCTACACATATGCATTAAATATGATAACTCGAAATTTTTAAAATCACTGCTCCCAAAGGTAAACTGTACCTTTAACTCTCTGCTTGCCATGTCAATTTTCTGTCCATAATGTCAGTGTGTGAAATTTGTGCACATTGGCCCATTGAAGCAGATGGGGTTAAAGTAAGACCTAATTTCAGGTTTCTAACATTTTTTTGGTGAGATAATGAGAAACTTCTTATGAAATATGAAAGGGCCTGTAATTCCATGAGGAATTCAACGTTTGATGAAAATTGGTTTTGAAATGGCTGAGATATCCAAAAACAGAGCGATTCTAGAAAGTGTGGGACCCACACTTTATTACAATCGCTTTGTTTTACTTTGTTTTTAGATGTTTCAATCATTCCAAACCTTTCATCAAATAAACTTTGAATTCTTCTTAAAATGGTATGCTCTGTACTATTTCATAAGTGTTTTCTTGGTATCTCGCAAAAAGTTAAAAGCCCAATTCTCATCCCCACCAATACAGTACTATCCCTTTAAAGACTAGTAAACAACGCCATGAGTATAAAAGCAATGATTAAAGGGATCGTACAGTTTTGGTTGAGACTTAACTTCAGGTTTTTATCATTTTTTTTTTTGGTGAGATAGTGAGAAACCTCTAATGAAATATGACAGAGCATGTAATTCCAAGAGGGATTCAATGTTCATTTGATGAAAATGGGTTTTGAGATGGCCGAGATATCCAAAACAGAGCGATTCTAATAAAGTGTGGGACCCACACTTTATTACGATCGTTTTGTTTTACTTTGTTTTTGGATGTTTCAGCTATTCCAAACCCGATTTTTATCAAATAAACTTTGAATTCCTCTTAAAATGGTATGCTCTGTACTATTTCATAAGTGTTTTCTTGGTATCTCGCAAAAAAGTTAAAGCCCGATTTTCATCTCCACCAATACTGTACCATCCCTTTAAGCACTTGCAGTTCAAAATGTGTTTCATTGGGTTTGGATTACGTATCATCGTTTTGATTACATTGATTTCTATTACTCTTTAACTTTTCCGTTCAGCCTGCCGACACGTCCATATAATAAAAGCTGATTCATTAATACCATTAAGTTTATGAACAACCTCTTCCACCGACATAACCGCCAACCCCCGTTATATCATGAGTTCAAAGTTCAAGTTCAAAGTTTATTTCATTTTTCACAAAAACATATGTTTCACTTCATTTGGTAACAGAAAATAAGGTAAGTAGAACATAGTGTAATAAAAATAGAGTATAACAATTGAGGACGTAAAGTAATCATACATTGTATTGCAAGAAAGAAACATAAGTGATCAAAGCGAAATACATGTATACCATTGTTTTAAATGCGAAAAATGGAGGGACCCACTAAAAAGACAGAGCTTGTAGTATGTGGGTCCCTCTGGAGAGGAACATCAACGAAAAGATAAATTGAACCGTCGTATATACAAAAAGATAACAAAGTGCAAGAAGTCTGGAAGCCCACTAGAAATTAGATTAACAAATAAATACATTTATATAGACGCGAACTAACATAAAACAAGACTAGACAGCAAGACAACTACTAAAGAAAAGGTTGTAAAGGACAAAACGGGATGGACAAGACTGACGAACTGAAGACGAAATAGCAGACAAGAACGCAAAGAAGAGACAGAAACAGTAACAGAACAACAGAAACAACATAAACATAAACATAAACAGCGATCTTCGGCAGAAGCATGCCGAGAGAAACAGAAGATAGTTACTGGGAAAGCGAAATTTTGACGCCTTGAAGAAAGACAAGAAAATAGAAAATAGAGGGATATATGAGCCGAAGTAGCACACGGAGAGTCAGCTACTAGACTCTTTGGGTAAAAAAATGGCATAGATGACAACACTGCAAACATCCAGGGGAAAAATACCATTAATTCTTCAAGTAGGGGACAAAGTAAACAGGTTAGTATAAAAAAAAAAAGGCCAAGAGGTTAATTCAGTATTGTAGGGTCATACGATTGCAATAAAAAAGACTTCAGTCTCCTCTTGAAAGAGTATATGGATGGGGCATCTTTTAAGTCATGATTCAAATAATTCCAGTAACTTGGGCCTACATAAATAAGTGAGTTTTTAGCAAAAATCGTTCTTAAAAGAGGTAAATGAAATTCACCAGATCGCCTAGTGGGATATTTATGAAATGACTGATTTTTGAGGAACATAGAATCAAAAATAGATGGAAGCAAGTTATTACAATACTTGTACATAAATTGCCCTAAATTGAACAAAAACAAATCTGTCATTTTTAAGAGCTTGTTGGAGGCAAACAACATATTTGTATGAGAACATACAGAGGAATTACAGATAACACGAAGAGCTTTCTTTTGTAAAAGGAACACTTTGTCTAATAAATTCTGATGGGTGTTGCCCCAAACTAATACTCCATAATTAAGATGAGGCAATATTAACGATGAATATAACATAAGTAATGATTTGTGTGAAATATGAAATTTCAATCTGTTTATTATACCTATATTGCGTGATACTATATTACAAACATTATCAACATGTGATTTCCAGGAAAGTTTGTCGTCCACAATGACACCCAAAAATTTGGTATGTGAGACTCTTTGCAGATGAGAGTCATCTAATACTATATTCATACTTAAACTATCAACAGTGTTACTAAAAAGCATATATTTCGTTTTTTGAGCATTGAGTGATAGCCTATTGGCCCTGACCCAATTTGTCACTTTCTTCAACTCAATGTTGATTTTATGAACAAGAAAATCAATATCATTATGGGCAAAAAATACATTTGTGTCATCTGCAAAATGAATAAAAGAGAGGCTGTCGGATACGCGACAAAAATCATTGATATAAATAATGAACAATAACGGCCCTAAAAGACTTCCCTGTGGGACGCCGCATTTGACTTCTCTGACAACTGAATCATAGTTTTTAATTGTTACAAATTGTTTTCTATCAACTAAATAACTCCTGAACCACTCCAAGGCCTTCCCACGTATTCCATAATGCGATAACTTATAAAGTAAAATATCATGATTGATAGTGTCGAAGGCCTTGGAGAAGTCCAGGAAAATACTAACTAAATGAGAATGGTTATCAATTGCATGAACAACTCTATTAACAAAATGCAAAAGAGCATGCGTAGTACTATGTTTCTCGCGAAAACCAAACTGATAATTCGTAATAACCTCATGTGCCTTCAAAAAATTAATCATTCTCTTATAAATGAGTTTTTCTAAGACCTTGGACAATGACGATAATAATGAAATTGGGCGATAATTGCTGATTTCAAACTTATCACCTGCCTTAAATATTGGGATTACTTTAGCTAATTTCATTTTATCGGAAAACACACCGTTAAAAATTGACAAATTGAATATATGAGCAAGTGGATCAGCAACCGAGGAAATAACACCCTTAAGTACAAAATTATCTATCTCATCATAACCAGAACTACGTTTATTTTCAAAAGAGGAAACTATATCAATAATTTCAAATCTGTTAGTTGGTGTGAAAAATATGGAATCGGAGTTACGCTGACCTAAAAATTCAGTAAAATGAGTCTCTGTTGCAGGAATGTTATAAGCATGAGTAACGAACTATATCAAATTATTCAATTTTCCATTTCGTATTGAAGGAATTCCACCGACTGGAATCCTATTTTCGTTACGAAGACCTAGCGTTTTGTCAATCCCCGTGACGTAGGTTTACATTCCACATCGCTTTGGTTCCAATTCAAGGTTTTCCCCCTTGATCTGCCCAACGGTTTTGCAAGTTTTTAACTTTTGATTCCGCAGGTTTTGGGGGATTTTGGTTTGTCGGTGTTGTTTCGTGTATACCTGGTGACAATAAGACGTCGCGCAACACCTCACAAGCCGCCGTCACAGTGGCAAAACTTCGAGATCTTAATGATCGCGATCTTAAACGTCGCGATCTTAACGACCGCGATCTTAAACGTGACGATCTTTTTACCAGTGTGACAGCGGCTACTGGCTCGCGATCACACCTGCAGAAGTTGACGTGAGCGCGGCTGACTGAAAATGTTTAAAAATGTCAACTGAAGGAAGAGGAGAAATGATTATTGTGACCGTGTAGTACGTGAAGAACTGTCTTCAACCAGGCCCAGAAAAAAAAAAAACATGATTATTCAGAAACATATTCGGTATAGTTACCTGCAGTCATTTCTGACACTTGATATCAATTTGTTAATGGTTCGATGTCGCGGGGGGGGGGGGGGGATGGGGGTAGAGTAGTAGAGAAGGCTGAAGCTTTTCTTCATTTATCTATGCCTTTGGTAAAGTACTTGTAAAACATCCACAGGGAGTGTTTTATCTGTCTAGAATCATCGATGTACAAATGGCACCGATGAATTCAAAACGAAATTTGTACAAGCTCTATACCCATTGAGAGGTCGCAAGTTCTTCGTTTCACTTGAACAATAATGTTCCACAGCTTGCACATTTTAAATGAGAAGAACAAAAAGAAAAAAATCTGGTCGGTTGCTTGATGAATACCTCACACGAACGCGAACTTCGAAATATACTTACAATTAATGACCAGTCACAAATGCCGCTCTATTTAACAAAATGAAATATGATAGAATATAGACTGAATGAAGCGTAGTATTATAGTAGTATAGTGTGTCGAAACCTGCCCCTCCCCCTCCCCCTTCGTACCTTTGTGTAACAGAAGAAAGACGCATATTTAAACTGAGGCATCAACAAATACCTGTCTCCAACAGACAAAATCCATTAGACCTATCGGCGGATGTTTACCAAGCGAACACTATTGGAGCCGAAGAAAACAGGGTCAAGTGTACTTGCAAAATGTAGCACGTAGTGTTTTAAAATACACCATCGGACGACTTGACTCTTTTTTTAAAGCTCCTTTTTATTTCCCTACCAGGATATTCTAAGAGACCGATGCTGTTCCATATGCACACAAAGTTAAATAATTCTACGTTGAGTAGATTGTCGTTCGCACTCTAGTACAACGATAGAAACAAGCACATATTTCCTCTGTTGCCGGCTGATTTTTATATTTTGCTTTTTCTTTCTTTCTTGTAGCATTCTCCCCTTTCTGGCGTTGTGCTGGTAAGACCACTTTGCAACACACTATTTTTGTAAACTCGGTCACCGGACTTAG